>OY747130.1:73573851-74014599 GCA_963556465.1 Berberis vulgaris
CCTCGGGTTTTGGAGCGTGGTCCATCATCCAACTGTGACACCTGCTTATATGCTTCCTCGAAGCATACTCAACATCCACCTCTTGGTGCCAGACATGTGAGCTCATCTTCACCAAGTCCTGTGCGAACATACTTATCCGTGGATCAGGATGAAACTTCCCCTAATCAGGAACTATTCTAGCGCCACCCTTTACGGTCACCACCGTCCTCAAACTCTCTTCCGTGGCTTTTCCCTTGTCAAGAGAGTCCGACTCTTTATTGCGAGACGACCCAACAGGATCCGGAGGTAGAGGAGGGATCGGAGTATCCAAAGGACTTTCCAATAGTTCTATTTGTGGTCTAGAATGAGACGGTGAGCAATGCAGACTACATGAGACACAGCCGGTACCACGACCACTATCAAGTGAGTCAACGGTGGGGTGATCAGATTCCACCACCTCAGGCGAATCTGATACAAAACCCTCTACCGAAGTGGCCCCACGCGAATCAGCACTTGCAAAAGCCGTTATTGCGACCCGCACTAGTCGGTCATTCAGAGCCTCAACTTGCATGTCACTAAGATTCGACCCATCGGCAACTCCGGCCAACCGTAGAAAATCTTTCTCCAAGCTAAGAACATTAGTCTCTACCTCAACAAGCGTAACAGACACACGCTTCTCTCTCAACGGAGCGAGTCATTTCGAAGATGACCCAGCCCTAATGCGAGGCTTCTTCCTCACAAAAGAAGCAAGCGTCTCAGATGGATCCTCCGCATCAGACAGAATGGGAGTCTTGGCTCTAGCAACCTTCATCTTCCTGGAAGGGGCCTTTTTTCCAGCTTAATGCGTGACTCTCGATATAGAGTGGGGGGGACGTGCCACTTGTCCCACAGCCTACTACGAACAAAATTTGAAACTCTTATGATATCAACCGCCTCCCTTTTTGCCATGATGTGGAATGCCTCCATGGTGGTTTGCTCCTCCAAGGTAAGAGGATCGGTGGGAAACCTTCCTACAAAAGAACACAAGCAATGATCACTCAGCCCGCTATCAAGCTCATCAAAGTCACTGGAAAGGATTTGAACTTACGAACGACTTGAACTGTTGCTCAAGCGAACGACCCTTGTACTGAAAATACTTCGAATCCGCAAGAGCTAAGAAGCAGTACTTCTGCCAGAACTTGAAATCATCAGGCAGTTTACCGAAGCAACTCGGTGACTTCATCGTGCAAACAACATTGCTCTGCAGTTGAGGACCGGTCAACAATTGGATCACCTGCGGAGTCACACTAACGTCGACCACTTTAGCACAGAGCAAAATCATGATAATTATCCTGTATCCATTGGGTCCCAACTAAGCCAGAGGGATCCCCAGGAAATCCAAGAACCCCCAAATCACGTCTAGAACCGGGCAACACACTCCAGTTTGAAGCATCCCTCGATGCAAACAGATGAAACTTGCCGGAGGCGACATTGGTGTTTGGTCGCCCGTCAGAAGGTACAATGGCAAGTCTTCAGGAACTTCATACCTTGCACGGATTTTGGCGAGACCAGGCTTGGACAGTAGCGTGTCTTCAAAAAACTCTAGGCCCTTAGCCAAAACAACATCATCAAGAAGGTTTTCTCGAGCCATAAAGAAGACGAACGAACTTTTTAGAACAATATCTTCAAAAGCAAGTGAAGCAGAAAGATCAACCTCAACACTACAGATGACCTATATAGAGGACAAGTTCCAGCATCTTTTCCGCCGAACCAACGCATGCCCAATTAATGTAGCATGTGGCTCAAGCAACGATTTAGACTCAATCATCATGAATGCCACATCCCTTCAAGAGATGACTTAGCGAACAAATGTGACGGCCCACTAACTCGGGGGGAGTAGCTGATGAAACATAAAAATGGTCGCACTCCTGAGCCAAACACGTGTAATGATGATCTCGAGGAACTACGGGCTCAAGCATCGGCCCAACACAGATCCAGCCCAAACGGATCTAAGCCCGCTCAACTTCAGTCCGCCAACTCTCACAGCATGCTAGGCCCACACGTCTCACAGCTATCCACGATACCCATAAGTCCTTTTCAGGCAAGTATCTCGAGGATCAGTTTTGGACATGTGATGCGGTTTTAACTAACCCAAATTAATAGGTTAATTAAACCAACTTGTAATACCGCAAGTGCACGGTGCCTAACTGGTAGACAACGGCAAGTACGGGTCGATCCCACGAAGAAGGTGAATTAAATTGAATTTAAGAATTTATCTAAACTAATTTATATGAAAAATGGGGGTTACAGTGTTTTAAAAGAAAACTAAATTAAAGATAAGAAAAATAAAATAAAATGATAGAATGAAATGAGATGGATGGAATGAAATGGGTTTGGTGGGCTTGGACTCACCAATGAGTTAGCAAAATTATCTAAATCTAGATTACTGAATTTAAATACGAGAAGCTTAGGGATGAGAATCCCTTGCTTACACCGAAAATATGATCGTTAAATCCAATTAAATAATATCATGTTTCTATTAAACCTTAACAAGTTAATTCAAGCAAATATGCTTTTACTAAGTATTAAGTGTCTTTTTAAGGCACACTTAATCAAAGTTTAAGCTTAATAATTTTTTGAAAACATGCTTTGAAATTTTATAAAGAGTACTTCTAACTACCAAGCATATCAAGTTTACTTACTTGAACATGCAAGGTGAAAGCAAATTATCAAATTTCAGAAATAACTTGTAATGACAATTAAGCAATCGTTCAGTAAAATAAATCTAAAATAAAATTTACAGCCCAATTGGTTTGTCACAAGAATGGTGTCGACCAGTAAATCGACGATTGAATGTGCACGAATCCCGAGACAAAAGAGCTCAAAACCGTTCTGTGGTGGTACAGAACAGTTCCGGCGGTGGAAATATCAAATATCGGATTTAAATCAAATTTCCCTCCCTGCTACAGTACTGCTACAGGGAACAGTGAAGTGCGATCTTCTTCTCCAGCGAACCAGCGGCTCTCGCGGCCTGGTTCTCGCTCCTCTCGGCCTCCCTCGTCCTCCCTCGTCCTCCCTCTGGATGCTAGAACCTGCAAAGAAGAATTAGAGTTAAGAAAATCCAGCAAAAACAGAAAAACAAATCGAGAAAACAGGGAGGAAAACTCCCTGTTTCGTCGCTGTTTCGTGACTCTGCCGCGGCTCAGTCCGGCGATTCGTCGGTCCTTCGCGGCTGGCTTCGTCCTCCACGTGATCCTAGAACCTGCAAAGAAGGATGAAATGAATAAAAACCAAATAAGATTACAAATTCAGTGAAGAAACAGGGAGAGGAAACTCCCTGTTTTCGCAACTGTTTCTGCGCGGTTGCGAGCTTTGGCGAGGACGGCGGTTGCGTTGCTTGGTCGGGTCGTGACGGTGGTCGTGAGATGACTGTGTGGACAGTGGAGAGGAGTATGGAATGGTGGTTTGTGATGAGAATCACTTGTGAGGGAGGAGAGGTTTTGATTTTCAATTTTATTCTTTTCCCATCTCTTCCTCCTCTCCATTGCTATTCCATTTTCCTTGATTTTATAGATTGAGAACAAATGAATAGCATGTGGGATGTGAGGTGGATGTTGGTGGAGAATATTCTTGATGTTGGAAGAACATGGGGTGTTAGGTTGATGATGGTGGATGTTGGTGGATGTTGGGTTGATGATGGTGGATGTTGGTGGAGAATATTCTTGATGTTGGGAGAATATGGGTTGATTGGGTTTGGGCTTAGGCTTAGGATTTGGTTTATGGGTTTATGGATTAGGTTTTGGTTTATGGGTAGGCTTAGGTTTAGGTTTATGGGTTTTGGTTTAGAGGTTTTGGGCTTATGGATTCTCTCTTTGCTTTGTACCACCAAGTGTACTTCCTTACACCGTCGCCTTAATATGATTTCATCGTTTAAGCGCAAATTCCTGAAAAGAAATAAAAACGAAGTAATTATTATAAAATATAAGAATCGAAACACTAACATATATAAATTAAGGAGTATAAAATGTATGAATTATGTGTATATCAAATACCCCCAAACCTATATTTTGCTAGTCCTCGAGCAAAACAATAAAAATAAAATTCTAACTCACTTTCGCAGGAATCATCGGTTGCACTTACCTTAAACGTGCAACAAGGCTTTAAACCGCTAGATTACCTCTAGTGGACGAGTTATAGTCTCGTGAGGGTTTCCAGAAATGTTACCCACAAACATTACTGACTCAACAAAACTTGGTCACAAAAAGCTTATTTTAAAACTTCAAGAAATGCAAGGAACCAACAATTTTCCAAAATTTTTGGTATTTTCCAAAAGTTAGAAAAAATTCACAATCATCCTCAACTCAATGTGTGTGTGTGGATAGCACTATCAACATAACTTTTTATTTCAGAGCAAAACAATGACTAAATCTCCTGTAGAAAGTTTGTTTTGACTTTAAATCTTTCATGTCACTCACAATAAAGCACTCAGAGATTTGGTAATTCACTCAATTTATATGTGAGGAAAGAGTAAATAATGGAAAACAATCATCTCACATATAGTATTATGAAGAATGGATTTTTCAAGAATGGAATGAACATGATCTCATGGACAGGAATATCAATTGCTTTTGGGAATGTTGAATCAAACACCATAGGTCTTGGTTATTAAATCTCCACATCTACGGAACCAACCTTTACCTAAGATCAACTAGGACTTTGTTGGGTTGTAATAGGGCTTGGGTAATGGTTAATGAGGAATGTCAAAGGATTCTAAGAAACGTTTCTAGGAATGTATATACCCATTCAACGAACAATTAGGGCTGCCAAGAATAAACCAATGTTGCGCATCATCAATTTTTTTCTTCATTCTCACATCTTTATCCTCATTGAAGAATATTCATAATCATTTTTTATAGCTATTTTTCTTTTCTTCAACTTCTTTTTTTTTTTTTTTTTTTTTTTTTATAGAGGATTTATGAAATATCTCATATTCTGCTTTTTTCATGCCCTTTTTGACACCAAGTATATCCATCCATACACATTCCCAGAGAAAATTGGGTAAAGGTTAATGGGTTAACAAATAAAAGTTATTCTAAGGCTCAAAAGGCTACAAAAAGGTTAATGTTATGGGTAAGTTAAAAGGCTAGTTAATGGTCTAAAGAAAAAAAAAATGCCTAGATCATTTCCTAAGTTCGGGTCAGTTTTATGACATCTCAATTGAATAAGCCAAGAAGTTCTAGTGTAATAATTCAATTTTGATGTCATTCCCAAAGCAATTGATCAGAAAAATGAGAATAATGAGATCATCAACGAGATAATACAGACTCAAGAAAATCAGAGTTTATGTATAACCCTCAGAAAAATAGAAAGGTTCAAAACTTTCAGGGTTAAGTCTCCACTATTATTCTAAGGTTTTCTAGTGCATATCTTACTCATCAACTTCAAGTTATGCTAACATGGCTCATGGTGCAAAGATAATTGAATTGAAAAATCTCATGAACTCGATCTAACATAAGGACCATATTAAACTTTAAGTCTTTATCAATATCGGCTTGCATTGTCTTGAGCATAAAAACATTTTCATGATCGCAAAAGACCAAGTTTTCTTGATAGAAAAACAAGAAAAACATTTTTTTTTTTTTTTTTTTTTTTTTATAAGAAAAGAAAACACTACGAAAAATTCACCGACTCATGAACCCTACCCCCAAACCTAATCTAAACATTGTCCTCAATGTTTAACAAAATAATTCGGACAAATGAATGAAATAAGTACATGAGAGAAGGTTAGAACAGTATTACCACGGTGAAGAATTTACCAATTTCGAAGAAGTCATCCATCAATGAGGCTCACAAACATAAGAATCATGGAGTTTTCATTAGAAATCGATAAAATCCAGACTCGACACTAACAAAGAAAACTAAAAAGAAAACAAGTTGCAAGACAAAACTGTTACGGAGCTAACGAGTATGAATGAAACACAACTAAATAGGGTACTCGAAAATCAATCCAGACTAACAGCAGAGTCACACAACTAAAGCTAGGCTGCCTCCCATTAGCGCTTGGTTTAACGTCATCAGCCCGACAAATATTCTTCCTAAAAAAAATGGTCTATCGAAAAGTGGAGAGGAAGAACATGACAAACACTTAGTTCATGGTCATATATCAACAACCTGAACAGTTGAGGATCAGTCCACCAAAATTTAGCAATCACATGGGGCACCAAATACACCAGGATATTCCAAAAGTGACCAGTTGTTAGACACAACTGATGATACTTACGTGCTCCAAAAAGGGAACATCCTATGTCTGGTTCCAAATGAGAAGATTGGATAATTTTCACAACAGGATGGTGAAAACTGAAATCCTCACTACAACACAAGGGATCGGTGAAAATAGCCTTAGCAAATGGGGATATGATGCAAGTAGATGAGACGATGGATATATCAGGTGGTACAGGCTCATCACATGAATCATATAGAGATACTGGTCTAGACAACTCATCACCTGAAAATGCATACCTGAGGGTGTCAGGTAATCGTTTAAGGTCAAGCTCAAGTGGCACAACTGATAGGGCTAGTTTTGACTCACTGAGTGGAAGAGGCTTCACTTTAGACTTCCATTTATAACTAGGATCCACAATGGGGACTGAGTCAAGCAAATCATTGACTGCCCTAATGGAATCATCAACATCAAAGTCTAAACTAAAGTGAGTCAAACAAGTCTCTAAATGGTCATGTGGTGACTCTAAAGAATGTTCACAGTTTGATTCAATGCATGAGTCACTAGGAAGGCATGAGTGAACATGGGAAGCAGATGTCTTTAGTGTCTCAGACTCTACAGGTTCATCAATAAATGAGGCTGTATCAGCTTTCTGATGAGATGAGGATGCAACCTGGCTAGACAACTCAATGACACTCATATCAGGCATTTCTACCTGACTGTCAACCAAATTTCCACTCCTAAAGGTAGTAATGAATTGGACATCATCACTATCTGACTCAGATGAGCCACTAAGATCAAATTGACCATTTGGGTTGGAAATAGGTTGGCTAGGGAATTTTTCTGACTCTATCTCACGAAATGACTCAGCTATTTGACTCACAGTCATCTCAAGTTTCCGGATAGCTTGAGAGTTTTGTTGATAAATAGCTGTCAAATCTGCGATATCCTGAGAATTTTGCTCAAGCATTTCCCCTGTTCGCCTTATAAAAATGTTCATTATAGCCTCTAACTCATTATCAGGAATTGAAGCTTGAGGAGTCTGAGGAGTGTCTAGAGGGCCTTCATGGTATTGACCATGAGCCCATGAGAAGTCAGGATGATAAGCTAGACCTGGGTTGTGATAATCTAAATATGGATCATACTCAGGTCGTCGCATGTCATAAAATGAATTGACTTGCTCGAAAAAATAGGCTGGATATTCCCTTGTGTTCATTTTTTTTTTTTTTTTTTTTATCACTAACTCTAAACACAATATGCACAGACTCACACACAATCAACAACCAATAAATGCACAAGAAACATGCCTCCCTAAGCAATAAACGTTTTTAAGATCAATTATCTTTTTATCTTTGGGGGACAATTATTTCTTATGTAATCTTTACGACAGAATAATGGGTGCTACAAGTTGATCCTAAGAATGTACACTTTTACACCACAAAGTTCAAAATCAGTAGGCTAGAGTTTTGTTTCAAAGAAACCGGATTATCGCACAAGAGAAGGAGGTCACAATGGTCCAATTAAGTACTTCCTTGTGCTACCGCTCTGTAAGCCAATAGATGTGAGAACGATGTGATGTTAAATGCACACTTGAGGCTTGTGTTCCTAACCCAAAACTGTTAGTTACACCAATCCTTCTTGTGGATCGTAGCTTACTTATGACTCGGCATACCGGGTAAATTACCCTTGTGGCAGTGGCCTCTCGGAGTTCATTGAATGATTAAACCCAACGTCACTTTTAGCAGCGGTCAACACAAAAATTACTGGATTCACCTTGGTCTTGGTTGTCTTATGAACACCGTACCTAAGAGAAACTCTATCTAACTTGCTAATTGATTTTAATTATGTTTGGCATTGGTTGCACACAGCTGAAGTGATGAGGTGGGGATATTAAGTCCCACCAGTTTCTATTTAGAAGCTGGGTCTGCTTATTATGAATTACTAAAGTTTAGCATCCACAATTACAGAAATTGAACAACCAATCACACAATTTCAAACAATTACACCAAGCACTCTGATCGCTAATACATTGCGTATGATAGAAATACTTACAGTGTGCGTATTCCAATCTGCACAAAAAGTTAGCGCAATTAAAAAAAATTTCCGACTTCTTTTTAACCGTTTCACTCAACACATAAGCATATGCAAATAAATTTACTGGTCTTGGTCTTAGAAGTCGGATTTCTAAATCATAAAAATTATTGGGTAACAATTAAAATTGTTTCCCTATAATTTCTTTTGACTTAGAAAATTTTGGTTTTTTTTTTTTTTTTTTTTTTTTTTTTTTTTTTTTTTGATTAAACAAAATAAAAAAATAGTAAAGTTCTCAAAAATTATTACACCACACACTCGTAAAACGAGGTGAAAATAAAATTACAATTCTCTTCACAAAAATAAAAATAAAAATAAAATTGCTTGATGTTCGCAGGATCGTCCAATATCCTCGAGAAGCGTGTAATCTGCAAAATCAAACACAAAATTAGTGTAAAAAGAATAAAATATATATATATATATTTTTTTTTATAATTAGTGAAAATAAATCTTAATTCAATTACAATTGCTACCTTCCCCGGCAACGGCGCCAAAAACTTGATGCGGTTTTAACTAACCCAAATTAATAGGTTAATTAAACCAACTTGTAATACCGCAAGTGCACGGTGCCTAACTGGTAGACAACGGCAAGTACGGGTCGATCCCACGAAGAAGGTGAATTAAATTGAATTTAAGAATTTATCTAAACTAATTTATATGAAAAATGGGGGTTACAGTGTTTTAAAAGAAAACTAAATTAAAGATAAGAAAAATAAAATAAAATGATAGAATGAAATGAGATGGATGGAATGAAATGGGTTTGGTGGGCTTGGACTCACCAATGAGTTAGCAAAATTATCTAAATCTAGATTACTGAATTTAAATACGAGAAGCTTAGGGATGAGAATCCCTTGCTTACACCGAAAATATGATCGTTAAATCCAATTAAATAATATCATGTTTCTATTAAACCTTAACAAGTTAATTCAAGCAAATATGCTTTTACTAAGTATTAAGTGTCTTTTTAAGGCACACTTAATCAAAGTTTAAGCTTAATAATTTTTTGAAAACATGCTTTGAAATTTTATAAAGAGTACTTCTAACTACCAAGCATATCAAGTTTACTTACTTGAACATGCAAGGTGAAAGCAAATTATCAAATTTCAGAAATAACTTGTAATGACAATTAAGCAATCGTTCAGTAAAATAAATCTAAAATAAAATTTACAGCCCAATTGGTTTGTCACAAGAATGGTGTCGACCAGTAAATCGACGATTGAATGTGCACGAATCCCGAGACAAAAGAGCTCAAAACCGTTCTGTGGTGGTACAGAACAGTTCCGGCGGTGGAAATATCAAATATCGGATTTAAATCAAATTTCCCTCCCTGCTACAGTACTGCTACAGTACTGCTACAGGGAACAGTGAAGTGCGATCTTCTTCTCCAGCGAACCAGCGGCTCTCGCGGCCTGGTTCTCGCTCCTCTCGGCCTCCCTCGTCCTCCCTCGTCCTCCCTCTGGATGCTAGAACCTGCAAAGAAGAATTAGAGTTAAGAAAATCCAGCAAAAACAGAAAAACAAATCGAGAAAACAGGGAGGAAAACTCCCTGTTTCGTCGCTGTTTCGTGACTCTGCCGCGGCTCAGTCCGGCGATTCGTCGGTCCTTCGCGGCTGGCTTCGTCCTCCACGTGATCCTAGAACCTGCAAAGAAGGATGAAATGAATAAAAACCAAATAAGATTACAAATTCAGTGAAGAAACAGGGAGAGGAAACTCCCTGTTTTCGCAACTGTTTCTGCGCGGTTGCGAGCTTTGGCGAGGACGGCGGTTGCGTTGCTTGGTCGGGTCGTGACGGTGGTCGTGAGATGACTGTGTGGACAGTGGAGAGGAGTATGGAACGGTGGTTTGTGATGAGAATCACTTGTGAGGGAGGAGAGGTTTTGATTTTCAATTTTATTCTTTTCCCATCTCTTCCTCCTCTCCATTGCTATTCCATTTTCCTTGATTTTATAGATTGAGAACAAATGAATAGCATGTGGGATGTGAGGTGGATGTTGGTGGAGAATATTCTTGATGTTGGAAGAACATGGGGTGTTAGGTTGATGATGGTGGATGTTGGTGGATGTTGGGTTGATGATGGTGGATGTTGGTGGAGAATATTCTTGATGTTGGGAGAATATGGGTTGATTGGGTTTGGGCTTAGGCTTAGGATTTGGTTTATGGGTTTATGGATTAGGTTTTGGTTTATGGGTAGGCTTAGGTTTAGGTTTATGGGTTTTGGTTTAGAGGTTTTGGGCTTATGGATTCTCTCTTTGCTTTGTACCACCAAGTGTACTTCCTTACACCGTCGCCTTAATATGATTTCATCGTTTAAGCGCAAATTCCTGAAAAGAAATAAAAACGAAGTAATTATTATAAAATATAAGAATCGAAACACTAACATATATAAATTAAGGAGTATAAAATGTATGAATTATGTGTATATCAAATACCCCCAAACCTATATTTTGCTAGTCCTCGAGCAAAACAATAAAAATAAAATTCTAACTCACTTTCGCAGGAATCATCGGTTGCACTTACCTTAAACGTGCAACAAGGCTTTAAACCGCTAGATTACCTCTAGTGGACGAGTTATAGTCTCGTGAGGGTTTCCAGAAATGTTACCCACAAACATTACTGACTCAACAAAACTTGGTCACAAAAAGCTTATTTTAAAACTTCAAGAAATGCAAGGAACCAACAATTTTCCAAAATTTTTGGTATTTTCCAAAAGTTAGAAAAAATTCACAATCATCCTCAACTCAATGTGTGTGTGTGGATAGCACTATCAACATAACTTTTTATTTCAGAGCAAAACAATGACTAACTGAGAACTATCTCCCTTTTATGGATTGCTCTTGGATTAGAAACTATCTCCTTCATATTTAGGAGTTCATGGCTAACTGAGAACTTCCCTTCTACTGCACGACTCTTAATTAGATAGGGATCTCCACGAAGATCTCTTCCCTAAACTACGCCTACGATGGCTTGGATAAACCAGGACTCCTTGCACTATAAATAAGACATGAGGTTGGTAAGGTAAGTTAAGGTAAGGTAAGGTAAGGTACACTACAAAATTCTTGTTACAGCATTACACCTTCATCAGATCCTTGTCTGACTTTAGCATAGGAGTGTCATCGTCCACCCCACGGTGGTCCGTGACTTACGTGCATTACTTGTAGAGGTTAGTAGGAACTAGGTCAAAGCAGGGAGCAAAAATTGACTGCATCAGTTTTTATTTTTTTAGGGGGGGAGGGGGGTTGGGCTCGAGCCATTGTAGCTACTTGCTAGATAGTTTCATCGCCACGTAATTACACTCTCTTGTGGAAGACTAATCTCCCCTGATAGTACATGTATCGTTGTCAACATGGTACTTTAGGCACTAGTGTCGTGTGGAGACCACTCTTCCCATCTAAAGGCTTTCCCATGATAACATTGTAAGCGGAGTTGGCGTCCACCACAATGAACTCCTTCATTAGGAGCTTTACTAGCTCCCTTGCTACCATGGGTAGCGTGATGTTCTCGACTGGGTAACTTCAAGCACCGCTGAAGCCAACCATAACTTGATTCTACGGTTTCAACTCTTCATTCCCAAGCCACATCCTGTGGAATGCCTCTAGGAAAAGGACGTCGGCCAAGCTCTCCGTGTCCACCAGCAATCTTTTGACACCCCACTTAGATATCACAGCCATGATAGCAAAGGCATCATTACGCGGGAACAGACCCGCTGCATATCTCACACAGTGAACGTTAGGTCGGCTACTCCACTCGGGTCTATTGAACTGGGCGATTTCCACGGTGAGAACCTGTTCGCAGTTCTTGGATTGCCTTCTTTCTTGACCATTTGGATATTTTTGGTTCATCATGTGCACTGTGCAGGACGTAGATGACATCCACAGTCTATTCTTCGGCCTCTGGTGTCATTTATTCATTCTCCTTTTCTTGTGGTTGTTTCTCGTTGGAATTCATAAATTCCCCAAGTCTCCCCTTGCAAACCTAGTAATCGATCTCATTCTTGAGACTCTGACAATCCTGTTGTAGCTGGCTCTAGTGTCAATAATGGCTCTGGTAGTTTTCCCATTGAGCACAACATCAATATACATCAATCCTTGTTTCTTAGGTTGTTGCGGCTTTGAACAGGTTCTTTGAGTGCATTCAATAGATGGAGTGACCCCATTTGTGGCTCTTCATTATCACTCGACTCCCTTATCTTGGAGGCCAATCAAGTAGTGTGGTTGTGGTCCTTGTGATAGGAGTAGTACTTGGTTATAATTCTTCTTGAAAGATCTCTCTTGAGCTAGGGGGGGGGGGGAGCACTTGAGAGGGGTGAACTCAATGTACCTTCAGGCGATAGATCTCAGTTGAAAGTTGTGGAACCAGGAAAACACAACCTTCTTCAGTCCAGTGGGATAAGTTCTGCACATGATTGATTTCGAACTTTCTTTTATCGCCATTACGTGGTGGTAATGACACAGATGATCTAACAGATCTGATGTTCCGTCGTAAAATTTGAGCTTCGGAAGGACAAATTTCTTTGGCAAGTGGGAGTTCATGGTCTCCTCTGAGAATCGCCCATTTTTCATTAGCACTCGTGTTTTTTAGGAGGGACAGTGAGATCATACAGGACATCCAGATTGGTTGCCCCCAATCGGAGCGAGTTCCTGATTGTGGTTTTGTCTATCATTTAGGCATGGTCCCCATGATCCTTGTCATCCCTTAAGCTCTCCACTCCTCCACGGGTAGGTTTTCACTTTCTTGGATGCTTTCTCGGGTGTCCTCTTGGGTGTGGGACCTTTTCGAATTTCCACCGTTCTCGAACGACTGCTGTCGATCTTGGGTGAGCCTTTTTACCACCCGTGCTAGATGATCCATGTGGAACAGGATCTGATCTATGCTGGGTTCAGCCGCGGTTGCCTCGATCAGATCGTTTTGGCCCTGTGGTTGGGCGTCTCTGGCTGGAGGATTATCTAGCTCAGCATTGTTGTTGAGAGCTCGAGACCTGGTGCTGGTGACCATGTCTCAGTGCTATGCTAGTCAGAAATAGTTTATATATTTACTTCAAGGAAAACTTTTTTTTTCCCATGGACGACGCCCATTGATGCATCCAAATTCATCATTGCTGATCTCGAACTTGAAAAATGGTCAGCAAGGAAGAATGAAGACTAGATGAAATTAGCAATGTGTATGCGTATCTTCCTTTTTCCATTTTCTCACCTTAAGTAGCGAGTGTTCCCTCCTTAACTATCCCTGCTATCGAGGGTGTCGCCCAAGATCTTACATGTGCATGACTGAGTCTCTTCAACGCTCGGCTTTGTATAAGAATCAATGTTTGATTGGGTTAAGAGCTGATTTGCACAAGTGGGTCTTTGAGCCAATGACAACTTAGAGATTCGTGTTCTGGTCTTATTGTCTTAGGCCAAGCTCCAAAATCTGCACCACGTGGACTTGTGTGATGTGGGCTTGGGCGCCTGACTTACGGACTGAAAAGTGTTTTGAGTTGGGTTTGTGTTAAGGCATATTCCGTGTTAGGTCTATGCCACGTGTATGACTGTAATCGCATGCCTGATTGATGTCTCATTAGATACTTAATTAAGGTTTGTGCCATATCAAGAAAACAAACTTACATTGGCACAATGCAAAATGATCTGAATTTCTTAGTGCTAGTTCTTCGTATACTTTTTTTCATTCAAGTTACTATAGCTACTAGCTAGATCATGTATGTGAAGGTTTCTTTTATGAAGTTGGGAAGGGTAGGGTGTTTGTGAGGTGGACAAGCTCCTGAAGGTTGTTTAGAGTTGGGGAAAAGAGTTTAAATTTTAGAGTTGGAGGAGAAGTGTTTTTTTTTTTTTTTTTTGAAATGCGAGTTGGGTTTTTAAGGATCTCATAAGCTATCAACTGGGCGACTTATAGGTCAACACCCATTAGAAAGTAACCATGCCGCAGATGGGATTCAAAGCTAGGACGTGGGGGACAAACCCACACAGCCCTAACCACTAGGCCATAACACCATTGGCTTGGAGGAGAAGTGTTGTATCGACATTGAGAGTTTATTCGGTTAAAACTAATGCATTTAAATTCGATCTCCTAGAGACCTGACCTGCAAAATAAGGTTAAATTGTCAAAGACCAATTTTTCGGGCCTAGACTGAAGTGCAAGTTCCTCGTGATAGATTTTTTTTGCCATGCGTACGATCGTGATGGAATGCTTATTTGATGTATTATAAAAACAAATTGACTAGTATAAATAGGGTACAACAAGACAATTTTAGAAGCCTTTAAAAGGATTACGGAGGTATTTCTCATTGAACATCTAGCTTTGAAATTAAACTAGTTGTGAGTGCCCGCTACGCATATAATTATTTATTTTTAGGATTAAGTAAATGTGAAATTTATCTATCCTTCAACGATTTTGCATTGAATCTATATGCATTGAGCAAATTGAAATGGAATAGTGTTAATTCTTAACTTTTGTGTATCACCTATTGTTCTAACAAAAATATTTTGAATTTAATTTTGTGTGTGCTACTCATGCTACTGACATATCCTTAAATATTAAATTATTTATAGCATTATAAAAAAGATAAATGCTAAAACTTCGATTGGATGTAATTATTATGATTAAATGGTTTAAATTAATAAATTAAGTTTTAAGTTTCTTCAAAAAGCCATAAAGATAGGAAATTAAATTCATGAATAATATAGGAAAAAAATAACTTAATCCTATTTTTTATTGGGTTTGAGACACAAGCCCATCTCATCCCATGCTACATTTTCTTTACATATACCAAAAACTACAAAAAAAAAAAAATCCTTGGAGTTGCCATATGACTAAAAGTAATGTATGACATCACCCCTTGTAGTAGTGGATATTATAGTAGTGTGGCTTCACTAATAAAAACATGAAAAAATTAAATACACCCTTGTTCATTTTTTTCATCCAAAACCTTTGTTTTTACTACTATAACAAACTTATTTTGATTGTAAAAATGAAGAATGTTTTAGGGCAAAATGAACATTACAAGTATTGTTCATGGGGTTGAATTGGGCATTATAGTTGTAGAGACGGGTGAGCATTTCATATTGGAAAAATTGAAGCCGATCATACCGTACCATAACGAAAGTCGAAAATATGGATGTAATAAGTATTGTTTTATAAATTATTTATAAGTAATTGGTATTATTATGTAAAAATAAGCATAGAAGTGGAATCACCAATTCATCTGCAAAATCAGTCCAATCCACGGCCTCTTCAATCGAATCGACCCATTTCTCCAACTCTGACAACACACAGTCTCTGATCTGAAGCAAGCCAATCCCTCTCGACTTATTCTGCTTCTGCTCCTTCACCTCATTCAATCCATCCAATTCTCACCCCGACTCCATTGACCTCCATATGCTATGCACTCTATTTTGTTCGTAAAGTTGTCGATGAGATGAGATGGAGAGGAGTCCGGCTGGGATGAAAATGAGCATTTCGACGGTTAATATTTTGATTGGGATCTTTGGCTTGGGGAGTTTGGGGTTGGTGAAAAAGTGGGGTTTGAGTTTTACTTCTTATAAGTATCTTCTTCAGGCTTATTTGAGGTCTAATCATGCAGCGAAGGCGTTTAAGCTTTATCTTCAGTTGAGGAATAGGGTTTATAATATGCTTGCTGTTGGATGCACTCGCCAAAGACGCAAAGGTTCAATCTTTACTCTTGTAATGCTTTAGTGCATGTGAAAATTTTCAACAAACCTTGTTGAATTGTAGATTTCGTAAAGGAAAAACTGTGCATCTTAAACAAAAAATTATGCAAAGGTTCATTTTACTCTTTTTTATAATGTGTTACTGTTCTGTGTCGCAAGGTTGTTCAACTCTGTCACTTGGGTGATATATATATATTTTTTTTTTTTCATTCACTACTAAGTAGAATGTATGTTATAATCAAGAAATGTTTGGTTTTTGATGAAATAATGTGGAAAGTTCATCCCCTTTTCTGGTTGCAACGGTTTATTAGACATACCTTATGTCATGTTAGCAGATCCGATTCAACCTTATTTAGAAAGAGTGTGCATTAAGAAAAATTTTGGAGAAAATATTCTTGAAGTCAGATAACAAGAAAGAAAAATTATACATCTTAAAACAAAACATAAATTCTACTAGTATGAAAAATGAAGAAAATATATAACAGAGAAGTACACTCAATAGGAAAGTAAAAGAAAATCATGAAGGTGTGGTGATAGAAGGATTTTTTTAAGGGGTGGTGATGGAATAATCAAAGATGGATAGGGCTTCTGTTAGGAACGAGCTTGTAGAGGTGTCTTTTGAGAGATTTTGGGTGAATTAGCTATGTAGTTAAAATGGAAAACAGACCCTTTGTAGTCCATGACCGATTTACGATTAATCAGGATTAGTCAGATTTAATCGGTTATTTTTTCAAAGCATATATTTTTTAAAATTTAATCATAGTCATAGATTACAAAAAATAAATAATTAACCAAAATGTTGTAAATTTGTAATTATATTACTTTACTAATTAATTAAATGAATTTAATTTTGTATTTATAGTTGATGAAAAAATAAACTCATCCAATGGGAAGATGAAGGAAATTGTAGGCAAAGTAAGTAGTCATTAATGGTATTGTATATATAGTTTAGCACTTTAGCAATTGATTGTATTGGTGTGGAGTGGAAGGAAGGGAGGGAAAAAAAAGCGACAAACCTAGTGATGGAAGAGTGCTCTGCTAATCTTCGTCATTGCCGTCTAGAGCTATAGATAGACCTCGCCGTCACCGATCCCTGCTGCTATCTTATCGTCTTCCTTCTAATCTTCTTTCTCTTCTGTGTTGCGAACTGACTGCAAGTTCAACACTTCTTCTTTAAATATTTGTTCACCTCTCTTCTTATTCTTGTTTTTTCTCTCTAGATGATCGAACAGACACAACTGTGAATGGGATGATATCAATTATGGTGAGTTAGGGTTTTTTTTTTTTTAAACATAAATAGCGATCTTAGGTGTAGCGCCCATAGAGGACAAAATTAGATAAATGCGTTTAACGTGGATTGGTCACGTGCGAAGGAGACCAAGCGCCAAAGGTAGCCAAGTTGGTTGGTTAAGGTTGTGGTGGTTTGACCCCCCACGTCTTGGGTTCGATACCTACTAGCGACATGGGACGAGAGGGGTTAAGGATAAAAAAAAGGAGACCAAGCACGACGCCAATTAGAAAATATCTAGATTGGCAAGTTAATGAAGGGTGTAGACAGAGTAGACGACCGTTGAAAACTTGAATGAAGGCGGTGAAAGAAAATAACTTTGAACTTGGATTAGGCGAGGATATGTGGGAAGACTGCGTTGCTCGGAGAACCAAAATCCGTGTAGCCTACCCCGAAAATATCGGGAATGAGCTTTGATGATGATGATGATACTATGATAGTGATAAATCGGCGAGTTGGATGGACCGATTTATCGGTGACTCGTCGGTTTATCAAATGGTGGATGTGGAGTGATACATCAATTTAGCCTAAAATGTATGGGTCCCCTCATGGATTCCCATGACATAAGATTCCATGCAACCAAACACACCCATAGGTGCATAGTTACTTGGCTTGAACTGGAAATGAAAATTATCTAATGTGGTAATTCCAATTTTGGTGAAAACTGCCTTTTGGGGGTGAGGGTGGTGTAATGTAAAAAGGCCATGATATCTTACACTTACAAAAATCCAATACGGAATCGCCTATATAGGTTGTTGATGTACAACTGGAGCAGTTGGGTTCTCAAATTCCCTAATGGTGATTGAATTTGACACTATAGATGATTCCATTTAGATAAGGTCCAAAAAATTATTACCAAATACTCTTACCTCTGACCTCCGCTCACCACCTCTATTGACTTCCCTCTTCCTCTATCTTGGATGGTTTCGAGTATTCCGAGTCCTCTAACCCAATATTTCTCCCTCTAAAAACACCCTCAATGGGTTATAGCAGCCTGCTAGCCTAGGGTCACAACGCCACTCTCGGTTTCCAAACTTACAGTCACACAGCACCCTCAGTTTATGAAACTTCCGATCACCACACCACCCTTGGTTTATCTATATCTGCTCCACTATTATAACTCATGGGATTTTCACCTTTGAAGGAACTTAAATGATTGGGAACTACCACAGATGGCAAATATACTCCTCCTGACTGAAAACATTTGCTTGGATTGGGATGCTGATAAGGATACTAGGTTATGGGAAGGGCACGGTAAAACCTTCACAATCAAGGAATCTCAAGGCAAAATCAATCCTACTTTTTTTTTTCTTCAGAATCAAAGGATTGGATACACAGCCTTCAGCAATTCGTACATTGACAGATGGCCCTCCAGATGTTTTCTCCTTTGGACTCCATCTTGCATGGCAAACTTCTTACTGTTGACAACCTCACCAAACTTCTTCTTGTAATGCTTTAGTGCATGTGAAAATTTTCAACAAACCTTGTTGAATTGTAGATTTCGTAAAGTAAAAACTGTGCATCTTAAACAAAAAATTATGCAAAGGTTCATTTTACTCTTTTTTATAATGTGTTACTGTTCTGTGTCGCAAGGTTGTTCAACTCTGTCACTTGGGTGATATATATATATATATATATATTTTTTTTTTTTCATTCACTACTAAGTAGAATGTATGTTAAAATCAAGAAATGTTTGTTTTTTGATGAAATAATGTGGAAAGTTCATCCCCTTTTCTGGTTGCAACGGTTTATTAGACATACCTTATGTCATGTTAGCAGATCCGATTCAACCTTATTTAGAAAGAGTGTGCATTAGGAAAAATTTTGGAGAAAATATTCTTGAAGTCAGATAACAAGAAAGAAAAATTATATATCTTAAAACAAAACATAAATTCTACTAGTATGAAAAATGAAGAAAATATATAACAGAGAAGTACACTCAATAGGAAAGTAAAAGAAAATCATGAAGGTGTGGAGATAGAAGGATTTTTTTAAGGGGTGGTGATGGAATAATCAAAGATGGATAGGGCTTCTGTTAGGAACGAGCTTGTAGAGGTGTCTTTTGAGAGATTTTGGGTGAATTAGCTATGTAGTTAAAGTGGAAAACAGACCCTTTGTAGTCCATGACCGATTTACGATTAATCAGGATTAGTCAGATTTAATCGGTTATTTTTTCAAAGCATATATTTTTTAAAATTTAATCATAGTCATAGATTACAAAAATAAATAATTAACCAAAATGTTGTAAATTTGTAATTATATTACTTTACTAATTAATTAAATGAATTTAATTTTGTATTTATAGTTGATGAAAAAATAAACTCATCCAATGGGAAGATGATGGAAATTGTAGGCAAAGTAAGTAGTCATTAATGGTATTGTATATATAGTTTAGCACTTTAGCAATTGATGATATTGATTGTATTGGAGTGGAGTGGAAGAAGGAAGGGAGGAAAAAAAAAGCGACAAACCTAGTGATGGAAGAGTGCTCTGCTAATCTTCGTCATTGCCGTCTAGAACTAGAGATAGTCCTCGTCGTCACCGATCCCTGCTGCTATCTTATCGTCTTCCTTCTAATCTTCTTTCCTCTTCTGTGTTGCGAACTGACTGCAAGTTCAACACTTCTTTAAATATTTGTTCACCTTTCTCTTTTTCTTTTTATTCTTGGTTTTTCTCTCTAGATGATCGAATAGACACAACTGTGAATGGGATGAGATCAATTCTGGTGAGTTAGGGTTTTTTTTTTAAATATAGATAGCGATCTTAGGTGTAGCGCCCATAGAGGACAAAGTAGATAAATGCGTTTAACGTGGATTGGTCACGTGCGAAGGAGACCAAGCGCCAAAAGTAGCCAAGTTGGTTGGCTAAGGTTGTGGTGGTTTGACCCCCCACGTCTTGGGTTCGATACCTACTAGCGACATGGGACGAGAGGGGTTAAGGATAAAAAAAAGGAGACCAAGTACGACGCCAATTAGAAAATATCTAGATTGGCAAGTTAATGAAGGGTGTAGACAGAAGGGACGACCGTTGAAAACTTAAATGAAGGCGGTGAAAGAAAATATCTTTGAGCTTGAATTAGGTGAGGATATGTGGGTAGACTGCATTGCTCAAAGAACCAAAATCCGTGTAGCCTACCCCGAAAATATCGGGAATGAGCTTTGATGATGATGATAGTGATAAATCGGCTAATTGGATGGACCGATTTATCGGTGAATCGCCGGTTTATCGGTGACCATTAAACCCAACCACTAAATACCCAATTCGTATCTGTCAACCCCCGATAAACGATTTAGCGACGTATTAATAACACAACGAATTAGGAGGCTTTACTTTTCTCGTACTAGTTCCTTTTTAGTGTGTTCTGTACTCTACCCTTTAGGTAGATGAATGCTTCCTCCTTGACCCTTCAAAAATAAAAGAAAAGGTGTGTCTACAACTTTGTTGATTTCCAATCAAACTGTTAATATCCAATTTTCATCCACTTTTCCCTGCAATTTAGAAACATTGTAACTTAGGTGCATAGTTACTTGGCTTGAACTGGAAATGAAAATTATCTAATGTGGTAATTCCAATTTTGGGGAAACTGCTTTTTAGGGGTGAGGGTGGTGTAATGTAAAAAGGCCATGATATCTTACACTTACAAAGATCCAATACGGAATCGCCTATATAGGTTGTTGATGTACAACAGGAGCAGTTGGGTTCTCAAATTCCCTAATGGTGATTGAATTTGACACTATAGATGATTCCATTTAGATAAGGTCCAAAAAATTATTCCCAAATACTCTTACCTCTGACCTCCGCTCACCACCTCTATTGACTTCCCTCTTCCTCTATCTTGGATGGTTTCGAGTATTCCGAGTCCTCTAACCCAATATTTCTCCCTCTAAAAACACCCTCAATGGGTTATAGCAGCCTGCTAGCCGAGGGTCACAACGCCACCCTCGGTTTCCAAACTTACAGTCACACAGCACCCTCAGTTTATGAAACTTCCGATCACCACACCACCCTTGGTTTATCTATATCTGCTCCACTGTTATAACTCATGGGATTTTCACCTTCGAAGGAACTTAAATGATTGGGAGCTACCACAGATGGCAAATATACTCCTCCTGACTGAAAACATTTGCTTGGATTTGGATGCTGATAAGGATACTAGGTTATGGGAAGGGCACGGTAAAACCTTCACAATCAAGGAATCTTAAGGAAAAATCAATCCTACTTTTTTTTTCTTCTTCAGAATCAAAGGATTGGATACACAGCCTTCAGCAATTCGTACATTGAAAGATGGCCCTCCAGATGTTTTCTCCTTTGGACTCCATATTGCATGGCAAACTTCTTACTGTTGACAACCTCACCAAACGAGGGATGATACTGCCCAACGGCCCCAACCATTGCATAATGTGTGATTCAGCCCAAGAAAGCATCAATCACATTTTGGTGGCTAGTGAGTTCACCCACGGAATTTGGAGGAGCTACTCAAAATTCATAATTCATGCTTCTATCTCTCCTTCCATCCTTCAATGGTTTGGGTCATGGTCATCAACCAATATTCGAAATCTCAACGTGTCTGCTATTGGTAAATGGACTTGGGATAGAATTTTTCACGCCCTTGCTTGGGTAGTTTGGAGGGAAAGAAATAATAGATTTTTTAAAAACTCTTCCAAAGATGTACATAACTTATGGATAGATATCAAGGTTACCCTTTGGGTTTGGACCTTTGGGGACATGCCTTTGGCATCTTTACACTGATTTCTCCTCTTGTATGTTTAACTAGTAAGACATAGTCCAAAATAGAAACTCATGACCTTCGATGTGTACTTTTTTACTTTTGTTGTATACTTTTGGTCTAGCTTTTTGTGGGTTTTTTTTACCCACGGATCGCTAGCTTTTCATACCCTGGTTTACTGATCATCAAAAGAAAAAAGGGGAAAAAAAAACAAAACAAAAAGGGCACCCTTGGTTTGCCCTGATTAACAGTATACTGTTACAGAGCAACTATCAGTTTGCTAAATCGAGGGTGATGTTGTAACCCTTGGTTTGCAAGGCATGCCGCTACTTTCCCAGCATGTTTTTATAGAATATAAATTTTCAAAATCAATTCACTTAAGTTTTTGAGCGCCTTGTGGGTACTCTAATCCAAGTAAGTTGAGAATTGGTTGGGTGCAGATTCATTCCATGGAGCCTTTATCTGCAGCCCGTTGAAAAAACTTTGATGTGATTAGGGCTAACCATTGCCAGACGTATTTTTATGACACCATTGCAAACATTTTGTATTCAACTAGACAAAGGAATTCAATCTATGACCATTCTCAATTTGAATGATGCTCTAGAGATCCCACATAATTGCCCTTTCTAATTGTAAGGCACTAGACGCGAGGTTTGTTAGGTCATAACAAAGACTTGGGTCATCTGGAAGATACCAAACTATTGATTTATGGAGTAAATAAGATAGAAGACTAGCAGAAGTTTATCCCTAATGCATAGCTTGCTACAAGTTGCTTGAGTGAAAATGTAATTGCATGTTTTGGATTTCTTGAGTGAAATATTCGAATTTTATTATTTAAAAAAAAAAAAAAAAAAAAAGCAAGAGGAAAAGTCATAGATCATAAAGACATAACCACCTCCCAGAATCCAGCAGGTCATTGGGAATCCAAAAATAAGAATCCCACTCACAGTAAACTAGGAACATTCTAAACTTGGTGAACCATACACCAATACCAATGAATGGCCAGAATCTCCATCAAGACCAGGTCAAACCTGGTGGACTTGTGATTGAAGATTGCAGATTGATCTTTCAAGCCAAATGCCCCAAACAATAGCTTAAGAAACAGTTAACTAAAGAACCATATTTAGAGTTCCCTTCAGTTATCGTAATTGCTATTATTCATGAGATTCAATTTTTTTGTGCTTTTGTTTTTGCTTTGAGCTCTTTTCATGAGCTTGTTGTTATTTATTTTTTCTCTTCAGATGCTCACTCATCTTTGTTTCTTTGTAGTTCCTCTTTTGTTTCTAAATCAATTGTTTTGCTTATCCAAAAAAAAAAAAAAACAGATAAATTCTTGCCTACTAGCTCTAACTCATGCTTGTAGTTCCATTGTGACAATTTCCCCCAGTTCGCTTATGGTCCATAGCATGTGACTTAAAGTATTTTGACAGATTATTGATCAGGTTTACAAAGATTTTGCAGACATGAAGCGGACGCATTATGAGCCTGATGAGTATACAACTATACATACACTATTATGATCAGAATGACTGGAAAGATAAAGAAACCATAAAAATCAGTGGCACTCTTTCAAGAGATGGTAAACAGGGGTTGTACTACTAATCTGATTGCTTAGAACACTATGATTGAGGCACTCTCTACTAACCGCATGGTAGACAAAGTGATCTTTGTCTCTTCTAAAATGATCGAAAACGACTGCCAGCCAAATGAGTTTACTTAGTGTGGTTTTGAATGTTTTGGTGGTAGAGGGGCAGCTTGGCAGATTGGATGAAGTTTTGGAAGTATTGAAGAAATGCATGAACCAGTCTATTTATACTTATCTGGTGAAGACACTAAGCAAATTAGGCCATGCAAATGAAGCCCACAGGCTATTCTGTAATATGTGGGTTTTCCATGATAGAGGAGACAGGAATGCTTACATGTCCATGCTAGAGAGTCTATGCACTACAGGCACAATTGCCTAGGCTTTTGACTTGCTTGATAAGATTCACGAAAAGGAATCAGTACTAACACAATATTATCAGCTCTTGGGAAAACAAAGCAATTATCTCATATTAATGATCTATATAAGCAGATGAAGCGTGAGACCTCCGCCAGATATATTTACGTGCAATATTCTAATATCCAGTTTTGGCAGAGCCAGAAAAGTTGATGAGGCTATCCAACTTTTTCGAAGAAATGGTGAGCAGCAGCTGTAGACCTGATGTGATAGAGTAAGACTACGGTGCCCGTAGATGTGCCTCGAGATAGGGAATAATGCCTATCTTGAGGCACATCTACGGTGCCTGGTACCACCAGGCATCGTAGAATTACAGGATGTGATAACTTACAACTCTTTGATAAATTGTTTTGGTTAGAATGGTGACCTTGATGAGGCTCACGTGAGGTTCAAAGAGATGCGAGAGATGGGGTTCAATCTGATGTCATAACATACAGTACACTTAGAGTGCTTTGCTTTGGCAAGACAAATAGGGTTGAGATGGCCTGTAGCCTGTTCGAGGAGATGCTTGCGGAGGGTTACTTCCCTAACACTGTGACATACAATATTTTATTTGATTGTCTGGATAAGTGTGGCAAAAGAACTGAAGCATTTGAGTTATATGCCAAACTGAAACAGCAAGGATTAACTCCAGACTCGATCATTTATACTGTTCTTGAGTGTTTGCAAAATGGATCACACAAACCAGTGAGAATGCGCAGGCAGAATCCAATAACAGGATGGGTTGTTAGTCCTTTAAGCTGATGAAACCCACCATTTCTTTTTTTTTTCTTTGTTTTTGTATTCAGAATCATCATCTTTTATTGGGGTTCCTTCAGATAAACATTTAATTGATACTGATTTGTCGATAGCGAAACCAAGCTTAGTTGTTCAGAGTTGAGTGATCAAGAAGACACAAGAGTTGTACTTTTGCATGCAGATGAGGATTATGTTATTATGTAGAGATGTTAAGTTGGCAAAGAGAATAAGAGATATTCTGTATGTACTTAAAAGAGAGCCAGCTATGAGTAGGAATCAAATAGTTTCCTTCAGCAGTTCAGATCTTGATGCAAAGCTTGAAGAGCATCAGCTGTGTGGATCCAAGCAGTTCCCTGGTTGTGGGCACAAACTCGAAAGAAAGCCTGTAAAAAATATTCTTTGCTTCAACTCTACAATTGTATGTAGGAAATCAAACAAGCTTAGGATTATATGCTTGGGTTGATTGCTGTTTTTAGAACTTTTACTAAAAAAACATGAATAGTGAAACGTTATTTTCTACTTTGTTCTTTTTCTTCTTTCTGACGAATTTGAATGTGAATTACTGGACTGGTTAGGCCTGCCAGTTGGAGTGAAATGTGATCCAACAGATCAGGAGCTGATAGGGCACCTTGAAGGTTGAAGTTCAAAATATGAAAT
Organism: Berberis vulgaris; assembly: GCA_963556465.1. NCBI lineage: Eukaryota > Viridiplantae > Streptophyta > Magnoliopsida > Ranunculales > Berberidaceae > Berberis > Berberis vulgaris. The sequence goes on from OY747130.1 coordinate 73,599,191, forward strand.
CAAATTCTCAAGCCTTATGTTGTCTTGGTGGTGGAAGCTCCTCAAAGGTCTCTCTGATCTATCATATCGCTGCCATTCGAAGCCTGTTCTGATAATTGGTGGGTTCATTTTCATTCACTTATCTCACAACTGTAGGTCAGATTGTTTGTCTTGAAAATTTAGCATTCCATAGTCACTGACCAGCCTTTCTATTTTTGCAGGAACATGAAGAAAGCACTTATATCTTACTCATTATCGCCATGGATGCTGCTCTACGAAGAATTTTATAATTTTATTAGGTTCTGCTGAGCTGCTCTACGAAGAATTTTATAATTTTATTAGGTTCTGCTGAGCTTCTATCATTGGTGGTGCCCTACATAGCATGATAACTTAGGAAACCACTGAAACATCCTTCTCCTCAGTCATCGGAAACAAATTCTGTCCATCAAATTAATGGTCCCAAAGCTTCTCATTCAGATGGTGTCTTGGTATATTTCTCAGAATTTTCTTATATTTGATTAGTCATTTTTGTAATTTCATTTGATGGCTGGCGAATGATCTAGGTTTTCTCCAGCAAACAACGTTGTGTAATTATATTTATACTGACTCTTTATTTAGTTCAGGTTCTTCATATGTAATTTGATACTGTTAAAACAGAGCAATGTTGTATTCATTATATAATTTTTGTAGTTTCTGAGTACATTTTTACAAAAATTTCTTGAAATATTGTGTAGTGTGATTTTATTCATTTTAGAACAACAGACTTATCTGCATAATCATTTTGAATTTCAAGAACATGCATGTCAACCTATTGGCACCAAAGTACAAAACTCAGAAATTGCCTTTGATATTCTATCTATCCTATTATCGCTTAAACTCCTTAATACCTAAATTATCAACCTATTGACTCTAAACTGCAAAAGTCAGTTACTAATTTAAATTTTAGCAAAGTGAAAAAAAGAGTCTATTATATAGTATGGGTTTAGGGTTTAGGAAAATATCTCCAAATCCCACCCTGTGAAAACCGGATGCTTTGTCATTGTGGGCTAAAGCCCATTTGTTTTATAGCCCATTATCCGTAGACTAGAAGGTTTTGTTTTTGCTTCTGAATGGAGTCAAAAGTCTTAATAAGAAGTGGACCACCTTGTTTGGAGTGTTTGTTTTTAGTTCTGATTAGAAGTTTTGCTTCTGATTGGAGTAAGCAACATGGAGGTGCTAATCACTTAGTAGTGAGTGCTTAGTAAAAAAATTATTTCAAAATCATGAGCATATATAACAGGAACGATGAAAAACTGGAGGATCCTGATGCCATTGCATCTGAGTGCATTCAACATTCCACAAATGTATTCGCAGGGGAGTCAGACAATGCACTATAAATAACCCCCGTTTGCTTTCCAAAAAAAAAAATTTATTTCAATAATAACTTTAAAATAATTTTGTAATTACAATTGCTGCCCCCATCTTCTTAAAAGTAAGTAAGGCTAAATTTTGGCGGCACGCCTTCATTCTCTTCACCAAGCATTGTGGTTCTCTTCTCTTTCATTCATCTTTATTTTCTTTTTATGTATTTTCAGGTTTTTCTTCATCTCTCCAACTCTCCATCTCATGTATAATTTTTAGTTTTTAACATGTAGTTTTTGTGCCTTATGTGTATCATAAGATATCAAATCAAATAACTCATGTTTGGATTAATGATTTCATCAAATAACTAATTAAAATGCCATAGACGTATTGTTCATATTCAACAATAACACTATAGTCGTATTCGGTATGATTTTAAGCAAAATATTTATGTCATAAATTTTTTCAGCTCAGTGGGGCAAAATTGTCAAACAGTTCCCATTCAGCACCTAAAAACAAACACTTTTTAATTTTACAGCTTCTGATCAGCAGCTCACTAAGAAATAAAACAAACAGTTCATTCAGAAGCTCGTTCAAAACTTCTAAGCACTTAAAAAAATAACGCCCTCTAAGATAGAATGTGTGTGTTTAGTTAGAATTTAAAATGAAAAAAAAAAAAAAAAAAAAAAAAAACCTTTGCAAGGTTCCATTGTGATGATTAGTAAGAAGCAATGAATTTGTGGGATACTTTGACCACTTCTACTATAATTTCAAGTCTTCTACTCACTATGTTTGATTGATTTAAAATGTAAAATTTCTCTAACTTGTCATAGAACATTTCAGGAAAAAAGTGGGCTCAACCATTTCTCAACCCCTAGATTTTTAATGCTTAGAATCCACTCTCTGTTGCCATTATCAGAAGCTTGCACTTAAGGTGGTAGCATAGTCAACTTACCACTAGTACCACACCATTCATGTTCATAGATGAATACTATAAGATTATACATTGTGAACCTACATTGAATACTCCATAAACTATGATCTTAGTCCTCTAAATGATATAATCGAAGGGTCGCAAGACCCATTATTTGACCTAATTTGCTAGAAATATCTCAAGGAAAAGACTTTGTTGTGATTTGTTGTGGAATTGGAGTATAGTAGAAGGAATAGCTAAACTAAAATTAGATAAACTAACATTATCCTTATTATCTAACAGAGTCTTACCCAACTTAGACACAATAACAACAACAACAACAACATCAAATCCCTTCCCACACTCTTCCATCTTTCCATTCCCTTCAACACATTCAAAGGTGGGTCCTAAATATCATTATTTCTCTCTTTCAATAATTTTTCTTTTTTTGGATATATACATTTAACATTTTTTTCTTCCTCTTTAACTGTTCTGCTTTTCTTTGAAAAATAGGGAAAATTAATTGGGTTTTCAGATGTCTAAAATAGTGGGCGTTTTTGTTTGCGGGTCCTCACCATGTCTATAAAATGTGTGATTTCGTTTTTACATTGTCGTCCAGTCCAGTGTTTGTAATGTAACCCTCTCTATCTGCTTTTAGTTTTGGATTTCTGTTGTAAGCAATGTTAACAAAACTGGGATACAGTAGGACCCAATGAGGAGGAGGCTTGGTCACCCACACATATATAGTTTCTAGATCCAATGGTTGGGAATGTTCAAGACCCCACTATTGGATTCTAGGAAGATTTTTATGTCCTACAAAGATCAAGTTGCATGAGCTTAACCAATAGTTTTTCAGAGCTTTCTCACCTATATATATATATCAGTGATCATAATTTGTGATAAAGAACTATTATGATCTCCAAGGATGAGGGGACCCTTACATCGTGGTTCTACTACTAGTAGAGTGTAAGATCTTAATTAGACCTACTAAAGCAAAATAAAAGCACATGAAACCAATCAATAATGATTAACCAAAAATATAGAAGAGAAGAAAATAAAAGTATGTCAAAATGAAATGAAGAACCCCATATCATATTTTCCTCTATATTTATTATTATTATTATTTATTTATTTTCTGTTTTAGGGTGGGTGTTTTTCTTAATATGGTGCTTGTTGTTGAAGTTTGGTGATTTTGTTAATAGATATAAATATTATATGTTTTCTAATTAGAAGGGGGTGGTGGTGGTGGTCCATTCAAGTGTGTTGTGGTGTAGTATTAGAGTATAGTGTGTGTACTGCTCATTTGCCTTGCATATCAAGCAACCTTAGAATTCACCCTTGTCTTTCTTTCTCTCTCTCTCTCTTTGCATCTCCCTGCAACTTTCATGGCCAAAGAATTATGATTTCAGCACTCCAGCTCAATACCCATGTGAGTTCTTATCTTCTTTTCTCCTCCTCTGTATCCATTTTTGCACCATAATCTCTTTCTCTTAACAAAGTTGGTTTTCATTTTTATGTACAAAAAACTCTTGTTATCTTACTAACAAAACAAAATTTTTTTTTCCAAAAAACATGATTTGTTGTTGTTCCAGTACTTGCAGTTTTTTCAAACTCAAGCAACCAAATATAATATCAAAAGCATGTTTTACACAAGGTGTAGTAATAGTAAGTTCAAGTCCACTTGGTAAACAACAGATGGACTGGGGAGGTGGGTTTTAGTAGTAGTAGTAGGATTGGTTTTGAATGTTTTGGTGTGTATCAGCAACAGCTGTGAAGGGAAGGCTGTTTCAAGCTTTTGCTTTAGCAGTCAAGGTTAAAAACAAAGGTGTTGGAGCTTTATAAAGCTTTAGATAACAAAATTGCTTACCTCTCTCTCTAATCCTTCTCTCTTTGCAACACTTTTTCTTTTTTCACATTGGCTTCAGTTAAAGTAGAAGCGATTCTGGTGTATTTCATAGTTAAAGCAATTTTATAGCTCAACATCTTAAGTAACAGCTTCTTCTTTTCCTCCCCTTCTTATTCTCCTCTCCCAACCTCTCCTCTCTTCTCTTCTCTTCTCTTCTCTTCTTTTTTGTTTTCTAAGAGAGAGGTTTGGTGTTGTTTCTCTGTTTTCGATCATTTTGCCGTCTGGGTTTTCCTCGATTATTCATTTCTTGATTGAATTAATTGGTTACCACATGGTTGTGCTGTTTAGGTATAATTATTTTGTTTAGTTTTCTTGTAGGTATACTTGATATCATAACGAAAACGTTTCCTTTCTTCTTTTGGATTGTTTTTTCTTCTTTTCAGAGGTTTTCAAAGCTGATTCCAACAAACCCACCAATTTTTTTTTTTTTTTTTTTACTTTGTTTTTTTATTCAGAATCATTATGGTTTGCTTCAGATAAACATTCAAGTGATACTGATTCGTCGATAGCTAAACCAAGCTTAGTTGTTGAGAGTTGGGTGATCAAGAAGAGATATCAAGAGGTGTACTACTATTGCATGCAGATGAGGATTTTGTAGAGATATTCAGTTAAGTTGGCAAAGAGAATAAGAGGTATTGCGTATGTACTTAAAAGAGAGCCAGCTATGAGTAAGAGTCAAATAGGTTCCTTCAGCAGTTCAGATCTTATTGATGCAAAGCTTGAAGAGCATCAGCTGTGTGGATCCAAACAGTGCCCTGGTTGCGGGCACAAACTCGAACGAAAGCCGGTAACAAATATTCTTTGCTTCACACTAAGATTGGGTTGATTGCCGCTGTTTTTAGTGAAAAGTTATTTTCTGCTTTTGCTCGTTTTCTTCTTTATGATGAATTCGAATGTGAATTACAGGACTGGTTAGGCCTCCCAGCAGGAGTGAAATTCGATCCAACAGATCAAGAGCTGATAGAGCACCTTGAAGCTAAGGTTGAAGCTCAAGATATGAAATCACACCCTTTAATCGATGAGTTCATCCCTACAATCAAAGGTGAAGATGGGATTTGTTACACTCATCCAGAAAAACTTCCAGGTCTGAATCTTGTTGACTTTCACTTAATTATTAGGATGATTTTGATTGTAAGTTTCAATTGGTTACGAAAATTTGATAGGTACATTTAACTGTCCAAATCTCACCTTCAACTAATGTTAGCCAAATCTAGTATTATATTTTATTTCAAAAATGATAGGAAACCAGGTTTTTACAGCCATGTTTTGTAACCAGAGTGATGAGACGTGATCTCAAAACAATGATAAAATCCTCAAAGAGTTTATGTGTATCTCACGATGTCACATCATCCTGATTGCAAAACTTGGTTCCCTAGCCTCACTCGTTTTATTTATTTAGTCTTGCACTTTGTTATACCTTGCAAGAATGCTATTACATAGTGTTTGTTACACCTAAGTTAACCTAACTCTTTGTTTTACTTGTTCTGTAGGGGTGACAAGAGATGGTCTAAGCAAACATTTCTTCCACAGACCCTCGAAGGCCTACACGACCGGAACAAGAAAGAGAAGAAAAATTCAAACTGAATGTGATCTACAAGGCGGTGAGACTCGTTGGCACAAAACTGGGAAAACAAGGCCGGTGATGGTGAATGGAAAACAAAAAGGGTGCAAGAAAATCTTAGTATTGTACACCAACTTTGGCAAAAATCGGAAACCTGAAAAGACTAACTGGGTGATGCACCAGTACCATTTGGGTCAGTTGGAGGAAGAGAAAGAAGGAGAGCTTGTCGTCTCAAAGATATTCTATCAGACACAACCTAGACAGTGCAATTGGTCTGAGCGGAGTCCAAGCATTGGCGAAGGAAGTGTTGAAAGGAATAGTAGTAGAAGAGAAAGTGGAAGTGGGGGTAGCTGCTCTTCTTCTAAGGATGTCATCGAGTTAGCTGGGGTTACCGCTGGTGTTAGTGTTGGGATTTCGAGTTATGGCACTATCGATATTCAACAAATGAAATCTGATCATTTCAGCTTTGCCCCGTTCAGGAAAAGCTTTGATGAGGTATGTCATTCATCAATTTCATGTATATTACTAGCCCTAATCTTTTCTTCTTTCTTGCATATATTCATTTCAAAATCAACATTGATGATCAGTTCATTTGGTTGTAAATTTTGTTATAAATACAATATTAGTAGGAGCAATACTGGTACTCAAACTTATGTCTAAGATCTTTTCACAGGTGGGAATGGATGAAGGTTCAAGTTTTAGAGATGATTTGCCTCGACCATCCCAAGAGCTCGATGAGCATGAGCATCAAAGATCAATTCACATGAGCCATGAACAACATCAACATCAACATCAACATCAACAACAACAACAACAACCACAACATCATCATCATCATCAACAACAACATCATCATCTCCATCATCAAGTTTCAACAGCAGCCTTCCATGTGAGCAGGCCTACACATCCCATCTCTACTATCATCCCTCCACCACCCCTTCACCACACCTCCATTGTTCCTTATGAGGACTCTTTCCATATGTCGAGAATAATCCTCCAAAACGAAAAATTTCAGGTATTCAATCAAAACCCATACTTCTTTTCCTTTTTTTAGCCCATTCATGATTTTTAGATGAGTAATGAAAGGATTAAATTAGTTAGCACTATTTCTGTATCATTTAAGTTGTCATGATCAAGATGCACCTGTGGATAAACCAAGTATCTGATTACTCATGTTAGATAATTGAATATGTTATATTTAGCTTTTATTATTTATTTATTTATTTATGCTATGTGAATCATTTGAACAGCAACAGCAACAACAAGATCATAAACTGGGAGGAAGGTCTGGGTCTGGCTTGGAAGAACTGTTGATGGGTTGCACTTCAACAGACATCAAAGAGGTACTGTTTGAGCTTTTCGACACTGAAATCTATAAGGGTCTTACGTCTCTTTTTCTAAGTAAAATTAGGATAAGAAAAAAGAACGATTAAGAAGGTAAAAAGCAAAAAATGAAATGAAGCTCTTTTTTATATTTTATTGAAAGACATAAAACTACAAGGCTTCTCTTTTTCTCTTTTCTCTTTTTCCTTTTTCATTTTTATTGGAAATATTTTGCTGCAAGTTGTTTTAGTTGTTCTCGCGACTTTCATTGTCTAAGCAAGGACCATGCGGATTGCACATCATTCGAGCCCACTTAAATCATGAAATATCGGTGAAACCCATATGAATTGAGATCATCTACATAGAGAATTTCGTGATTCTGAACTTGTTGGTAACACTGAAAATTTTGAAAAAAAATAATAAATAAGGAAAAAAAAATTGAAGATTCAATGACATAATTTTTTCATTAATGCACTTTTGGAAGATTAGACCATCATATAGTGAAAGAATTGTGTTCATTTTTGGTTTGCTATCAAATAGATTTCAAAAATGTTTCTTTTTCTCTTCTTTTATTTAGCTAGGCTGTCTTTTCTTAGCCATGTTAAGGAAAATAGGATCCAGGGAAGAACACAGAAAGATAGAAACTCACATACATGAAAAATGACATTACTAGTGGAATAACAAGAGAACAAAAAAAAAAAAAAAACAAACCAGGAATTTGCTTTATTTTCCTTTAGGAAAACAACAACAAAAGTGAACAAACTGAAACTTTTGTTCTTTGTGGGCTACTTTGCTTTCAGACCTAGACTAGTCTAATCAGGAATCCATTTGTTTCTTTTGAATGAAAACAAAAAGAGAAAGGAATTCAGAAACTCTTGTAAATAAATTATGATAGTAATGTAAACAAATTTGGAATACAAGTAATGAAAATCAAGAAGTAACACTAAAACTAAATCTACAACGATAAATGAGTAGATTTTGAATAAAAGGAAAAAGTGAAAGAAAAACTTTCTCGTGTTAACATGCTGAAAAAAAGAAAAGAAAAAGAAAACTCCGGACCGTTGTATCAAAAATGTTCTATTAATATCCATCTAATGCGGCATTTGGTTCGGAGCTGGGACCATCTATTCTATGATTGGAACAAAGAAGGCGTCGAACCTTATTGCTTAGCAATGCATTCCAGTTTGCTTACCAGACTAACAACTAATAAGAGTAAGACTACTTTGTAGGATAATTTTCCGACGCTATATTAGTTTTTATAGAAATATTCATTTTCTTTGCAAGCATTCTTATTTAAGGCGAGGATGCCTTATAATACCAAGAATTTTCAAAATTTAAGGATGATCTTCTTATTGCAGAGACGATACCTACAAAAATTGTCATGTATTGTGTAATATCTTCTTAACTTTATATTTTATGAACAAATATTTTGATACTTGCAAGTCACACCACCCCCCACCCCCCAAAAAAAAAATTCTTTATTTTCCTTATCTACATATATCTTAATTCCTGGTTAGTTTCTATTTTATGCAATATCTTCAATACTCTACTGTGCTATAATACTAAATTTGTAAATATTTCACTATTGTGGTGTAATTATAAAAGATTGAATTGACTATAAAATCAACATATTCTGAGTTTTATGTGTGGATCTTAAGTTAAAAATATAATCACTGAAACATGTGACCTTTTTATGGAGTGAGGGAACAGCACTTATTCTAATGATAACATTTCAATGGGCTTCAACTTGCAGGAGTCATCCATCCCAAACCCACAAGAAGCTGAATGGCTAAAGTACTCCTTCTGGTCAGACCCTGACAACCCAGATCATCATGGATAGAAGGAAAAACAGTAAAAAAATAAAAATAAATAAACCCATAGAGAAAATAAATCCTAACAGACAACATCATTGTCATCATCATCAGTAGTTGGACTATGCTGTAACATCTCTTTCAACAGAAGGAACCCAGCCCCCTCTCTCTCCAAGGTTTCCTCTTTTTTCTCTCTCTTTTGTCTTTGGAGTTGGGACAAGTTCTGAAGAATGTACAACCATACTAACTGTACAGTAATCTAAGAAAAGAAAGCAAAGTAAATTAAGTGCAAAACAAAGTAATCAAGAAAACATAAAGGAAAAGATGTTGTAGAGAAAGAGAAAGGCTGTTGTTGCTGACAATAGAAGGAGGGAAGAGGAAGAAAGACACAAGGCAAGCAAGGATCAAAAACACATGCATGAAAATCATCACCCACATCATTACACTATCAACTTTATTACTCTTCTTAATATATATATATATATATATATATATATATATATATATATATATATATATATATATATATATATATATATATTTGTTTTTCATTTTTGAGTCCTTTGTATCATTTTCAATTGTTTTTTCCAATTACAGAAACCAAAGGGTTTGTGCAAAAAAGCAAACTATATATCAGTTTTTGTTTTTTTTTTTTTTTTTCATTTTTCCTATGCTTTTTGGTTTAATGAAGGAACCTTGTTAAGTTGTGTTGTATCATTTGTAGTTTTCATCTTTCATTGTTACAGTTAAAGCTTTATAAGTCGGGGTGGTTAATTGTGCTTTTTCAGTTTGAAATGATATAAATACATATCTGACCTTTTTCCATTTTTGGATGATGATTTATCATCAGAGATTAGTGTACGTCTTGTGTGCTTCAGGCGCATTAAACCCTTTCTAGGCTAATACTTAAAAGGATTTCCCCTTGGGTTGAAAGGTCCTTTGTTTCACTGAATGCCAACTTGTACCCTCTAGTAAATCGCAAGCAATTTGCTGCATTATTCAGGGTCAATGCCAACTAGCTAGCTTAGTTGGCAAGACTTGTGTTAAATATTATCACCAAGTCTTGAACTCTCATCTTGACAAGGCATACATATTATGGTTCAGGGATCCATAATTATTAACTAATAGTCACGGCAGTAAATCCTCCAACACAAGGAGCGAAAGTTCCTCCTAGCTAATGGCGAGCTTTCATTGTATAATTACTATTTCAAAAAGGAAGCTGACACTGTGTACCATTTCATTTCTTCTCTTACAAACGCCAGTTACCTTCACCATTTGCGCTCTTACTTTTTCTATCTTTGCTTCAATATTATGTATCTTTTTTTTTTTTTTTTGCTGACCCTTTCATCTCATTATCTTTCGATGATTTGTAAAGGGAAGAATGGGAAAAAGAAAACATAAGAAAGAAGAGGGGAGGGAGAAATAAGGTACACCATGGTTGAAAAAAAAACCAAGAAAGAAGATGGAAGGGAGAGAGAATGGTATTGTTGGCCGTGATGGAAATAAATTAAATAGAAGGAGATTTAGGAAGAAAGGTTTGGAGAGTGAAAACCCTTTTAAAAGAAAATTTAATTATTGTTTTCATTTATTAGTTTCGTTGATCCACTTTGCATTCTTCTTATAGACCAAGACAATTCTAAAAGAAAACATGATGTTGGGAGAGAAAGATGTATGTTTGTTGCAAACATTTGAAGAAAGTATAGTATATATAATGGGAGTTTGTAACTAGAATTGGCTGCCTATTTTATTTTTTTCTTGAACAAATTAATTTTTCAAGTGTTTGGTTGCAAAGTTGGAACTGAAATTTTATTTATATATTTAGGATAATGACATAGAACCCGGATTTATTTATTTTTGAACTCATCTTCTTTTCCAAGGCAACAAACGACCTTTCAAAAAAGATTTATAATGGTGAGTGGTTATGGATGTATAAAAATAAAAAGATCAAGTAGAGAACAACTAAGTTTTTTATTTTATGTGGCCAACGCCAAATTGAGAATAAAACTCCACTCCCGTTGTCAATGAGTTTCGTGAGTTCGACCACTTGTATGATAATTTGCTTTATCTATACATCAACTCAAGTAAATTAGGGTGTGTTTGGTTGCATGGAATCCAATGTCATGAGAATCCATGAGAGAACCCATATATTTTAGGCTAAATTTATGTATCACTCCACATTCACCATTTGGTTTTGTGATTAATGGTGTGAATGGAAGTTCCATGAACATGGAAATCTCACTCCTTGATCCCCCAAGGCATGTGATTCTCATGTTCATGGAACTTCCATTCCCACCATTGATCACAAAATCAAATGGTGGATGTGATGTGATACCTCAAATTAGCCTAAAATATAGGAGTCCCCATATGAATTCTCATGATATAGGATTTCATGCAACCGAACACACCCTTAGAAGTTTCAAGTTTGCTGGTGAGGCATATTCCATTACTTTTGGGTGCTCCAATCTCATGGTACATGATGATACATTATATAGGATTAGGAAAGATCTCTTTGCTTTGTTGATGGAAGTAAGTTGTTTGCTTGCATAGAATCTAATTAATTTTCAATGAAATTCAACCCGTCTCAAAGGCATTTTTTAAGAGTGTGATTATGTTCAATCTTAAGTTTTTCTTGATCAAATATAAGCATACTCACATGATCATATTCTCATGTTTCTCATAAAACACGGGAATGTAATTTTTCTGGGGGGGGGGCAGCAACAAGGAATGTAATTTCACATAAATGAGAATTAGCATGTCATTTACAACACCACTTTCTCTGCTTTTCATGACATAACCGAACATTCCCTAATTCTATTGTTGTTTTTTATTTTATTTTATTGATACTATGGTAGTAATCTCGAGTTGCATGGCAATTTGGACTCTTGTTATAATAGTGATAACAAGAACTCACATTTTAAGCCCCCCTTCTATTTGTTTTCTGTTACTTATGAAAGATACTCTCTTGACACACTCTTTATGGCTTTATTCTATTCCAGAAGAATAGATGCTCTTGCTACATTGTAACTTTTCAGTTGAGAAGAGATGAGCTTAACACAGAGATGATACAGATTGATTTACATTGATCATGAGAGAGAAATAGAGAGTGTGGAACTACTTTTTCTGTTCATGGGACGTGCATGAAAGAAAGTTGAGATCAACATGGGTGGAGTGCAACTTCATAGTAGTTTCTTCTAATGAATAAATAAAGAAGAAGGAAGGGTACCATCAACCAAAGAGAAAGACAGGAATAATCTTTTTAACTCACTAAACATTAATTAATTCCCTATCACAATTAATAGTTCAATTTGGATAACATGATTTTTCTAATCATTTGTAATGATCAACATTAAATTATATATTCTATTGATTGTAATGGGCATCAATAATGGTAGATATCGTAATTTTCGTATCGACCAATTCAACAACTTGATAAATCCGTTCCTTAATTTGGAAAATGGCCTTCCACCGCATTGATATATTCTGAGATTATACTTTCAGCTTGAATTGTAGGGCTCCAATCATATGAACCAACAACAACTAGTTCAAAAAACGAACATAATCCCAAATTCTACAAAGACACGAGAATTGAATTCTGGTTACAAAGTACTAGAGAATTATTTGGGATATGGTACCACCAGCTCTTATACCATGTAAAATTATTGCATATTCACAAAGAAGAATCAATGGCACTTATTAAAGGCTTTTTTATTCTGGATTACGTAAGTGGTGATGATGCTTGAATGATTAGCAAATACCAAGTTAGTATATACTTCTTTAGGAATTAGTACTAACAATCTTCCTAGTTGACATGGTAAGATAATCGATACTAATTAATTGATAACCAATAAGAATATAATACTCACCAGATGAGTAACAACGTAAAAGCACTTAAGCACAATGGAGTAGTTAGTGTTTCGCTAATGATTCTGTGTTTATTCATGTGTAACTTTAACACGTCGCATGGCATTATCGAAATACAAACTATTTACCACCAGGAGAAAGCACAATTAGCATAAAGAAGAAGGATTAAAAATGTTGAAGAAGAACGTGGGTAGAGAATAGAATGTGAGAGGAGCGTTCTCTTTCCATTCCACATGCAATAGGTAAAGGGTGATATATGTCTTGTTCTCTCTGCTTCAAAAGTTGATATTCGTTTCTTTCACTACTTTATGGAAGAAGATTTTATTTTTTATATTTCAACAGTTGTGGATTTGGATTTGTGTTTGCAAGAATGGTGTTGGTGTTGGTGTTGGTGTTGTTGGTGATGGTAGGGTCTCTGCAATTCTTACTCAGATTTGGTCCTTTAAAGAAGTTGCAGGACGAATTATGCATGTAGAGTGGTATTGGGAATATTACAACATGTCCATGCATCCCTTCTTTGATTTATTGGATTCTATACAACCACCACCTTTCTCTTCTTTTTTCTCCTTTTTCTACTTGTACTATCAACACTCCGTTTACAAGTTATAATGTGTTGGCTTAAGTAAAGCTCTCATAATGTTCGACAAGATTAAACGGATTTAACATGGCATATATTCTTTATTCTTTCTTGATAAGACAGTATTAGCTAGGAGAAAGTTGTAGAAGTCGCAGCAACGATGTTGAGAATGTAGAATGTTGTACCTTTTGTCTGTCCATAGACATAGCAAAGTTTCGCGAACAACTATCCACTTTAGGGTGTCGAATAATCTGACTTTTTTGCTGTCTCCGGGATGATCGACACAGCATCTCCTATGACTCATTGAGAACCCAGAAGTTGTTACCCTACATTCCCCAGTTGTGATGAGAACTTTAGAGTGCAACAAGAGGAAATGGTAAACAATTAAGGTCAGTTTCTCATAGAAGAATGATGAACTTGACTGGGAATGACGCGTATGATTAAATGCTTGAGGCCAAGTTTCTCAGAGGATGGGTGGAGTTGACCTTCTCCATCACAGAAAATAACTAAAATCCAACTTGACAAGATTTAAAAATCCTCATCTAGATTTCAACCTAAGACTAAAAGAAATACGCAATTTGGTGGGGTAGCAATTAAGGTCAGGTTAATTCTTTAGGCTACCATACATTCGCAGATGCTATAATCATAGCCAATCTTTATAAGGAGAAAGGGGAGATCATGCTAGTGCAAGATTTACATGTTATTTTACCACAGGAATACAATACATAGCAGTATATATGTTCTATACAGGTATTGCTGCATCTGTTCTTCTTCAATCAAATACAAGGATAGACAACAGGAAAGCTTCACGCCTTCTTTTTTTCTCTCATCGTTTATTGCTTGTCCGGAAACACTTCAAAGTTCACTAGCTTGTGATCAAATCTATGTAATTTTCCAGACAAATTTTCTGTACAAGCAAAAAACAACTGGCTGCTCTGATACTTTGATATCAACAAGCATGGATCTGGGGAAGTCGACCAGCAGTTGCGGTACTATTGCCAGAGACTTTAAGAGCTGCAAGGAGGCACGATAGCCTGGCTATCATGGGTTTAGCACTTATAGTCATTGCCTTGCTAGTGACTCCCAACTCCTTAGCTTCAACATGGGTATTGTGATAACCTTCCAGGTCTGCTTTTGTTATTAGTACTGCATCACCAGATAAAGAACCTCCATTCACACCTGGCTGCCGATTTCCAAACTCTTGAACAGCCTGAAAAATGTTTGCAAGCAGTTGGTTAACTAGGCGCCACACAAGGGAAATATATTTTTTTGCCCCATAGTAAGACTAACTGAAAAGGAATGGGTCCCCAGTCAAACCCAAAGCAAAGCAGATCGAGGCGAGTTGGTTGGGTTTTTTCATTTAATACCTATGATTATTATATTTCAGTAAACTTAAATAAACAACATATCCATTACATCTGTAGTATAACTGTTGAATTAACATCCACATGTATTACATTTCACCGAAATGTGAATTAGTGAGTATTAGTGCACATTGTGCATCAATTTGAATATCTAATATGAATGCTCAAACTAGAGATGGCATCAAATATATATAATTTCACTTCTGAATTAATTTCAAGTAAATGTATGAGAAAGAAAAAGGGGTAAAGGAGAAAATTAAAACAAAGAAGATAACTTGTTGAAGATTGGGTTCGGGTTGGTGACCCAACAAGATTGCTCAAGTCTTCATTCCACCATAGATGAGTTTTTGTAACCCAAGCCCTAATTCAGGCCCCATTTATATCAGCTGAACATAACGGGATTAAGTTGTTTCCACCCAAGTTTCAGTCATAACCTCAAAAGACTATACTCCATAATTTTACGCATCATTGATGGGAACGCATAAAAACCTTTTTTTGCTCTAAAGCTGATTTGTCTGACCAGGCTAAATAAAGATGAAGATAAAAAAAATGCAGCTTGAGGGGGGAAACTACTCTGATTGCTAAGAGATTTCAACTTAATTCTTTTAAGGAGCGAGATCCAGACTACATTTAACTAAAGGTCCAAATGCTTGTGTATCGACTAAGTCTTGGAGTGGGGTTGGAATTCTCTGAAGCGGTAGTGGAAGATGGTGAAACACCCAAACACACCCACACAAAATAAATACATTGAGCTTAGGAAAAGTGACACATCTCCTTCATGTCGTAAAGGGCAATCATGAACCATGTTTGGAAATTTGTTGACTGAAAGGTTGAGAGCGAAACTTTTAGATGCGAAGGTTTTCTAATTGAGGATGTGATAACACTGTTTCTGCAAATTTTTCAAAACAAAATTTAAAAAAAAATATATATATATGTTTATTTTCATAGGGAAGCCAATTGGTTGGGAAGACTCAGTATGATTCCTGTTAAGAAAAATAGTCACACTTTGTGTTTGTGTATCCATGGAGGGAGGAGAAAGAGGTTAAGGATGGAATTGTTTCACAGAAACTTTGCAGGAAGTTATCAAGTCAAACCAGGAAGTAGAGATTGGAAACAATACTTGAGGGACAATAAAACTCAAATCAAAATTAAAATGGTAACACCAAGAAACTGGAGATAGGGTTGGTCCATCCTACAAAGAGTAGCTCAAAGGTAAACCTCCCTATCATGAAATCTAAGGAGTGGGCCAACATAGGGCAACCAGTAATGCAGTTATGGCCTTATGGGATGGTGACATCAGAGAAGATCAGATGAACAGGTCAAAGGAGGCCAGGCATGCTAAAAAAAATTCAAGGTCAACGCTTCATAAAAAGGTAGCAGGACTGAGGAGTAATCAGGTAAGGAGAAGGTTTTAATCCAACCTATGGATGAGTCCAGAGGAGGGTGAACCAGTTGAGATCTTTAACAGTTGCTGGGAACATTCTAATTAAAATCAAGCAACGGAAATGAGTAATCTGATTAGGAGGAGGTTTTAATTCAACCCACGGATGAGTTGAAAGAGGGTGAACCAGTGAAGATAAAAGTTGCTGGCAACATACTGATTAAAATTAAGTGAAAGGATACTAGCTGTCCCTTCAAGTAAGGGTCAATGTTGTATGTATATGTATACACTTTTATTTTTGTTTTGGGGGCTTAGGGTCTTTGGACTCGGCTTTGTGTGTAGGAGATATGGGTTTTCTCAAATTCTCTCCTTTGACAATTCAAAACAAGGGAATCCGCTTTGTCTTCATTGTTGAACCAATTAAAAATTGAATGCAGGTGTGAAATGTTGTTCAAAATAACCGGTTCAAGGAATCCCATCTTCCAACCTTTTTTTTACACAAGTCTTTGGTTTCAATGTGTTTCAGAACTTCAAATAAAAGGTCTTCGACTGAATTTGCTATAAACCTCAACCACTAAAGTCTCAATCCAGACTGTTCTTGACCTACATCTGAAAAAACTATCTAATGACCTTCACTAATCTACCGCCAAATTAGGCTAAATGCTACCATGATACGCTGGTTACTAATTTTTCAGACTTATCACATGCTAAACACTATGCAAACAAATTGTTGTTCTCAATCACCCATAAGTTATCACTGCAGAGGAGAGCTGTTTCTACTGTTTCTTAAATGATATAGTTCAATGTGGATACTGAAGGGAAAAAAAATTCTGCATACCTTCCATTGAGAAGGAGCTAAGAGCACTCGAGGTCTTCTAGAGCGTACATATTCCAATGCAGCTATAGGTGACATATGCTTGTACCTCACCTATTAGAATCACAAGTTACTTGATCAGAATCACTATAATTCAAGAAAATGAGGATTTAGTAGGTCAATAAAAGAGTTTAAACTATGACCCATAGGAAGACAGTTACAAACTGGCAAATAACATCTCTGGCCAATCCAAGAAATTGTATCAACAACATATAAACTCAATAAAGTGATAAACAGGGAGTATCTTACCAAATAGCAAAGGACTATGGTGGTGCTCCTTCCCCTTCCCGCTTTACAGTGGACATATGTAGTTTTTCCACAGCAAGCATTTCCTGGAAAAAGGAGCAAATGCTTGTTTCAAGACAATTTTTGAAGAGGGAGTTCCACCTCAACCTCACTATCAAAAGAACCAATTAAAATGCCTGATAGACACATATTACAGTAATTCAGTTCATTGATCTAAATTCTCATTCACAACTTAACACAAAAGGACACTGTTTCATCCACTAATGGTTAAGAAAATAATACAGAAGAAGTTCACTACTCACTGTGAATGAAGTCCACAGCTCTGTTGATATCTGAAGGTGATGGAGCAAAAAGGTAATCTCTTGTAGGAATCACAAGGTGATCGATCCCATTTGCCTGAACCAATACAAGACTTATATGTAAGTTAGCTAGTTGAAGCTGGTAAAGATCCATGTACTTCCTGAAACAAGGAGGGTTCCCTTCCAAAAGATCCCTATACTTGTAACATGATAAAATCAAATTTATTGTACACGTAAAACTTCGGGGAGTATGGCAGAGGACAAACAGATTGTCCTCATACCGCAAAGCACAAATGGAAAAACGAAAGAGATGTATACTAATTCTCTTATTGTACTTCAATACTTTCCGAAATATAATGCAACAGTAACACTTTATTTATATTGTTTTGAAAAGGTTAAAAATAAAACCTGCCAATCATAGATTTCATAATATAACATGAAACTCTTTTTGTCAGTGAAGCACAAAAAGACTCTAAAATCATCTTGATACAAGACAAAGGCAATAATTAAACAAAATTCTCCACATGGAAAGTTTGGTTGGGGGTACTCAGCGAAAAATGATGCAGTATGACCCTTCAAGGGAAAGCTTGAATTAGTTCACTCGAAGGAAAACCCACGAATAACGGTATAATACAAATGGTTTAGACAGTGGTATTGTTTTAGGCTTTTAGCAGACAGCTGAAAAGTACTTCACTATACAACCATCAAAAAAAAAAATTAGCAAATTGGATGACAGACAATTCAAGTAATTTTTAATACTGCATTAAACTTTTTTACATAGAGTGACTGCTTGGTATCCTGTCAATACTCAGCTGGCTATACGGACAAACACAAGTTACTCACGTAGTACAAGGACGTTGGGACTAAAGTCTCATATGGTTCATTCAGTGTTACGACACCACCTACGCCAGCCTGCTTCAATCGTGGAACATCCTTGGGGAAGGGAACAGCTCCCAACAAAATAAACTGAAACAAACAATACCAGACGGACAGAGAATAATTTTCTGCATCAGAAGTTATAACCAAATAAATACAACCAAAGCAGTAAACAATAAAGATCAGGGGCAATTACAGTATAAACAATTAAAACAAAGGGTCTTCTGAGCTCATAATTTGAACATTTTAAATGTGCTGAATCAGGTGTTCTAGCTACAGTTTTTGCACTTTCAACATGTCATCAACTTTTTCGAATAGGCATAATTGCCTGCCAATGAAAAACATGCCTGAAGCGCAAGGTGGAGTCATGAGCCTCTAGTGAGCACCAAAGCATACTCTCAAGTGCGTCTGAGCCACAACTCATACCCCCATTAGAATGATTGGCACGCAAGTTGCTTCACTCAAAACCCTCTAACAAAATGCACAATACTTTGATGCATCACTAGAAATTTTTAGATATTTTTATCTTATTACTTTTTTGGGTAGAGACTCCCTTGGTACTCCAGAAATCAGAAACTAGATCAATAAAATTTTAATTCTCTTTACAG
The DNA here is from genome assembly GCA_963556465.1 of Berberis vulgaris. Taxonomy (NCBI): domain Eukaryota; kingdom Viridiplantae; phylum Streptophyta; class Magnoliopsida; order Ranunculales; family Berberidaceae; genus Berberis; species Berberis vulgaris. Next base: position 73,618,111 of record OY747130.1, read on the forward strand.
GATGGATCCGTGTAAATTGGATGTTGGAAGATTAAGCTTGATTAGGTGTCAAGTTTGGGGAAAAATTGAAGCCATCACTAGCATAGATGCAAGAACTCAAGCTAGGGATGTAGCGATAGAAATCTGACCCAGATATTCGGTAACTTGCCCGACCCTACCCTAATGGAAAGATCATAAACTTTCTACTTATGGTTAAAGTTGAATGCATTTCAACTATGGTCAACTGAATTCAAAGTTCAATCCAATGCCTACAGCTATGATCATGCAAGCAGTTGCGCTTAAAGTTGATTCTCCATTATAGAAGCAGGTTTTGATTCTAACTTTTGAGCAATGCTTACTAGCAAGTGTCAAGGTCAAACAAGGAGACCAGGTATCCACAGGTACCAGTTCACCTTTTGTCTAACTAAACTAGTATATTGTTGCTATCTTACTCTTTTGTAAACCAGCTTGCCATCTTGCTATCATGTTGCTATCTTGCTCTTTTGTTATCTGATATCTTGCTCTTTTGTTAACCAGCTTTGGGTGATAAGGTGCTAGCTTTGTCTGATTTTCAAGTCCAAGCCTCCTCTTAATCTTTCCTTGAATGGGTGGAACACAAGCACCTTCTCAACCACACTCCTTCCAATATTTTTCATTTTGGAAAATAGGTTTGGAAGAGATTAGTTCATGCAATGGTTTGGAGTAGGGGTGGGCATCCCATCCCGCGATCCCGATCCCGTCCCGATTTTTCCGGGTCTTAATGGGATTGAATAATTTCATCCCGTCCCGTCCCGATCTAGAATGGGATGGGATGGGATGGGATGAAGATTTTCAATCCCGCCAATCTCGTCCCGTCCCGAGCTAATTTTTTAATATTTATTATTAATATTTTATTTATTTTTATTCATATAAACTTAAAGATGACTGACAGAAACTCATGGTGTTTGCATTTGAATCCTTTCTGGGATCTTCATCTTTTGATGTTCAAGATTACATTTGAATTTCATTTATTTTATTTTGGGTTTTATATATTATGTAATATCGATTTAGACTATTTGAATTTCATTTATTTTATTTTGGATTTTATATATTATGTAATATCGATTTAGACTATATATGAGTGTCTCTTGAGGCTATCATTTCTGGGTTTATCTGAAGTTTCAAGGAGAAAACAGATGAAAACAAAAGCAAATTGAACTCTCCCAAACATCCCAACTAGATTAGCACTTGAGGGAGGTTTGCAATCAATCACGTGCTCGTTACGTATACAATGTTATAAGCATCTTGAGAGACATATTCAGACATGTCTTTTTTATCCATTATTAATTTGGTTTAAGACTAAAGCCTGCTAGGTAATATGCTACTCACCCTCGGGCAATAGGAGTTATCTTGTAGTGTCAGAGAACGTATATTCAAGAGCTGTCTGGTTTACGAGACCTTGGGTTTTCCATGGGGTCGCCTCTATATTGGTGGGTATTTCACTGCTTAGGTGTTATCCATAACTATTTCCAGATTCCTGCAATTTGCTTGTAGGTTTAAGAAAATTATTTTTCACGCTCTATATCTAATTATAAGAAAGTTATTTTTCACGCTCTTATATGATGATAATCTTCGCAGCAGTCACAGGCAGCACGCTAATCCCGTCCCGTCCCGAACCCGTTTGGGATGGGACGAGGTCGGAATGAGGTTTTTTCCATCCCGTCCCGATCCCGTATGAACGAGATGGGATAGGGATGGGTATATCTCGTCCCGTGCCCACCCCTAGTTTGGAGGGAGAGGAACAATAGAATCTTCAGGGAGGTTAAAAAGGAAGTTGACAAGCTCTCGACTGATGTCAAAGTAACTCTATGGCTTTGGGCTTGTAATTGGGATAGATTTAGAAAAGTTCAGTTCTCTTCTTGTATGTTTAATTGGGATTGTATAGTGCTTACCTGACACTACGTATAGTGTATTAGTGCAAGGCACTACTCTTTTGAATATTTCAATATAATGTACTGTTTTCTGATAAAAAAATTAAAAAATTAAATTAAATTAAATTAAAAAAAACCAAAAAAACTAGTAGTCTAGTATATTGTTGAACCTTTCACGATCATAGGAAAATAGGCTTTTAGTTTTTGTTTCTGTTTTCCTGTTATGTCTCTTATATTTGCTTCTTCATTTTTCTAATTGACGAGTGTTTTCTTGATCAAATTGTATGTTAAATGTCTCTTTCTCAACTAGTTTCTCTCCTTCTCTCCTCTCTCTTCTCTCTTCTCTCTTCTCTTCTACTACTTCTTTGTCCTCCTCTATTACAAAACCAATTTCACTTCAATTGGCACTTTCCATCATTCCCTAATTTATCTACAATCTAGGTTGCTTATTGCCAAACCTCTTGAAACAAAAGCACGTCATTCTAATATATTTTGAACTTAAAAAGTTGGGATTTGGTGATTTAATAAAAGATGATTTATGTTTCAATTGGCCCAATAAGTTCTACCAATCATGACCCAAAACACATAAAGAAGTAATTGTTTCCATGAAGCTTCCATGAAAACCTCAGAATCTATCTTTACCCTATAAATACCCCCTCTTCTTTCTCTTTTCCTTCTCTTTTCTTTCTACCTTCTATTGTTTTCTCACATGCGAATTCACATCCGCTCAAACTCCCCCCCCCCCCCCCCCCAATATTGCAAAGTCAATAACAAATCCATTTTTGTCTGACAAGATTAGTAGTAAAGAAGTTCAAGCATCTTGCTTCTCCACCTTTAAACCCCCTTTCCTTCTCTTTTCTTTCTACCTTATATTGTTTTCTCACATGCGAATTCACATCCGCTGAAACTTTCCCCTACCCTACATGTTCAAAAGCATCTTGCTTCTCCACCTTTAACCCCCCCCCCCCCCCCACTCCCCTCATATTTTCAAGATAGCTAAAGCTAGAGAACGAAAAACTAGGGAGTTGAGTCATATTAAGTGTGTTAAGCATGAGGATGGAAGAGTTTTAATGATGGATAAAGCTATTTTAGATAGATGGAAGGATTACTTTTGGAACCTACTCAATGGAACACTTGTAGGGGAGTTAAACTTGAAGGGGTATGCTTCACAGGAAGGGAAACATCGCATGTTCCATCGCAGAGTTAGTACCACATAAGTGAGAGAAGCTTTAAAAAGAATGAAGATATGAAAGGCAGTTGGATCGGATGATATACCAATTGAAGCGTGAAAATGTCTGGGAGAAGTTGAGATTCAATGGCTAACTAAGCTCTTTAATAGGATTTTGGAAACTAGAAAAATGCCAGATTCGTGGAGGCATAGCATTGTGGTACCAATTTATAAGAACAAAGGGGATATTCAGAATTGCTTGAACTATAGAGAGATAAAGCTTATGAGTCATACGATGAAACTTTGGGAGAGGGTTATAGAACGAAGACTTATGAGTTTAACCACGGTTTCGGATAATCAATTTGGATTTATGTTGGATAGGTCTACTACGGAGGTCATCTTCCTGCTTAGGCAAATTATAGAAAAATATTGAGAGGAACGTAAAAATTTGCAAATGATTTTTATTGATCTGGAGAAAGTTTACGATAGGGTCCCCAGAGAGTTAATTTGGTGGGTGTTTGAAAGAAAGAAAGTGTTTCCATGTTATGTCGATATCATTAAGGATATGTATGAATGGGCTGTAACAAGTGTTCGCTCAGTGGGTGGGATGTCCAGTGAATTTCCAGTGTCAGTGAAACTACATCAAGGGTCGACCTTAAGTCCATATCTCTTTGCTTTGGTCATGGATGAGTTGATGAGACATTTGCAAGAAAATGTACCTTAGTACATGTTATTTGCAGATGATATTGGCTTAATTGATGAGACTAGTGAATGTTTAGGTCAGAAATTTGATAGGTGGCGGGAGGCTTTAGAGAGTAAGGGTTTTAGAATTGGTCATTTGAAGACGGAGTATCTAGTGTGCGACTTTGGTTGTGAATCACGAGAGAAGAGTAATGCAATTAAAATCGAAGATATGGAGGTCCCAGAGTGTGAGACTTTTCGATATCTAGGATCTATAATTTAAAAGAATGGGGCTATTGGAGAAAATGTAGACCACAGGATTAAAGCTGGTTTGCTGAAATGGAGAATGACGTCAGGAGTATTATGCAATAGAAGGATGCCTACAAGGCTAAAAGGGAAATGCTATAAGACAATTGTTCAACTAGCCATGCTATACGATTCAGAATATTGGGCTATTCAGAATATTGGGCTATTACGGGACAACATACGCATAGGATGGCAGTAGCAGAAATGCGTATGTTAAGGTAGATGTGTGGTAAAACCCGTAAGGATAAAATTAGGAATGAAAGAATTAGGAGACACTTAGGTGTAGCGCCCATAGAGGACAAAATTAGATAAAGACGTTTAACTTGGTTTGGTCACGTGCAGAGGAAACCAAGCACGGCGCCAATTAAAAATTGTCTAGATTAGCAAGTTAATGGATAGTGTAAACGGAGGGGACGACCGTTGAAAACTTGGATGAAGGCGGTGAATGAAGACATCATTGAGCTTGGATTAAACGAGGATATGTGGGAAGACCGCATTGCTTGGAGAACCAAAATCCATGTAGCCGACCCCGAAAATATCAGAAATGAGTTTTGATGATGATGATGAATGAAAGGAAGATGTATGGGAATTCCAATTTGAAGTGCAACTAGTTTTGAAATAGAAGATGAGAGGAGGTAGTCGATAGAGTAGAGGGAGAAGAGATGGGAAGACGTATACCATGACAGCCCAATGATAGTGATAAGCTCAATAATATACTAACCGAGAGCGAGTAAAGGTAAACCAGTGTCATAACCGATTTCCTTGTATGAAGTTATGAATCATGACATATTATGTGTTGAAATGAGCTTTTACGGTTATCTTTCACAGCCATCTGACCAAAAAAAAAGACTCGAGTCCATTATAGTTAAGGCGTTGAGGCGGAGGCGGAGGCGGAGGCGGAGGCGAGGTGGACGAGCCTGAAAACGCCTAGGCGTGAGGCGTGAGGCGAGGCAGACGCCTCAGTTAAGTGAGGCGGTCCTCATATTTTTTAAAGATTTTTTTATAATAAATTAAAACTTATCAACATAGTAGTATACATCATTATTTTGATAAGTATTATAATCAAATATGTACGAAACGTGATACTACCTAAAATCGAAATGGAAATATAATAAAATTGTACAACATATCGAAAAATGCACTACAAAAGTGTCAAGTAACTTGCAAACATCCACTAAATTATTAAAAATCAATAATCTTGAAAGAATAAAAACTTTAAAATATTGAGCATTTGTTAGAAAAGTGTTGGAATGATTGGTAAAAATCAACATGTATGATCACTATTGATATTCCAAAAGCATAAAAATCATTGAACTATGCTATGAAAAATTAACATTGATGTTGATCACAAACCGATCAAAACATGGTATATTTTCTACAAAAAATAATAAAAACAAGTGTGACAAATTTAACAAAACTTATTTTATCTTCTTTTTATCAAATTTATCAAATATTTTCATAATAATCTTCTAATAGAGTCAAAAATGACGAAGTGATGATTTTTTTTTCCGGCTAAACAATTAGTCTACATAATAAGGATGAACCCACGTCAATCCAATTAGTCAAAGGCTAAAACCAAGAAAGTTTGCTTCATCCATTTAAAGATGTCACCGTAACCTTGGTTCTGCTAGAACACGTTCCTCGCTTCCTTTACATTCTCATACATTTCTCATCTTGATAGTTTTGAAACCTCCATTGGTTTTACTATTAGTTGCAAGTTAAAGAAGATTAATGTTTGATTGACATCCCTCCTCCAACTCATATTGTGGTCCCTTCCTATCACGTTTTATGAAAGAGTATATGAAGACATCTTGACGTCATAAAAAATGCTCTTTGACAGTTAATAGAAATGAAAATGTGGACGATAGAATTGAAACCAACCGAATGGTCAGTAAGTTACCAAGAACCTAAAATTAGTTTATGCTAAGGTGATACAAAGGGAAAACATTTATCCCAACAAAAAGTACAGTAAGGACCACATAACAGACCAGCACCATCCTGTCCTACTGGTTTCATGTGCAAACACACAACATTAGAGAAGTGTGCTTTACTTGTATACAAGATATCCTCCAACATTGGTAGCTTTCTTCTGTCATATCATATCCACTCTCCAATGATTTTCCCTATCTTCTCTTATTTTACTAAAATTTTTAAGGTCTCCTTGCGATACAAACATTGTTACACGATTTACTCGTTCAAAAATTCTAATGGCTCGTTGAGTCTAAACTTAAAGATAACCATATTTTTCCATATTTTTTGAGGGATGAAGATTTTCAAACCAAACTATCTTTGCGGTTTGGGGACTTGGGTCGGAGTGCTGAGTCCCGTAAGCAGCTATATCCCTTTGGGTCTACCATTATAGATGCTCCAAAAGTTAGTCCCTCCCCCCCTCTTCTACTTTGGTTATTGCCCGTGGATCTAGTAGCCATCATACATATGAGGATGTCACTCTGGGTATTACTCATCCTCTTCGATAAGTGGCAACTACTAAAAAATTGCTAGTTTAAATTATTTGGTCTAGTTTGAAGCAAACATCATAATTGTCTAAAAGTTTTTTTTAAATAAAAAGTTGAACCCGTATCATTTTATTGAGCGAGGAAACCTATGTACGGAGAAATACATTGACAACGATAACATAACCACAGACTAGCACAATCAATGTTGTTATAACACCATCAAGACACCCGAAGCACTATTTTTCCTTTAAAATTGCTAATAAGTGATTGTTTTCATCACTGAAGATTTCATATGTACTTAAAATTAACTTAATTTGTTAATTATGAATTATTAATAGAAGCATACAAGTAGTTTAAATAACTATCAATCTTGGATTATCATCACCTCATGGACAATGAAGACGAGATTTACTAATGGCATTGAATCAAAGCATGATAAAGATATTTGAATTATCAATTGTGAGTTATTGACATGTAGTTTGTTAGATTAAATTAGTTTGTTAGATTAAATTAGGTATGGCTTCTTATAGATGGAAACTAAGTATTGTGCTATTTATATTATGGATTAAGTGATACACTTTAGTTAATTGTTGGGTTATTATGGACTAGTACGTTTTTACGATTCATATTTTATTTTATATTGATCCATGATCATCCATTTTATTGATATTTTGAATTAATGAGTTAAATGGAGCATTGGAATGAATCATGAACAACACCACACACATGAAATCTACCAATTGGATTGAAAGTGTAAATAGAAAATAAACTAGTTTGCAATAGACTATACAAGTTTTAAAAGTGAAGCCGCTAGGTTCGATGCATAATTGTACAAATAAATAAACAGATAAACAAATTCAACAGAAGTGCAGTGAAGCATTACTTGATCAACCTCATCCCACCAGCGAAACTCGGCCTGAACCTTGTTACGGAAAACATTGTACAAAAGGGTGGGATAGAACAAAATTCTAGCTCCTGCACCCACCAAAGCCCTCTTTGCATCCACTCGAACAATCATCATTCTTCGCGACCGACACTCTTTCTCCTCCTGAGTAATCTCTCTCCCATCAGATTCCACCTCATCCAATTCCTCAATTTTCATTCTTATCCCTCCAATCAACAACCCAATAGATACACAAAACCCTAACCCTAGAATTGATCAAACACTTGTCTGTACACAAATTCCTCCAACACCCTTCAATCACCCGATCAAATTCACAAAGTTAGCATCAAACCCAACACAAATCTTCCGAATTCGAGAGAAAGAAGATGGGGTTGTCGAGTTCGGTAAAAAGGTCTCCTTGATCGAGAAACTTCACCAAATTGAGTTAAAAGCAGCTCGATTGGAAGCTTAGGAGAAGATGGTTCGATTCTGGGGCTATATATATGCGATGAATTAACAAAGATGGAGAGAATTACGAGTGAATGATGTGAGGAGAAGAGCTTGAAGAAAGTAATATCGGAAGTCAGAAGTAATGTGTGATACTGTGACGCACTTACGAGAGAGAGAGAGGGCGACGTGTTGAAATGCCCTCGAAATTGGGTTTTATTTGGAATGGACACATGTAGCCCAAAGAATGAGAGGAGGCCCGAATGCCTGACTGGTCACTCTTTGAAGGCCACGCGTTTCTAGGCCCAACATGTAGCGGCTGACTCACATCAACCCCTTGGTTTTTGAGCATCCACCCTGTCGATGGATCGGATTTTATCCGAAAAGTTGGGCCAACCATTCCATAAAATTGGATTTGGATTTGAATTGAAAACTCGTGGATTCGGGGTGGCTCCTGCGCACAATGCACAGGAGGACGTCTTGCGCAGGAAGCACAGCCGTCGGATCTGATCCAACGGCTCAGATCGACGGATTTCAAAAAAAAAAAATTTTTTTTTTTTTTTTTGAAATCCAGTTTTTTAAATCCTTCGATCTGAACCGTTGGATCTAATCCAACGGCTGTGCTTCCTGCACAGGACGTCCTCCTTGCGCATTGTGCACAGGAGCCACCCCGGGTCCAAAACTCGTGTGGTCAATTCCAATAACATTGGAACTCTTGAATTTAAGTTGGATCGATTTTTCAATGGGTGTTGCTTTGTAACACCACTATTTCCACTCACATCCCACTCTCACTCTACTAAGTAACACCACTAATTTAAACCCCTCCCAAATCCAAATTCCCCTTCCTGCGACCTTCTCTCGCCTATGCCTTACCTTTCTCACCTGCATCCTCCTCCTCTTACGTTCATCCTCGTCCGCCTGCTTCCTCCTACTTCCTCTTCCACGACAGCAACAACGACCAACGGTTAGACTGAGAAGGTTCCTTCTAGGGTGGCGGTGGCGGTGGCGGTGGCACCTGAGCGGGCGGTGGTCTGCTGGTTCAAGCGTTTGAGGGCTCCGCGACATCTCCATTGTTGCGAGACCTTGTGGTCACCTTTTTTCAATTTTCTGTGAAATGTCGTATTACTGTTTCTTCTAATGAATTTTGTCGTTCCCCACGGACGGTGCCAAACTGATGTAGTCACTTCTTGTTTTCCTTCCTCGCCATTACCTAGACCTGCACAAGTAGCACACGTGAGCCAAAGATCACCGTGTGGCGGCCAATGGCACTCTGATGCTTAAGTTAGATAAGGCTTAGGAGAGGCTTAAAACTGTAAATTGGGCTTTTGTAGCATACCTTAAGTTCATCGACCTTATCTCCCTTTTATAGTGTGAAAGTCCTTGTTCAGCTAGGCCTTGGGTGGTGTAAATTATCGAAAGAGGTCTTGCTGGAGATCTTTTCTTGTTTGGGAGTTGTCCATGTGGAATAGTTTCCCTACACAACTTGTGCTCCTAGATATGCATGAGAAGTTTTTTTTTTTCTGAGTGTTCTCCATGCAAGAAAGTTTATTTGCTCGACTTATACTTTAGTATTTGTTTCCTAGTCAGAACAGATGTATTGTTGGCTTGCCTATCTTGTGTTGATCCCCTATGTACTTGCCTTATCAGGGTTTACTCTTACTTTATCAAGGCTTATGAGTATTGGGCTTGACCGCGTGATGTATGAGCTTATTAAGGCGCTGCGGTTCGGGTCCAACATTCTGGAATCTGCCAATAGTTGGTTTAATGTTGTTTGGGCCTCGTTGGATTGAGCATGCAATTGAGCATACTTTGTTCTATTGACAAGATTATCATGACACGTGTACGGTGCTGATCAAAAGACGGTTTGTTGTATCATCACATTGCATTCAACATCACCAACATATGTCTGACAATGACCAAACAATGCAACTCCAACATTGCATCGCATTCAACATCACTAATGTCTGACAATAGCCAAATTTATATTAGAAACATAAATTTTAATTACAACCATCAAACCAACTGTATATCAACTATACCCAAAATACTGAAATCTGACCATTTGACTTACACAACCAAAATACAAAGACCATGGTTTCTGACATATACCATGGCATCTACCCAAAATATTGACATGTCATGGTTTGTATCAAACACCAACTGTATATCAATAGTACCCAAAATACTGACATCTAGCCAATATACACCAACTGTATATAAACCAAAAAGGCACCGAAAAGCACCAACATCTACTCATTTCCCTTGGACTAAGTCAAAGTCTGACTCATCCTAAACAAACCTTCTCCACTAATAGATAGGTACATGGCACTACATCACTACCCTATTGTCCCGTCCCCTTCTTCTTATTTTTACTTGAAGTCTATTTCTGGACCACCACCACCAGCTTTGCAGGTACTTTTCTTGTGTCCATATTGTTTGTATTTGTTGCATTTCTTTGAGTTCTACCTTGGGCCTCTCATCTTCACTCATTTTCCTATTCTTTTTTGGTTTCCCAGCAAGTCTATGAAATGGAAGAAGCTTAACAACATGTTGTGGTTATGACAACAAAAAATACAAGTTAGAATTATGCATGCATGACAATAATTAAATGAAGTATTTTACCTGAGGCCAATCATTCTGAGTGTCAAGTAGGTGTACATACAAGTCATATGTAGTTTTGTAGGCCTGGATGAAAAACAACATGACATAAATAACAAGGTCCCAACGTGAAATAAATGAAAGTTATAAGCAAAATAACTTACTTCGCAAGTTCATCCCTTGTTGGAATAACAACAACAGATGCATGTTCACAAGATCCACAGTCCAAGCAACACCCCTTTGGTGTATGGTAGAAAATAACCATATTTTGCAACCAGTGGTCCTATACCTATGATACCTTTTTTTCAGCCTCAAAGTTCTTTCAACCCTAGTCACAACCCTAGTTTGCTCCATTTCTTCTACATCCATTTTCCCTGTATAGTGTAATATTCATCATCGTCTTTTGAAACCTCTCAACTATCTTGATTATGGACATCTCCCTCAAATAAAGTATCATCTTCTTAAATGACTCATAAAAGTTGATTGTAATGTGTTCACATTTTGATGTAGTATCAAAGTATGACCTTGACCAATGAGAAAAGATTTCATTTTCCAACCATTTGTTTGCCTTGGGGTTATTAGTTTCAATATGTTTCATTTCCAATTCAAACTCATCTACCTTGTAAGCACTTGCAGTCACCCAACTTAGTTTCTCCATGTGAGGACCCTTATATCTTTTTGAAATTTTGGTACATGTGTTTGAAACAATACCTATGATGACTACCATAGAAGACTTCATACACAACCTTAATCAAACCCTTTTGCATGTCTGAAGTGAAGGTAAGCTTGCTTGGGTGTTTTATGAGATATGAGCTTATGATGGTTAGAAATGTGCTACAAGTATCATAGTTTTCACCTCTGCAAAAGTAGATGGCAATAGGGAACAAACCATTATTTCCATTCAATGAAATGGCAAACAAGATAACTTCACCATATTATCCTTTCAGAAAACAACCGTCTAGTCCTACCATAGGTCTACACCCCATAAAAAAATACCTTCCAAGCTTGCTTTAAAAGCTACACACAACCCACAAAGTTGTCATCAATAGGATTCTTCAACCATTTAGCTATACTTCCCGGGCTGTCCTTGAATATTTGTCCACAAAGTTCAAGGACTTTGGTGAAACAATCACTGCAGTAACCGCCATAAACTCTCTCGTTACATATATCTTATGCATTGTAAGTGATATCTACCTCATTCTAGTATTTTTATCTTCATACTTGCTAGAAGTAACTTTTTCAAATGCAATGAACTCATCTTCTTACTCAAGTTCCTGGTCAGGACCAACCAACATTTCATCAATTCATTCTTTTTTTATTTAAATTTTCTAAATTTCTTATTCATCAATTATGACATGAGAAATTCTAGGTGTCGAGGAAACCAGCGAGGAAATGAGCGAGGGGAGGGAGGTGGCGGGGTGGGAACCGTTCACCTCCCTCGGGATGCGTGCCATCTTTTTTGGTGCGCTCATCCCGAGGGAGGTGAACGGTTCCCACCCCGCCACCTCCCTCCCCTCGCTCATTTCCTCGCTGGTTTCCTCGACACCTAGAATTACTCTTATGACATAAACAAAATGTGAAATTCTTGAGTAGTCTACTTCTCTTCAAATGAGGAATCCCCCTCTTATTTTTTTTTGATAAAGAATACCTTGGAACCTATAAGGGATTTACTTATCTATATCTATATATCGTTTCATTCGATCTTCTTCTTCTACTAGGTCATCATCATCTTCAGAACTTTCTTCTTTAATTTCATCACTCAATACATAGTTCTTATCATCTTCATCTGTTTCAACTTCTTCTCCAGCATCCTCCCCAACATCATTATCATGTGATATCTTCATTGTTTGCCTCCAACTAACATGATCACTATCTTGGCAATTTTCAACATCTATTTGGTCAATATTCACAAGTATACCGTCAAACTTAGTCAATGGCAATGATGGTGGTACTTCCTCATCTTATCCCTACCAATGAATGGAGCAAAGTCTTTCGTAAAATAACTCTTGGTCCACTCAATGATAGTTCAACCATTGTTGGTTTTTCAACCGTTTGTACATGTGTTGACTAAATTTGTAGCTCTACTATCTCAATATCTGGTTTTATGTCAAGCTCAGTAACTTCAAAAGCTGCATCACCAAAGTCAACTGCAACTTTAATATCTTCTTCAAAACTATTATATTTATCAAGGTGAATAGATATCACGCCTCGATTTTTTTGAGAAAAATGAAATCCTTATATCTACGTAGGATTATCCGTTTTCCCCAAATTCAGGATGTGAAAATTGAACACCAACAATTGTAACATTTATTACAAAGTTGAACTCAACCCAAAAAAAACATTTTATCAATGAAACTCTTTGACGGTGTTCACTCCAATAAGAGATCTTCAATAGCGTAGCCCAAAACTCCATAAACCTGAGACATAACTAGTCAGCTACATTCCCAAAAGAATGTACCCAAGAAGAAAAAGCTCATTGGGTCAACAATTAAGCCGGTATGAGTAATCTCAATTTATAAATAAAAATAAGTTGCATGTTATGATATGAAATTACATACATAAGCAAACAACAACCTCAATGACAAGTAGTTCCTCAATGAGACAAACACGTGTCTCTAATAAATTCTATCATACTTAAGATAAATATATATTTTACCTATACTTATACTGTGAGGTTGTCCATGGAAAGGCTAACCTGCAGAAACGTTAATTGACTCGTCATCCTGCACGAAATGGTTAGAATAAAATAGATGTAATTTTTAAATTTATCAGTATTCCCTCATATATATACAATTTTAGTCGATATTTCAAAACTTGTGTGAGCAATTTACTTTCACCAAAATACAAATCATAGCCATAATACACCATTATTAAACTATCAACAAATACATATTTTACCTTAAGTAAGACATGTAGTTCTCATTCAATGATCGAATGAGCATTTAATTTATTCCCTTACGACAATGATGAATATATACTAACAGAGTAATTAGTATAGATTTCACATTAGTATAAAATTTATGTTTTCGTTATTGCACAAAAACTTCGTTTCGTTTCACAATCGCATTTTCCTCATGTGTCGAACACACCTCACCCAAATGTATATCTCTTACCTTCGAAACCACTCAGAGCATGCATGTCCCAAGTGGGGTGCCACATCGAAGGTCATGTCATCTCACCCGAAGTTTGATCCATAACAAGTATATCATTATACGTACATCCGAACCTACATTAAACAGTGTACTCAGTATGAAAGCAAGTCTCCATACTAAAATCATATACCAAGTATACAATCAAATCTATATACTTTTTTCATTTTTTTTCTTTTAACATTTTTTTCGGAGTTGTGGAAAAGAGCACAAAATCAACTAATCTCAACTGCAATTTAGCAAAAATATTCAATACATATATATATATATATATATATATATATATATATATATATATATATATATATATATATATATATGTATATATATATATATATATATATATATATATATATATATATTTTTTTTTTTTTTCAAGTACTCATATTAATCATAATGCATTAACATACATTCTCCGACCCTCAACATTTCAATTATAACTGATGCATTTAGATATGTCATCGTTGATCCTGATGATATCTAACCTGCAAAAATGAGCAGATGTAAAGCCCAAGACCGCCGTTGTGGTGTCTGAAGACTCTCTGATGCTTAAGTCAGATATCGGTTCGAGAAAGAGTGAATACTACAATTTACATACAGTGTGTATACTTGCGTACATTTCTTTTTCATTTCACACTTGTTAACTCAAATTCTGACTCAACCCAATTGAACGTCACCACTTCCTTGCTTTTGGCAGATGAAACTAACATGGAATGAATCACACTTTTCATTTGGGTATGCCGAGAAGTGTCATGATATTTATTTCATAAATATAAATGTTCATCACTCAATAAAGCACATTTAAAATAATAATTACAAACTTTATATCAAATTGACTTTTATTTCGGTTATAAATTAATAATAATAAATAGTAAATAAATAAGTTCGGGATGGACGGGATTGAAAATCTTCATCTCAATTAGGGGTGGGCACGGGACGGGATGGGACGAGATATACCCATCCCTATCCCATCCCGTTCATACGGGATCGGGACGGGACGGGATGGGAAAAACCCCATCCCGACCTCGTCCCATCCCATACGGGTTCGGGACGGGACGGGACGGGATTAGCGTGCTGCAAGTATACAGGAAAATAACCATCTCATTCAACTATTTTAGAAATCAATTGAGAATGAAAATGGCTTAATTTAAAGATTGAAGATGATACCTTGTACCCTTGTAGGCCTTGCAGACTTCCTGAGTTGGGATCTGCTGAATACCAGTCTCCTTTCTTAGACTCTATAAGAGGCCACATAAGTCCCCATGAAATGATGCCTCCAAGAAGCACAGAGACATTTATAATGTATGGACATATCATCCCAACTCCAACATAAGTAGCTGAGAAATCAAAGTAAAACCTGTTTGCAGGAACAATTGAGATAACTAGTAAGTTTTTGTGAGTTATTCATTTATCTTATCTTAAAGCCATGATCAAATCTAAATAATTTATCAAATGGGATCAATAGGTCAGAAGCTCTATTTGTTCTCATAGGCTTTGAGACCAAATGTGGGGAAGTTTGCAAATCCACAACCATCCCTTCCAGTGAAGAACCATTGAAAGAAACCCCACAAGAAGCTGAAGGAAAAGAGCTTGCCCAATACTTTCACCTGTTTCCTATAACAATGCAAGAGAACAAAAAACAAATAAATAACTAAAATATATTAGGAATGTATTTGAATTTAAACTTATCACAGGAAAAAAGTTCAATAAAAAAAATAAAAAATGAAGCTTACTTTGCTAGTTTGGCTCCCTGAGGAGTGTGAAAGCTATTGATAAGATGTGCAGTTGTCGTTCCACTGGGGTAGATCAGCTTATAGTCTATTATCATGATCTGAGAAAACCAGCCATGAAAGAAATAAGTGGAAAGCAAAATAGATTTTTTGTTTAAGGTAGCATATTAATAAGCAATCCAATCTAGAGCAACAGAGGTTTTAACTAAAATTTACCCTCATGAATATCTATCTAATTACATTTATAGGTTGTTTTTTTTTAGCAGACGTGTAATAAATAAGGTAAGTTTGCTAGGTATTTATATACCTTTCGTAGTGGCACAACGGAGAAGAGGCCGAGAAAACTAACAACAAAGAGAAATCCAATCATCCATCCCAACGATGGGTTCTTAATATTATCTGCATTATTCGCTATGTTTGATTGTTTAGAAATATCCTCGCTCATTCCAAAAATGTAACTACCAAAGCCTCCTGTTCGTACAAATTAATCCCCAAAAGTAAATTTCGTTAGTTGAATTTAGCACATGAAATCTACATTGATCTTCAATTGCAAATACTTAAGCTGAAGGTGATGACACACTTTAGTATATTTAAGCTGAAGGTAGTAACACACTTCAGTTTTCCCAAGAGCATCTCCAACATATAGTGAGCTGAAAATGGAGAATGAGAATATTAATAAGTGAGACTGCCATTCTAAATAATTGAGAATGAGAATTATTATAGTAAGTGAGATTCTAAATAAAAATAAATAATTAAATAAAAATATTAATAATTAATATTAATAAATTAGTTCGGGACGGGACGGGATTGGCGGGATTGAAAATCTTCATCCCATCCCATCCCATTCTAGATCGGGACGGGACGGGATCGGGATGAAATTATTCAATCCCATTAAGACCCGAAAAAATCGGGACGGGAACGGGATCGCGGGATGGGATGCCCACCCCTAATCTCAATACCATCCCACTGTAGATTGGGACGAGATTGGGATGGATATGATCAATCCCAAAAGGACCCGAAAAAACCGGGATGGGATTGGGATTGTGGGATGAATGCCCACCCCTAAAACAGTTCATATAGCTAATATACATGTGATTTTGCTATTAAATACAAGCGATAGTACCAATTATACTACTTAAAATACATAATAAACAGTTCATCACCCGAGTCTCCACATCTAAAAGTCCCTAAATAACTAGAACCACACATAATCGCATAAACAAAGATTATAGTACTAATTTATAGTGGGAAACATTCATTAAACAATTCATTTGACACGTAAACAAATTACAAAACCCTAGACACCTGATATTCCTTTAATGAACTTATACGACAAACCATAAAACGGACAAAACCCTTCTTCAAAGACTTTCATACCTTCCAGTAAACTCTTCTTCAAATAAAACAAAGGGATGGTAGCTTTGAGTTCTGCTGCATGAAACATGGGTAATACTGCAACAGCTCGGATCTTTTTTGCCTTCGTGGAATCCAAGCTTAGTTTTCTACAGTTGAAGAACCCTAGATGCAGTCAGCCAAAGCTATGCAGTCGAAGAACCCTAAATGCAGTCGATTGGGTCGACAAAACCTAGATGCATTCGATCTCCCTCAGTTGACAAAGAACTCATTCACCAGAAAGGGGAATCGATCGTAGCCGGGGTTTGTTATAGATCAAGCGACATGTGTACGACTTACCCCTCCAACTTTTTGCATGTACGACGCGCATGCATCTTCAATGGGGTATTTTTAGCTCACGTGATCCTTAACTAAAGGCAATTTTGACTTTATAAAAGTTTGGATGTTTTTCGCTAGTCAACATCCTTGAATTAACATTCAAGGCTCTTTGGGTGTCTGATTGAATTTCAAAAATTATAGGCACCCAAGTAGGAATACACATGAATTAATAGGGGCAAAAATGTAAATAACCCCATGAAACACTGAGATTTCTTGACAAAAGAAGACACGAATCAAGTAGGCTAGAACAAGTCGAAGATCGATCAATTAGGGTAAAACCCCCCAACACAAACTACGATGCAAGGCAGAGTTTAATCAACCACCTAAACGAAATTGAGTAGTTCTAAGATCAAGACAGTAATTTAGGGAAATAAAAATGCAAAAACAATAGAGAGATTATCCTCCAATAGTTCGAGAAATAATGCATCGATAGAGACGAAATTTAACCATCTAGCAAGAGGTCTTCATCAAATCTAAACTATGTCCACTGAACCCACTAAACAAAAGAAAAGTGGGTTCTCAAACATCTTCTATACTACAACGAACCCCATCCTGCAACTCATGCATAAACATCTACCAAAACAAAGATCAAGCCAAGATCTATAGTACAAAAGCATTGAAAGTTGATAATCGATATTGGATCTAAAAAAAAACCCTTCTCCGAGGGTATTGTGGTGATTCTGGAAGCTATTGGTGAGGTAGTTTGCGAAATTCCTTGGTATCTTATCATTTTCGAAAAAAAATATATATATTTGTGAAAACTTGGTTACTAAGAGCCCATATGACCTTTATTACTATTTAGGGTCGAGAGAGATAAAACTTAAGAGAAAAACTCTGAATTGAACTCTTGTTTTTCTTCTTGTTTGCGGTGGGCTATGAAATACAATTCTTCACGTTTTAATACAGAAGTTGGGAGGCACTCACCTCTTCGGAATCAAAGTCTGGCCTATTATAACGATATAATGGTGGGATGAACAATGATTGTATCTTCAACTCCAACTCTTGGATTTTCCATTTTTTCCTTCCAATTTCTTGGTATTTACAAGCAAAATCAATAGGTATATGAAGAGTTATAATGGGTGTTTGTGTCTTTTAAATGAAAAATATTGTTACCATTTGCCTTTCACATTTCATGTTTTTACAATCAAAATCAGTCTCTCTCAAACATTGATTAATTATACATAAGCCTTCAACATAATTTGTTTGAAGTCCCCTAATTATCTATAACCTATATATAGGCCATTACATCTAACTTTTGGATTTCTATTTTGCCCTCCACATTTCATATTTTTTATAATCAAAACTCGTCTCTCTCAAACATTAATTAATTGTATCTAAGCCTCTAACCTAATTTATTTGAAACTCCTAATTATCTATAAGCTATAAATAGGCTCTTACATTTAATTTTTGGATTTTCCATTTTGCCATCGAAATTATATATTTTTTACAATCTAAATCAGTCCCTTACAAAGAATTAATTAATTATACCTAAGCCCCTAATATAATTTATTTGAAGTTTCCAATTATCTATAAACTATAAATAGGCCTTCAACGGTGAGAGTGTAAATTTTTTTGTTACAATATTTTACTCAATAATATTTTTTAGCATTTTAAATTAATTCTCAAGTCAAATCTCTTAATTTTTACTTACTATTGAATTTTTAGTAAAGAAAAAGAAATACATTGAATATGCGCTCTCCACACTATAGTACAAATTAATGCAGGAAATTGGAAGTTGCAATTCGCAAGGGTTTTTTTCTTCTCTTTTTTTCTCTTCAACTGGTATTAGGAAAAAAACATATATTGAGACACATAATAAATGTCTAGTTCACCTGCACAATTAGTCTTGCACACTAAAGGTCTCCCGTTCGGATCCTGGGCAGCAACATATTTTTGTTTGATTTTTTTTTTTTTTTTTTTTTTCATATACATTTTAGGAACAAAGTTTATAAATTAACAACTTAGATTATATTTATTAGAAAGCACATTGCAGGAGATCTAGTAATAGTGGGGGAATTGAAAATGAGACATAAGCCATACAAATATTTCTTCCTCCTTAGTTGTCTTATTCATAAAGCAAATTAGTCCCCCTCCTTAATGGAAAAACATAGCTGCGATCCATTCAAAGTAGTAGTTTCACGCTTACATTATTCAACTTTTTGTGCTGCAACGCAAATCATCATATTATTCTTCAACCAGGCCTTGTTACTGTCAAACCTTCCTTCCTTCCTTTAGTACCTCCACTGAAGGGAACAACAATACAATGCATGTTACCGCTCACTATTTCACCTGTACCACAAGCATGCAAGGGCCTCTTTGTTCATCAAGGGGTCGGCCACCTTCAATTTTTCACATGCCATCTAGGGGTGTACATCTCATTTCGCAATTTCAATCCCGTTCCGGTCTGGTATCAATTTTTCGGATCTTTTTGGAATTGATCGAACTCATATCGATCTCGTCCCGTCTCGATCTAGAGTGGGATGAGATCGGGATGAAGATTTTCAATCCCGCCCATCTCATCTCGTCCCGAACCTATTTAATATTAATTATTATTAATTTTAATATTTATTAACTCAAAATTTTGTATATCAAATTAAGTGTGGTATATGAAATTTTGAGGAGTTGTGTGAATTTAACATCACAAATAATTGTATTATAATTTAAAACAATAACACTTTAATAAATAACTCATTAATATGCATAATGATAGAAAATACTATAATATTCTTGAATTAATGATGTAAATAGGAACATAAATGAAAACTTACAAAAATAAGACCTACCATATTGTATAACAAATAAGTAGACCTAATGAGAATGTTGATAATATAGTAATTATAAGAATATACGTTTAAATATGCACATCATAATAACTCAGTAATTGCACAAAAATTCAACCATGCTCATTCTGTTCCGTCCCAAATCTGTTTGGGATGGGATGAGATCGGGATGTGGTCTATCCCGTCCTGAAGATAAAACAACGGGATGAGATTGGGATAAGTCCATTTCGTCCCATCCCGTACCGTGCCCACCCCTAATGCCACCAATTATGTTAATCATTGAAACCAACAGAGAAGTTATCGTAAATAAATGTGGTTTTTATCCATGACGAATTTCACCTCAAGTTTGGACTTCCACCCAATGCAAGGCCTTGGTCGTCTAAATGTAGATTGTATTGGGTAGTGTACATCCATGTGCTCAAACAAAATCACCCTGAAAGATGAAAAATGCACTACCTTGTTACACCAAGCAACTCCTGTGACCACCATAAAATTTTGGCCCACTTGTGAAAATATCCGTCTTAGTCATTTTCATCTACTAGGGGGAAAAAATGAGAATCTCTTACTCTATTAGTTGAATGAAACCATTGATCATAAATAGTCCTTCAAGATATCAATAACTAGTTGGTCCAGTTCCCTTATAAAATGCAGTGTCTCTGTATCAAGGTTTTATTTTATTTTTATTTTTTTTGGTTTAATCCCTTGGCCCTTTCCATCCCAAATGTTGTTAGTACCCCATAACTTGTTATCAAGTTAATTTCTGCATTTAAAGCTTTATAAAGAAAGAAAATACTTTTTAACATAATATTGTGAGCTGTGTTAGCACTAGCAGGAGTGGAGGACCCTTAAGATGGTCAGTACCAATTATTATGTGCTCCCCAATCTCCCCTGTTCCCACTACTTTCATCAATGCAAGAACCCTATCAAAACCTTAAAACGCCCTTCTTGAAATCTTGAGTAATGGAGAGGATTGTTTGGTTTGTGTTTCTTTTCATCCTTCAAATTGGAAAATTTTTAGCTGATATCGGTGTTGGTGTTGGTGTCGGTGTCGGTGTTGGTGTCGGTGGGGGTGGGGGTGGGGGTGTTAGTATTGGTAATGGTGGAGGAGGAGGAGGTGGAGGGGGTGTGTGGGTTGGTGGAGGAGTAGGAGGAGCAACCCCAACACAAAACCCATCACTTGGGTCTCCAACATCAAGTCTTAATGATGCATACGCAGCTCTCCAAGCATGGAAATCAGCAATCACAGATGATCCAAATGGGATCCTAAAGACTTGGGTAGGTACCAATGTATGTTCCTACAAAGGGGTATTTTGTTCAGATCTTCAAGATGGCATGTCTTCACAAACAACCCAAGTTGTTACAGGCATAGATCTCAACCATGCCAACCTCCAAGGGTCACTAGTCAAACAGCTCTCACTCCTCACGGACATCTCACTCATTCACCTCAACAGTAACAGATTCACAGGCACAATACCTTATACTTTCACAGACCTCAGATCTCTTAAAGAAGTAGACCTCAGTAACAACCACTTTTCAGGCCCTTTCCCAAGGGCCACACTTGCCCTCCCAAATCTCATCTACTTGGACCTCAGATTCAACAACTTTTCAGGACCCATTCCTTCCGATCTCTTCAACACCAACCTTGATGCAATTTTCCTCAACAACAACCAATTTTCAGGTCAGATTCCTCAAAATCTAGGCAACTCACCTGCTTCAGTCATCAACTTAGCCAATAACAAGTTCACTGGTGACATCCCAACTAGTTTTGGTTACATGAGTACTGCATTAAAGGAGGTGTTGTTCCTCAATAACCAATTAACAGGTTGTATACCTGAAGGGGTTGGACTTCTATCAGATATGGAAGTGTTGGATGTGAGTTTCAATTCATTAATGGGTCATTTGCCAAACACGTTATCTTGTTTGAACGGGATTGAAGTACTCAATTTGGCGCACAACAAACTCTCTGGGGTTCTTCCAGACTCTGTTTGCTCTCTAAGAAGCATTGCTAATCTCACTTTCTCTTACAATTTCTTCTCTGGGTTTGATCAAGAATGCAACAAGTTGTTCTACAGGGATGTGGGCTTTGATTTTTCAGGGAATTGCATCCCAGGTAAAGACATGCAGAGGCCTCAGCCAGAGTGTTCTGTGATTCCAGGAGGAAGCTTGAGTTGCTTGAGAATTCCCATACCAAGGCCTTTGGTTTGTGGTTCACTTGACCAAACACCAGAAGCTAATACAAGTCCACCTCCTGCATCTTAGCTTAAATTGGTGTAAATACAGTGTTCTGATTTACATAATTTAAGATGAACAATTATGGTTCAGAACTACTTCAGATTTATCTCTTTTATGGTTTGTATGCATTTATTATGTGTTAATATCAGGTACTTATATACTAAAGCTTACCGAGTTTTAATATCATTAGCTAGATCAAAATAGTTAATTAGATTGATCAATTAATCAATATAGCTATTTATCAATTATCATGTGGGTAACCGAAGTATTTGTACTCCGCCCATATGCCATATCTAAGTAATATTGAAAACATACCAATAATTTAGAACACGAGTCATTCTACTTAGATTAGATTTTGTACTCAAAATTCAACAAAGTTTTCGTTGGTATTGGATTTGGAAAAAGAAAAAAAATTCCCCAATTCTAAGCAATCGCTTTATAGTCACTTTTTAGTCAGATTTTGGGCTTTTTACATTTCTACCCATTCTATAGATAATGTTTGTGGTTGTGTTTTAAAGAGAATTGGTAAATCTGTAAAAACACTCAAGTGCTTAAAAAAATGCCTCTGCTAAATAACACCACTAATTCCACTGAAGGACACCACCACCATTTTTCTGAATTTACTAAAGGACACCACCACTCACCCTCACCTTCTCTTCTCTCTTTACCGGAGCAACACCCTGGCCAGCTCCACCACCACCAGTCGACAGTGGTGGTGTTTGGGAGAAAAAGAAGAAGAACAAAAAGAAAAAAAAATGAAGGCCGGGGGGGGGGGAAGAGAAGGAGGAGAAGAAGATGATGATGATGATGATGAGAATGAGAGATGGCGGTGGTGAGGTGATGGTGGTGAAGGGGAAGAGGATGAGAGGTGGCGGCGGTGGGGTTGATGGAGAAGAAATTGAGAGAAAATAAGAGAGTTAGGATTTTTTTACTGGTGGTGTCTTTCAGAAAGGAGAGTGTTGGTAGTTTCTTTCAGCAAAAATGATGGTGTTATTTAGTAAGAGCCTAAAAAAAGACGTGGCAGCATATGCAGCACAAGATTAACAATAGTGTGATGTCAGAGATTATGGCACGTTATCTAAACTTGTAACGAAAATTCACTCTTCTAGCAATAAATGTGTGTCCGCTAATTCTTATTGACGAGGAAACGAGCAAGGAAACGGGCGAGGGAGGGGGTGCAACCCTCCATCCCCCTCGAGATGTGTGCATCTCGAGGGGGATGGAGGGTTGCACCCCCTCCCTCGCTCGTTTCCTCGCTAATAAGACACTCATTTGTGTCATGCACATTTTTTTAAATTTCCCACAAAGCCCTTTCCAAATTAACTTATTATATCTTTCGCCTAATTAAAAGACGAAAGCTCTCGATGTAGCTTTGTAAAGTTATCATTAAGGTTTCAACTTGCAACATTTCACTTTAAAAGATGCTACATAGAAGATTCCTATTACTAGGACCCACGACCAACTTTATATGTACCATATAATGTCAGTTCCCCTTGAGAACAATACCCATGTATATTTTGTCCTCATTTTTGGAATGTCCAAAATTCCCTCTCAACTCTATCATATTTACAATAATAACCAATAGTTAGATGAATAGTAGTCAGGGGTATTTTTGTCATTTTAAACCATCCCAAATTTATATTATTTACGATAAAAAACTGTGTACCATATAATGTCAACTCCCCTTAGCAACAATACCCATGTGGGTTTCATCCTAATTTTTAGAATGCCCAAAATGCCTTCCAACTCTACCATATTTACAAAAATAACCAATAGTTAGGTCCTCGTAGAGCTTTCCATCTTTGAGGCCCGCAGTGAAGGCTGTCACAACTGTATCATCGTTGCATCCGTCGATGAGGGTCAGCTCGTTGTTGAAGCGCGTGGCATATTCTCGGAATGTCTCTCGGACCTTTGCTTTAGAAACAAAACGTGTCAGAAATTCTTTTACCAGCATTTTGAAGGAGTCGATCGACTTCGACGGAAGGCTGTGGAACCACGTCAGTGCTGAGCTTTTTGGATTGGTGGGAAAGGTTCTGCATAACGGATTTGAATCCTTATTTAAGGGCCATTATGTGCTGGTAATGACGTACGTGGTCAAAAGGATCGGTGGTTTCGTCATAAGAGTCGAGCTTCGGGGGAGTGAACTTCCTCGAAAGATCCTCATTCGTGATCCGGTCCACAAATGGCGGGACGGAGAAGCAGTACAGTACGTCCGGATCATGTGCCCCTCTGCGGAGGGGGTTCCCAGGGCTGAGCTTTTTTGTCCTGGTGGCAAGCTCAGAGTTAGTCGCGCAACCTCTCTTAGTCCAATGAGAACTAGCAGGGGCTTGGCTCTCCTGCACTTGCTCCTCATCATCTTCTGGATATGGAGGTCCGTGTTCCTCCTAGTGTCCATGGGCAGGTGGTGGATTTGGTCATGTGAGTGCCTCCACTGCCTTGACTATCTGTTGTATTTGAGATGTCAGCCCATCAATTTGGGGGTCCGCTACTGCTGTCGTCGGCACGGGGGCTTGAGTCCGTAGCCCGTATATGACCAGAGCCGTTGAAAACGGCGGTACTGTGCCAATCAGAGCGTTTGATGAGTCCCCTTGTTTTCCGTTGTTGCATGACCTAGTAGTCAACCATCTCCCTGGGTTTTTAAAAGGAGACGACTCTAATGAAAAGTTAGAATTTTGTCGTCTCCACTGATGCAGTCGTTTTTTGCTCCATGCTTTAACTCAGTTCCTGCTAACCTGCACAAGTAACGCATGTGAGCCACAGACCACCATTATGGTGGCCGATGACACTCAGATACTAAAGTCTGACAAAGATCTGAGGAAGGTGTACTGCTGTAACAGAGAATTTGTAGCATACCTTAGCTTACCAATCTCATGTCTTATTTATAGTGCAAAGAGTTTTGGTTCTATCAGGCCATCGTAAGCGTAGTTTAGGAATGATAGGATTCTCAGGGCCGAGCCTCTCTGTCCTGGCGGCAAGCTCAGCGTTAGCCGCGCAACCTCTCTTAATCCAATGAGAACTAGTGGGGCTTTGGCTCTCTTGCACTTGCTTCCTATCATCTTCTCGATGTGGAGGTTCGTGCTCCTCCTAGTCTCCATGGGTAGGTGGTGGATTTGGTCATGTGAGTGCCTTCACCGCCTTGACTATCTGTTGTATTTGAGATGTCAACCCACCAATTTGGGGTCCGCTACTGCTGTCGTCAGCTCGGAGCTTGAGTCTATAGCACGTGTATGACCGGAGCCACTGAAAGCGACGGTACTACGCCAATTAGAGCGTTTGATGTGTCACCCTGTTCTCCGTTGTTGGGTGACCTAGTAGTCAACAATCTCCCTGGATTTTTAAAAGGAGACGACTCTAATGAAAAGTTAGAATTTTGTTGTCTCCACTAATGCAGTTGTTTTCTGCTCTCTGCTTTCTGCTTTGACCTAGTTCCTGCCGACCCGCACAAGTAATGCACGTGAGCCATGGACCACCGTTGTGGTGGCCGATGACACTCCGATGCTAAAGTCAGACAGGGATATGAAGAAGGTGAAATGCTGTAATAGGGGATTTGTAGCGTACCTTAGCTTACCAACCTCATGTCTTATTTATAGTGCAAGAAGTCCTAGCTTACCAATCTCATGTCTTATTTATAGTGCAAGAAGTCCTGGTTCTCCCAGGCCATCGTAGGCGTAGTTTAGGAAGGAGATCTTCGTAGAGATCCTCCTCTAATTAGGAGTCGTGCTGTAGGAGTGAAGTTTCATGTTAGCCCCGTGCTCCTAGATACGTGGGAGATAATTTTCAATGCGAGAGCAATCCGTAAAAGAGAGTTTCTCTGTGTGCAATGTCCTTTGGTATTTGCTACCTAGTTGGAATCGAAAAGCAACTGTAGTTGCCCGTCTGAAGCCGATCCTCGAGATACTTGCCTTACTAGGACTTATGGGTATTGAGGATACCTGTGAGACGTGTGGGCCTAGCATGTTGTGAGAGTCTGGGTCTGCCTGACAGACTGAATTGAGCGGGCCTAGAATCACATGGGCCAGATCAGCGTTGGGGTGATGCTGGTGCGCGTATTTTCTCGAGATCATCATGACACGTGTGTGGCTTAGAGGTGTGACCGTTTTTATGTATCACCAATACTAATAGAGTAATTAATACATGTTTCACATTAGGGAAATTTCTAAGTGTTCGTTATTGCACAAAAAACTTCGCTTCTTTTTCACAATCGTATTATCCTTCTGTGCCGAGCACACTTCACCTAAGTGTGTCTACCTTACCTTCAAAACTACTTGGAGCGTGCATGCCTGAGTGGGTGCAACATCAAGAGTTATGTTATCTCACTCTAAATTCGATCCATGTCAAGTATATCATCATAGTACATCAAAACTCACATCGAACTGTGTATCTAGTATGCAAGTATAATCATAAACCAAGTATACAAACAAGTTTGTATACAAGGATTGTGATTTCGTTTTTCAAGTTGATTTCGATCATCCGCTTTTAAGAAATATTTTGTTTTGTGTAAAAAACGTAAAAATTTCAATAATGATTTTAAATTTAACAATATAAGCTATGCATTCTAAACTTTTAAATACTACATAAAAAGTCTCACACGACTGGTGGTATCATACAGACTACATATTACATAAGAATCATTTACATAATAAAAATTTGAAACTAAAACAACATTATAGCATGTTAAAATATTTATTTCTTTTTCCAGGAAAATTTTGACATATTTCGAAAGAGATGTTCGGAAACTTCAAAATATGAAATATTTCATGAAATTTCGACATATTTTGAGAAATCACATTCCTTGTCTGTATATTAAAATCATATTTTTCAATTTTTTTTGGGAAGTGTGGATAAGTGTATAAAAATCAATTAAATCTCAAAATATTTATACGATGACACATTGCCAATCATAAGTAAACCCATCCATAATATCTACCCATTCTTTTGGGGAAACTAGCACGTGTAACCAAGTGGGGAACAAACCCATTCAATATAATGATTCATACCTCTATGCCAAAAGTTCCTTCTTAAGATCGTTGACTACTTCACCAAGTGGGTTGAAACCGAGCCCCTATCCAAAATCAGGCAGGTCCAGATCGAAAAATTCATGTGGGCCACCATCGTCTGTAGATTTGACATCCCCAGAGTTATGGTCAGCAACAACGGAACTCAGTTCGAAGGTAGCAAGGTAAAAAAATTGTGCAAAAGTTTGAGTATTGATCATCACTTCTCCTCGCCAGGACACCCCCAGGCCAACGACTAAGCGGAGGTTACCAACTGGACAATTCTAAAGGCCATCAAGAGAGAGTTTGACGCAGCCAAAAGAAAATGGTTTCCAGAGCTACCGAAAATACTCTGGCATATCAAAATACCAAGAGAGTCCCCACCGGAGAGACACCTTTCGCTCTAGCATACGGTTCGGAAGCTATGGTTCCAGTAGAACTCAAGGTGTCAACCTTTCAAACGCGGGAGTTCAGACCATACGGTAACGACAAAGCCTTGCGTGTGGGGCTAGACCTCCTCGACGAAAAGCGGGATCTAGCCTCCACCAAGAACGAATGATGCAATATTACAAAAAGAAGGTCAAGCCACGCTAATTCAAGGTGGGAGATTGGGTACTCAGGAAGACCCAACAGAACACCAAAGAAGCCGGTTCGAGAAAGCTAAAGCTAAACTGGGAAGGACCTTATAGAGTTGCCAAGGTCAACAGGCTAGGAATGTATAGGCTATAAGATGCAGACGACGACAGGCTTAAACGACCATAGAATGTAGAGCATTTCAAAAAATATTATCAATAAAATATTTGCTTTTATCAAAACTTCCACTATTGTCCATTACAACCGTCGACCAGCCCGACTATGGCCAGACTCGAATATCTGCCCAACGCCTAGTCCGAGGAAGTGGGAGTCTAGTCAACACTGGTCCGCTGATGATCACGACTCGCTAAGGGATCATTGCTCTCCAATAAATAATGATCGCCGAACTTACCAGGTAAGCTTAGTTAGTTCGCAACTGATGACGATGGCTTCTGATGCCCAACGCCTAGTCCACTATGCGAGGACTACGACGGCCGAGAAAGTAAGAGTCTAGTCAGCGCTTGTTTACTGATGATGATGACTCGCCAAGGGATCATTGTTTTCCAACAGACAATGATCGCCAAACTTACCAGGTAAGCTTAATCAGTTCGCGACTGACGACGATGGCTTCTGGTGCCCAACGCCTAATTCGTCATGCGCGGACCACAATGGCCGAGGAAGTGGGAGTCTAGTCAACGCTTGTCCACTGATGACGACGACTCGCCAATGGATCATTACTCTCCAACAGACAATGATCGCCGAACTTTCCAGGTAAGCATAATCAGTACGCGACTGATGACGATGGCTTTCGGTGCCCAACGCTTAGTCCGCTATGCGCGGACCACAACAGCCAAGGAAGTGGGAGTCTAGTCAGCGCTTGTCCGCTGATGACGACGACTTGCCAAGGGATCATTACTCTCCAACAGACAATGTTCGTCGAACTTACCAGGTAAGCTTAGTCAGTTCGCGATTGATAATGACAACTTCTGGTGCCCAACGCCTATCCAGTCGTGCGTGAACCACGACGGCTGAGGAAATAGAAGTCTAGTCAGTGCTTGTCTACTAACGATGATGACAACTCACCAAGAAGTCGTTACGCCCCGACAGACAATTATTGAGAAAGCCTGGTCAGCCCTCGACTAATGACAATGATTCCTGTTGATCAACGCCTAATCTATCACAAGGTCAACGACGACGACCTAAAACAACATTATATTTTGACTAACAAAGACAGACCTCCGTCCAGTAGTACAAATTCTATGATCTAC
Source organism: Berberis vulgaris (assembly GCA_963556465.1). Lineage (NCBI taxonomy): Eukaryota > Viridiplantae > Streptophyta > Magnoliopsida > Ranunculales > Berberidaceae > Berberis > Berberis vulgaris. The sequence continues at coordinate 73,646,996 of OY747130.1, forward strand.
GAAGCATCTAAAGTAAACTCGACAATACTGTGCAAAACAATACTTTCATTCAAAAAATTGTGTTTTATTTGTCTAGGAAAGGACGTTATAATTTAAAGGAGATGCTTCCTCCTCAACAGCTAGTTTTGCGGCCAACCCTCCCCTCGATTAATCGGTTCGAAAGTAGCCCTCCTGTAGCATGCGAAATCAAGATTGACACCAGGATGTTCTTCTTTGATTAGCTCCAGAAGTTCCAACCTGCCCCGAATAACCTCGGAAGAGATCAATATCCTCCTGCCAGACATGTCGAAATCCACCGCACCCACCAAGGCTGCATAGTGTGAACGTTCATCTGCCTCTCGAACGAGGCAAAGCCCCTCGTCAACTGCAGACTCCAGCTGCTGTCGTTCGAAGGCCCATTTCGTCTCTGCCCGCCTCCTCTCGGCTTCTTGGGCCTCCATATCAGAAGACCATCTTTCCACGACTACATCTAGGCGCTCATTTCAGCCCAAGTTCACCTCAGTTCAGCACGAGCTGACACCAAATCAGACTTAGCCACCCTCAGTTGAGATCTTATACCAGCAAATTCCCCCTCGGTGACAGAAACCGCAACCCTCACAGTCTTGAAGTTGCGGTAGTACCAGAACTTTGTTGTTGACCATTCAGGGAGTCAACCTGGTAGAGAGCATCCAAATATGACATTCCCAGGTTTGCGAAGGCCTTCTCCAAAGCAAAAACTCTCCTGCGGGCTTCGCGGTGCAGCAAAACAGGGTTGTACGGCTCAAGGGCATGAGCAACCATTTCAAAACTACGGTGACACGAAGCATCAACACGCGGTCCAACATCCTCTTCCTCTAAGTCAACAAGGGAAGTAGAAGCATCGGGAGGGAAGCTACAACCCCCGAGGGTGCCACCTGTGCAGACCGCGACATCCCAAGGGGAGAAGCCGCTCGGCCAGAGGGTTGGTTCCTCTTCGAAACAACGACGGGAGGCACGTTAACCTTCAATTCAGCAAGCCTGGATGGGCTGGGCAGGGCCAGACTTCTCTTTCTCAAATGACGATTGACAACCTTATTGGCCGGTGAACCTGGCGCGGTATGGACATCATAGGAACACCGCAGCAACCTACTACGCACGACATTGCCTAGAAATATGACCTTCTCAACAGACTTCAAAGGGAGCTTGAGAAACTCCCTCCCTATCCGTCTCTCCTCTTTGCTAAGAAAAGGAATAGCAAACTTCTCTAAAACAAAGGAATAACGTCACAACCAACGCCACATCAAAGATACACAAATATATATATTCTTTGACTCCCAAGCTTGAAGTACGCAGAATCCACCGAAGCCAAGAACCAATACTTCTCCCAAGGTTCAACGTCGCTCGCCACCAAACACAGACGAGAAGGGCAGTTCAATATGCAGAGACCCCTGGGGTCCAATCGAGTAGTGGTCATGTGATGAATCATGATCGGGGTCAAACAAAGACCAACATCATGAGCCCTAAAAAGAATCGCAAACAAAATCTTGAACCCGTTCGGAACCATTTGAGCGGAAGGCAAACAAAAATTAAGAAAGAAGCGCCAGACGTCATTTGGCACTAGAAATTTTAGCCCAGACTCGAACATGCCTCGATGCAAACTTATGTACCCCTGAGGGGGCGTAGTAGGAGCCAAATCTCCAAACGTGGGAATGATTTCCAAATCTCCTGGAATACGATACAGACTACGAAGCCTGACCAATTCAGTTTCATCAACCAAGCTATCCTCGAAGAATTTGACGCAAGTAAAGGATAACAGATCCTTGGGAGTAAATTCAACATTATCAGACATTGGTAGAAAGAACGGATCAAACTTCACAACGATATTATTGCTTGAAAGAATTACGCAGATAAGAATGAGAAAATCTTCATCGAACCAACAAATACTTATAGAGAAGGCAAACCACACTTTCTCTCCTTAAGCAGTCACATACCCATTAATGTCATGTGTCGCTCGAGACAAATGCTTCAATCATCACGACTATACAGTTGCTTTTTCAAAGTGTCAATGGACCAACTTAACGCCCCACTAACTCAGGGGGAGTAGCTGATGATACACCAAAATGGTCACATCCCTGAGCCATACACGTGTTCTGATGATCTCAAGGAATTACAGGCCCCAACGTCAGCCCAGTACTGATCCGTCCTAAGTAGTTCCAAGCTCGCTCAATGCAGTCCGCCTGAACTTTTATAGCCTGCTAGGCCTCTATTTCTCACTGTTGTCCTCAATACTCATAAGCCTTACTAAGGCAAGTATCTTGAGGATCAGCTTCAGACATACAACTACAACAACTCTTTGCTTCCAACTAGGAAGCAAATACCAGAGTACATATCACATAGGGAAACTTCCTCTTACGGAATACCCTCATATAGGGAACTATCTCCCGCGTATCTAGGAACACAAGGCTAACAATGAACTTCCCTCCATAGCATGACTCCTATTTAAAGAAGGATCTCCACGAAGATCTTCTTCCCTAAACTACGTCATCGATGACCTGGTCAAACCAGAACTCTAGCATTATAAATAATACACGAGGTTGGTATCTAAGGTACACTACAAATTCCTTGTTTACAACATTACACCTTCCTCAGATCCCTGTTAGACTTTAGCATCAAAGTGTCATCGGCCACCACCACGGTGGTCCATGGCGCACGTGCGTTACTTGTGCAGGTCAGTAGGTAAGCAAGACTAGGTCAAAATAGGGAGCGGAAAATGACTGCATCAGTACCAATCATAAGTTGGAATAATATAAATTTCAATTGCATTCGTGTATAAGTCAATGAACACTGAGAAACAAACTTTGCAAAAATCTTAAGGTTTCTACAGTCTGACCAGTGATTGTTTTCCATGCCTCGAGAAAACTCTAACCATTGGATGGACTGCAAACCAACGCTATATTTCTCACATGTTGTTGTGAACCTACAAATTTAATTTGAAAGAATTTTGATTAGTGGAAGATCTCGATCAACTGCAAAACCTATCACTGTGCATAACTGTCTTGTATTACGGGATTAAACAAAAACATGGTTTTGAATTTTCCCTTTAACCCAACAAATTCCAATGGAGAATACAATAAACCATTCGTCTAAACATAAATTTTCAGACTTATATACGTATTAAAATCAAACCATAAACTAGGGGTGGGCATGGGATGGGATGGACCTCATTTCGATATCATCTCATTCCTTCTTGGTCGGGACGAGATAGACCTCATCCCAACCTCGTCCTATCCCAAACGGGTTCGGGGCGGGACAAGATGGGACAGAATGATCATATATTGAAGATGAATCCTTTTATACTACAAGTGTTTGTATACATTCTAATCAAATATAAAAACACCATTTCAATCTTCTTTCCAAAAGCCTAAAGTGGATACTTATGGCCTTAAACAAATAAAGAAAGCCAATACAATTGCATTTCAATATGCTTTTGTTTTGAACTGTATGCATTCAAAGGAGTGTGCAATGTTTAATAAATAAATAAAGATCTCCTCAATGCTAATGAAATAATGTTTTACAAAAAAGAAGGAAAAGAACAACAAATATTGGTTTCACATTGACCTTCAATGGTGGTTAAATGAACTGGTTACGAATTGCAATGTGTCCACTGTCATAGTAACACAGTAAGTTGACTAAGTTCTAACCTAAGTGAGACTTAACTAAAATTTTAAAATATTAAATAAATAAGCGCGGGACAAAATTGAAAATCTCCATCCTGATCCTATCCCATTCTAGATTAGGATAGGACGAGATAGGGGTGAGTTTGATCATCCTAAAAGGAACCCGAAAAAATTGGGACGGGGACAAAATGAGATCGGGATCATGGGATGGGATGTCCGCCCCTAACCTATACCGGTGATTAATGTAAACAAAAATATAAAAGAGAATGAAAAACTCACTATTTTTTTTCTTCTTATTCTTATTATCCTTTCCTTTCTTTTCTCTTGTTGCATTGTAGGTGATGATACATCAAAATAGACTGATCATCATGGCCATACACATGACAGAGAACATCCATCACGAGGATATAGTGTACCATCAACTAGGCTAGCTCATAAAACCCTAGAAGAATAAAGCCAACCACAGAGGCCCAGAGAAGGCTAACTATAAGAAGATATAATCAAAGCCTGAATTCAGGCCCGAACGAATCAAAGCCCAAATCCAGGCTCGACACGAATTCTCTCATAAAGAAGAGGAATGTTGCACCAAAAAGACTCGTGGAGGGAGTTACGCCTCCATGGACGCATCTCCATCAAGGAGGAGACTGTTACGAGAAACATTTCCTTTCATTGCGCCTCACATGCTTAAGTCACGCAGAGAATTAACCGTGACCATTATAAAAGGTAAAGGGAACGTTTCGACACAGGTATGCAACTTTAACTGAGTTTTGTCTAGATTTACTTCCTTTTTCAAACAGACTTGCTGAGTTAAGCATCGGAATGCCTTCGGCCACCATAAAGGTGCTCTTTGGTAGTCTAACATCAAACTCACAGGAGGACGATTTTTGGATGCATCAGTTTGGCACCGTCCGTGGGGAATGACGAGTTTCATTTCTAAAAATAAGATCCATGGTGACAAAGTTCACCACAATCTAATAGAAGGTCAACACGTTGTCAGAACAAATGACACACCCTATAGATCTCCAACACAGTGACAACAACTCTCCTATTGGCAACGATGCATCACAAACAGATCACGAACAAGAAGCAGCCCGAATCATCGGATCGATGGCGTCTGAGAATCCAAATCCACAGTATGCAATAGCCCAGACATCCAGTGACGCTGCCACGGATCCCGGGTAAACCTACTTATGGCCCAAATGAACTACATGACAAAAATGCAGGAAAAAATCACCCATGAGCGCATCTAGCCAGCTGACCCTATTCAGGAACCACCCCAACAAAACTCTGACAACCGAACTCAAGGGAGTGACAAAGTTCCAATAGAACCCCAACAAGGAAACTTCAAAAGCAATGAGCTCCCCCAAGGCAAGACTCTACAATGTGACAGAGCGCTTGTTGAAATCCCGTTCAGAATATGAGTCACATATCCCAACGTCCTATACGAGTTAGCCAAACCAAAATTTTCTGACGCCCTCATGAAAACGACAATGCCAAAAAAGTCCACTCCGCCAAAATTTGAAGTATATGATGGTACGAGCGACCCCAGGATCACCTAAAACACTTCCATCACATGATGGCCCTGAAGGAAACCACGAAGTCGATCTTATGCAGAACATTTCCAACCAGCCTCACCTCCACAGCGATGAATTGGTTCAACAGCCTACCACCGAGGTTGATAAACTCCTTCCAAGCGTTAGCTATCGCTTTTATTACCAGATTCATCGAGAGCCAGTAGTTGAGGAAAATAACACACTACCCCCTTCATATCAAGCAAAAACTCGAGGAAATCATACGGGAATGCGACACTCGTTTCACCAATGAACTGATGATGATCGATGGACGTAGCGACGACACAGCCACTAAGACCTTTATCACCAGACTGAATAGAGACCCCTTCTTTGATGCCCTTAACCTAGAGCCTCCAAAAGGCATGGCAATTTTTATTGAAAACGACTCAAAAACATATTTCTCTCGAGGAGATGAAGGCAACCAAAAGGAAAAATGACCAAGAAAAAGAGTTTTTCACAGAAATGGGAAAGAAATGAAAAAAGGAGACGAGATGATGGACAACGGGAGGATAACATCCAATTGAAGAGACTTCAAAATGGCAGAAGGATTGATTTGAACCAACATGAATCCGAGAAGCTACAATCAATGCGGCCCCGACACAAGCGAGTAACAAGCGTGATGAAAAAGACATACAAACCATATACAACCTTGAAGACAAGTCGAGCCAATACACTGAAACACATAGCAAAATGAGATAACGTCTACTGGCCATGCGAGGAAACCCGGAAGGAAGAGACAAAAACAAAAATTGTTCCTTCCATAAGGATCATGGGCACGATACTAAAGACTGCTACAATCTAAAAGACGAAATCGAGCATTGGGTTCAGAAAGGATGACTCGACGAGTTCATCGGAATGCCAGATAAACATCTCAAATGGAAGGAGAAAGCAGATAGCACTGCGGAATCGAAAGAATAGCCCAGAGAGCTAATATACTCCTTACACTGCATAACTGGAGGAAACAAAACAATCAACCAAATAGAAAAAGTAGCCAGGAAAACTTCCCACTCGAACTGATTTATATCAGAACAAGAGTACTAACGAAACCAAACAAGCCATTTTACAAATGCATAGAACATGGAGAAGTTTGCATCAATCAACTAATGCGATTCAAAGACCCTACCGATTAATAAAGCTTGACCCAAATCACCAACGACGAAATTGACAACAATGGACTCAATTGAACCTTGGCGGCTGACACCAAACACGGAGCTAGCATAAGCATGATTGGACAATTTGGTGCTGATGTGAGCATGATTGGACAATTCAGTGCTGATGTGAGCATGATTGGACAACTTGGTGATGACATGAACGTAATTGGACAAATCAACACTACTCAGCTATCGAATAAAAAGGCACCGTGAGTTTGTTAGCCACGACAACATATACAACGAACGAGGATCGACATCAAGTAAAAAAAAGACAAAGCAACAAAAACATCAATCTCTAATATGAGGACTGACATCAAGCAAAGGAAGACAAAGCAATTCGCTCTTCGAACCAGCGTAAATGCTTTAACAGTTAGGGCTGGTGAGAGCATCCGAAAGGAAATATCAATAAGATTACAAATTCATAATCCCCATAGTATGCATGGACGACAGAATAAACACGTTGAAAAATTAACCATATAAAGCAATCGGCGTACCTAGCACTAAGAAATCGGAACATATGTCGAATATTTATAAACTTTTGGTCTGATCAACCACGAAGTAAAAGTTGAACGAACGAGTTAATTTGACACAAAAACTTCGAGTCGACTAAGACTTCGAGTTAATGAAGTAAAAGTTGAACGAATAACGAGTTAACTTAACACAAAAACTTCGAGTCGACTAAGACGTCGAGTTAATGAAGTAAAAAAGTTGAATGAACAAGTCAACTTAACACAAAAAATTTGAGTCGACGGAGATGTCGAGTTAACGAACTAAAAAAGTTGAATGAACGAGTCAACTTAACACAAAAACTTAGAGTCGGCTGTGACGTCAAGTTAACGAAGTGAAAGTTGGACAAACAAGTCAACTTAACACAAAAATCTTGAGTTAACTTAAAACAAAATTTTTGAGTCGACTGAGATGTCGAGTTAACGAAGTAAAAGTTGGACAAATGAATCAACTTAACACAAAAACTTCGAATCGACTGATACGTCCAATCAATGAAGTCTGAATTAAAGGAACGAATCGACATGATTCAAGGAACTACGGATTGATCGAGCCAACAAAGCAAAAGTAAAAAATTATTTTGCAGCGCATCAAGAATGTAACGTTGACCCATCCCTAGACGAATGATGAGCCAAAGCGCGAAAGAAGCTATAAAGGAATTCAAAGTAAAATCCAAGACAACTACAATTGTACAGAGAAGGAAAGTAATAACAAAGTTCATTTCATTGACAATGCTGCTCTATTACATCCGGAGAAGGAAATAAAGAAGTAGAAAAAGAAACGGAGGCAACTACAGGGTCATCACCCACGGGGGCAGACGAAGGCCTCTCTTCAGAAGGGGTTAAAACAATGACTCTGGGGCGTTTGAGGGTAGAGGAAGCAATGGCTCCTCAACTATTGGATCAACTTCTTTACCATCATCGCCTTTGAAAGCTTGATCAACCAAGTGGCGACACATGGATAAATCCGCAATGAGCCCCTCAATATAGTTAAGAAGCTAAACCCGTCCATCAACAACTCGCTTCCAATCTTCGGCTTCGACAATATGGAGCTTATCCTTGGCAGTAGTGATTTCACTTTTGGCCGCGGCAAGCTGTCCCTCAGCACTGGTAAGCATAACAGAAGTATTTGCCTTGATTTTGTCGAACGCAACAGTCAACTGTTCCACCCGCCTCTCAGCGATTTCACAAATAACGAGTTGTTGAATAACTTGAAAATGTTTTGAAATGAGCAAGTTATGGTCATTTTACTAAAGTCATGCAAATATGTTTTGCAATAAAAACAGGATAGTGTTTCTAACTTTTGGCCAACTTATGTGCTCGATCAAGATTGATTCTCAAGTTGATCGAAACACAAAAGTTATAGTACTTTGAGTTATCTAATAAACAAAACTTTAATCACTTGAAAATGTTTTGAAATGAGCAAGTTATGGTCATTTTACTAAAGTTGCGCAATCTGTCCGAAAAAATTTATGTTCGCAGAGCACTGCGTGATATTTGGGAGCGAAAAACGAATGCATCAATTTTCATGAATAATACAACAATATAAAACACTTCCTACTATAATATAATCCATGTGTTATTATTTCCATAAATAACATTAAAATTATTAATAATAAATATTTAAAAAATCAATTCGGGAAGGACAGGATGGGCAGGATTGAAAATCTCCATCCCGATCCCGTCACAGAACGAGATCGGGATGAGATTGATCAATATGAAGAAGATCCGAAAAAAATCGGGACGGGATCAGAATCTCGAAATGGGCACTACAACACAATTGGCTTTTAATAGCATTTGAGCATAGCGTTTTTTATATTTATGTTATGATAAGTGTAGTTTTAATCACAATGCATTATAAAAACGCTATTGAATATGGGGCGGGAGATCGAAAACCGCTCAAAACTTTTCACCAAAAGCAAAAACAGAACGCGCACCTCTCACTCCCTCCTTCCCTTTCGCTCATGTTGCCCTCTCTCCCACTCTATCCATCTCTCAGTCTTCTTTTCTACTCTCTCCATTTTCGTCTCTAGCCTTTCCTCTCTATTTATCTGCTTCCATTTCTCAATTGATTTGGAGTTAGGGTTATTGAAGGTCCCAATTTTTATCTGCAACTACAGAATGTCTGAAGTGTTTATTGTTATTTGCTTCTAAATTCCTCTTTTGAAACGGGAATTCGAAGGTTTTGCTTTCAAATTTTGAGACTACAAGTTCATTTTGGCAGAAGTGACTCTGCATTTGCGTTGAGCTTTAGAGAATTGAAGGTTTGCATAAAAAAAAACTCTCTTCTGTTCATTTTTTCAATGCAATTGTTCAAAAAAATTGTTTTTTCTCTCTCTCTCACTCTATAGGTAGGGACTAGAGAGGAAGGAGGAAGTGTAGAACCCAATCCTCACACAACACACCACACCACACCAGCTGCTGCTACAACCTCTTGGTATCTTCCCCCTCTCCAATTCTCACTTGCGATGTCTGTTTGTTGCTCTCTGTGTGCTACTCATGTGGCCATCTTTCAATTGTATACTAGCAGACCAAGTCTCTGTCGTCGTTCCCTTGATGAAAACTAAGAAGTCAAGAGTAAATTTGTTGTTTTTATATCTGTGTGTATTTGAGTTTTGTAGTGCAAGAGATGTTTCATGAAATTGATTTCTCTTTAGGTTGTTTTCTATTGCCATTTTCCTGATTTGTTACTGGCGAAGCACACTACTTCTTTGAGGAGGATTTATCGGAAACCAATTGACATGCTTGAAGAAGTAACCACTAGTGTGATTTATCTCCCTTTGTGTTTTATTCTTCCATTTTCTTGTCATATACTTTTGTAAAATTTCTTAATCAATATGAGCTTTGGTAATGTTGCTACAGGGATGGCAGATTTGGTTGTTGTTAACAGCAGATTTATTGCATCCACCTTTGCCAAAACATTCAAGCGTCTTGATTCACAAGGAATCAAACCTGCTGTTCTTTACCCAGCAGTCAACCTTGAGCAGTTTGATGAGCCCTCTGCTTTTAAGTAACCAACAAACTTTATTATCCCCTGGCATCTTATAGTAAAACATCGAATATGTTCTTAAATTGGCTTTTGTATTTAAATCTAAGATTTGTGCTTGTTTTGTAGCTTGAATTTCCTATCAATAAACCGCTTTGGAAGAAAAAAGAACATTGCTTTAGCAATATCTTCATTTGCAATGCTCTGTGTCCACGAAAAAGATGTTCTTCAAAGTCAAGGCTTGGCGAAGGTTTCCCTGACAATTGCTGGTAAACATCTTTGCATATTTCTCATTTTTGCTAAAGGACAAGTCTAGGTTGACATGTTAAGAGAATTTTGAATCTATACTGCAAATGCTTGTTTATTTTAAATTTTCATCAGCAGTTCATGTTTATCTATGCTTCAATAATTATTTGTCAATTATATTATTATAAGTGCTTGCCAATTAACCTTTTAACCTGAAATTCTCATCAATCTTAATCTAAAAAAAGCCTATTTGCTGGCCTGAGGCTCCTCCTATAAGAAGTGATTCCTATTTCCTAATATGACATATCTATCTTCTCTTCAACATTTGGTTTTTCTTAGTTGTGCAGATGGAAATGATTCCTCTAGTACCGTAGTATTGCTTTAAAATACATATTTTTTTAATATTAACTTATATTTTGGTTTTATTGATTTTTTTTTTTCAGTTCCTTGATAATTTTAGAGAAGCTTATGGTCCAATGATATTATTTTTAAGCATGCTTAATTTGAGAGCACGATGCAACCAAAGCTTTTGTACAATTTATTTCCCCAAGGAGAGTCTTCATGTTTTTTAATTCCTGATTTTTGCATCATGTTGATTGCAAAGAGAAATGTGGAGGTATTTTGGTTCCACTTATTGCATTCTTTCACGCACCTCTAAACATCACACTGAACTTGCTTTCCTCGGACTAATGCTCTTATCCAAAGAGAATTGTGATATCATAGTAATTTGTGGATGGTATTCTCTGATGTCTGATAGATTGGGTATTTCACAGATATTCATCTCTGATATTAGTTACATATCCTAGTGTTTTATGGTCCATTTGCATTTGTATGAGATGAACTTTTGATTTCATGTGTTGTCAATACAGGTGGATTTGATAGTCGCTTACGGGAGAATGTGGAGTATCTGGAGGAACTGAAGAGCTTAGCAAACAAGGAAGGAGTCTCGGATAGGGTTAACTTCATTACATCCTGCTCAACAGCAGAAAGAAATGATCTCCTATCTCAGTGCTTGTGTGTTCTATATACGTCGGAGGTGAGAAGAATCTTTTTTGTTTCGCATGTGATTAGAATTAGAAAGCTGGCAACAAAGACCAACATATTACTTTAAACAAGTGCAGGACGAGCACTTTGGAATTGTTCTGCTGGAGGCAATGGCTGCTACTAAACCTCGTTCTTTCTTTTTAAATTTTACTTTAATAAATCGTTAGCCCAAGTGTTATGTATCTGCTGAATATTACAAGATTTGATTTTGTGGTAATTTTACTGTTTGTGAACTTACCAGGTCCTCAGCATGAACAGACTAGGTGGAGCTGGTGCAGTGGCACAGCTTGTTGCTGACGTACCACTTTCATCAGTTGAGGTAATTGAAATTAAAAAATGAATCAATCATGTGCTTTTTTATTCCCCTTTGTTCTATGTTTTGAATTCATATAATGTTGGATACCTGTTGCTTGGTTTTTATATTAAATTTTGAACTTTTTGTGTTATGATCCATGTATATCTCATCATCATCTGGTTTGAACTCACGATTGTTTTTGTTTTAAAAAGTTTATTGTAGTGGGTGCATCTATTTATTATTTGAAGGTGCCATATTGGATGCAACTATAGAGGATGGTTTTGTATGCATCTAATTGTCTTTTGTGTGTGCTTGCATAAAAAAGGGTGGAGGCGGTGAAGGTGGAGACAATCAGACAACAATTAGCCTAAAGAAAGCGAAGGGAGGTGAAGCAAAACGAATTAAGGTAAACAGATATTTGAATGGTTTTATGTTACACTACTGATTTAGCCTAAAACTGACTGATCCAAAATGTTGACAATAACTCAATCAAGTTTCAATTTCTTTAGCAAATCCATCAAATGATATTGAAGGTCGAACAAGGTCTTTCTCATTCAAGAGGCACTCTACTGGCGGAGTTTCTCCACATATCAAGTGATCCTAGGATGTGAACATCCGAGTAAGTTCCTAATGAAATGATAATGACGCATTCCAATGCCTTAAAAAAGCTTTAGGATCTCAACATTCCATCATATGCTTAGTTAGTTAAGATGTCTTTTCCATCATATGCAAACTGCCTTTTCCAACGTTGAGATGTCTTTTCTACTAGATACGGTGTCTTAACCTGATGTGAGATCTTCTGATTTCTTTGTAGTCCTTTCTCCCTTTAGAGGTTCCATGAGTTTTGGGTTAGGCTGGATCATATTATGGTAAATATATTCGTTTTTGGAAACTCAATAATCTAATTCTTCTGGCTTACTAGCTTTTTTTGGGGTTATCATGTCTACACTAGGCATGCCAATGACTGTTAGCATTCTCAGTTTTTTTTACTGTTCAAATCTATGTGGGCACTTGATTGATACAGGGATCTTCAAAAAAAGAAAAATCCAATGGTTTTAAGTGGGGGAACCGTAAAGATAAAAACAGTAAGGCTCCAAAGGTTCATGGCATGCTAGATGAGGATGCTGCAGCAACAAAAATTCAAACTGCATATCGAGGATACAAGGTATGTGGCTACATATGAAATCAATAAAAATGATATATCATTCAGGTTCCAACATCTCATCAATTTCCCTTGCTTTGTTTAGATTTATTGTAAGTTGTTTTTGCTCAGTTTGATGGCTGTATTGGCTGCCATCTTATGAAGTGTGATTTACCATATTGTACATGTTCTACATATAAGCGTAATATCTTCATCTATTGCAGGCTACAAAAACTTTTCGGCGTTTAAAGGGAGTAGTACGATTCAAGGATTTGGCCCTAGGTAACACTGTTACAAAACAAACATCTATAGCCTCAAATTATATCCACACATGGAGCAAACTACAAAACTAGATCCGAGCTCGTTGATAGGGTATGGTGATAGAAGGTCGAATCAGACAAAAGAAATTAGAGAATCAATTGAAACTTGAGACAAAGCTTCATGACTTGGAGGTAATACAAGTTTCTTATTCACCTGTGATTATTTACCGAAGCTGAATTCTCATCAAATACTAATAAGAAGGCCAACAAGAAAGGTATTGCTTGTTTGTGATCCTATTTTTATTTCAGTCTACTTCTTTACTAGTGACTGGCATTTGTGAAACCTTGCAACTTGCTTGACCGTTGATCTCCTTTTTCGTATGGATGTCGTTAAGCAGACTGGTTTCCTGGGCCTTTGGGGAGAAAGAGTGGATTCACATCTTACTTTTATGGAGAGTATAAAATGAAAATGAATGTGGACAATGGAGGCTATGCACCCTTGGCAGGCAAGGGTGAATTAGGTATCAATAAATATGCATGGACTGCAGACGGTTCTCAGAAAACTCAATATCTTGCATAGGTATTACATCTATGCGTTTTATCCATTTGGATCTACTTAAAACTTATATATGGTTCAAAGATGCTTATGTGTCTAAACCTGATGATGTTTAATTTGCAAAGGTGCATGTTCATATTCGAAAACAATGCAAACCCTTAGCAGAAGAACAGTACAGGCAAATATTAGCTGATAACTACTACGGGCAGGGTCATCACTTTTGGTTTGAGTTGGATCATGCCCAAACAAAAGCATTGCTCTTGTTGTTTGAAAAAAAATTCCGATGTATACTGCGCCCACATATGCTCCTATCCAAAGAACTACTCACAAAGCTTTTAATAATGTCAATAGGAGGCATGAAGTTTCAGATAAATAGCGCATGGGAAGGGAGGAAAAATGTGTATACGAGAGACTCGAACACATTGCACTCAATAAGGGAAGTCTACATACTTCTGCTGAGAATGATAGAAGAGAAGTTGTTGTGCCATCTACGGTCACTAAAACATGCTCGGGGAACGCGTCAGCTAACTCTTCTGATTTTCTATCTGAAATCAACCAGGTAATTAATTAGGCTGTAGAATTTGTAACACATTTTGAAATAATTTACCTTTTGTTCAAATATTTATTCTTCAATTTATTTATGCAGTTGAGGCAAGAAATGAATGAGTTGAAGGCATTTTCAATGGAAAAAGAAAGAAAGATATGTGCTCTAGAGATAGAAATGGTATTCTTCCTTTACATGCTTATGCTCTAATCATTTTTAACTTCTGATTGAATGCCCATTCACTTTTTATCGGTTTTTTGAAGTGATTGCATCTAAGGTTAGAAGTTTTAGTTTGCTTATTTGATGTCACTTGGGTATTAAAATCTCCTGAAATTTGAGATGGATGTTCATTCCTTAGATATGTTTGCCTTTTACAAATGCGTGAAGCTCTGAAACCTAGTAGTAGTGCGCATTAAGATGAACTACAACCTTTGGGTTTCTGGATTTTATTACAACCATAAGGGATCTTAACGAGGATTGAAGAAATTATAGTAAATTAAGATTGTTACAACCAATGTCGAATTTGAATGTTAGATTAAAGTTTTTCTAGATCTTATAGATAATAAGTCTCCAAATTGTGTTGCAGTACTTTTAACTTTCAAGTATTTGCTTGGCTTTTTCTTTTTTCTTTTCTTCTAATGTCGTCTACCACCAACAGAGAAGATTCTTCTGGTTGTTTTTTTGTTTGATAAATTACAATAACAAGTTGTGAACTTGTGGTAATTGCATATTCATGTTGTCTGTTGCTTTATTCTATACCACTCTACAATTATTTTCTGAACTAATTGAACTCTTATGTCAGGCTAGTTCACATATGGAGTTTCAGCAATTGAGGCATCGTGTAGTGTCATTGGAAAATCAGTTGAAGGGCTCTTCCAGAGTGTGTGATGATGAAATGTCAGTCCACCAACTTGAAGCTCAAACTGCAAAGAAAGATAAGGGTAAGGGTACGTAAGGCTGTGCAAGAAGAAGAAGACCAAACTAGATGTTGATGTTAGAGTTTAGTTCAACAATATTTTCCATGTACGGTGGACGGTGGGGTTTCCCAAATTGGGGTTGCAGACATGCGATCTATTGTAAATCTTGTAAAATTTCGTTGGAACTTGTAAAATCTTGTACAATTTCTCTTGAACTTGTTCAAATTGTTTAGCTTCTATGGTTAAAGAAATCAGTGTTATAATAGCGTTTATGAAATTTCAAATTGATAGCAAATGAAATTTAAAAATAAAAAAATAAAAAAATAAAAAAATAAAAAAATAAAAAAATAAAAAAATAAAAAAATAAAAAAATAAAAAAATTTGCTATGTATACCTACCATAGCGTTTCAAAAACGCTATAATAGACCCTGGGTCTATTATAGCTCCGGCAGACATAGCGTTTTTGAAACGCTATTAATGGCCTTTTTTCTTGTAGTGGGGATACCCACCCCTAATATAGACAGGGGCGGATCCACTGCTTTGATAATTGACCCCCTTAGGTTTTGTAAAAATTTCATTAAAATAGTTTGAATTTCACTATTGCTCCTTTAGAAAATTTATATTCCCTCTCTTGAAATTTCATATTGCCCTCTCTTATAAAGAAAACATCACAGATCTGAGTCTCTTGCGTTTTGCATTTTGCATGTTGTGTATGCGTAAACGTCTTTCGATATCTTATTCAATTATTCACCATCTTCGTCTTGCAAAACAAGGTGAGTTTGTTTGATGTTCTAGTTTTTCCATCTCTGTCTCGTTGATTTTATGCCCAAGTCTTACATCTTGTTGATTTTTAATTGATTTTATGCATTCACTCAATATCCATAGCGCTTTGTACAATTTGCAACATGCTATACTCACTTGTTTGATAAATCAACGATTAAATATATCTTTTAAATAAATAAAAAAAACATTTTCGACACATTATTGGGTTATAGTGTAGGGGCAAAAGAATAAGCATGTCTATGTGGTCATGAATAGGCCTACTTAATTAGTGGTGTGTGGTCGAATAGTGAGTTCTTGAAGTTGACAGGAATTAGTAATCTTGCTAAGAAGATGGTAAAGACAAAAAATAACATTTTGTATCATTTGATCTATAGGGTTATTACTTTAACATTAATATTACCAATTGCAACTGCATGTATCGAAAGAGCTTTTTCTGCTATGAAGATTGTTAAGAATCGATTACGTAATCGCATGGGAGATCAATGGATGGTAGATAGTTTGATAACATATGTTGAGAAATATATATTTAATGGCATCGATGATGATGTGATTTTGCAACATTACCAGAACATGAGAACCCGCAGAGAGGTTCTACCAAAATGTACTGTGCATCTACATTGACTCATTAAGTATGTTTATCTTGTAATACTTTTGAAATTCTATTTTAATCATATTTATTTATTTTAAGAATTAAATTATCTATGAAAAAAAAAATTGCCCCCCTTTATCTGCAATCCTGAATCCGCCCCTGAATATAGATGAACTTACAAACAGCAATGGGATATATAATTTATCCACTTAATTAATCTTGTAGAGTATGAAGCTTAAACTTGTTGCAATTTGGTTGGGTTTGAGCATAATAGGAATGTGGTGAGGAATTTTTGGTTTCTTTATCTCCCTAAAAAGTTGTTATAAGTCATTCAAAGTGTATGGATGCGTGATCAATAGCTTCGCTCACTTTCCTCATTCGGCCTAATTTATTTTCCATGCATTTCTTATGTTTTATTTGGCCATAGTTCCTCGGTATTCATAATCTTGCTCTGCCCATGGTGTACTGTATCCATAAAGCCATGAGGTGTTATAGATGTATGACCAAGAGTTTGATATGTTTATTCAATGTTGGACGCGGAAGCCTCTACATCTTAACATTTCTAAGGATAGTTGATGATACATAAAAATGGTCATATCCTTGAGTCATATACGTGTCATGGTGATCTTGAGGAATTACAGTCCTCAGCATCAGTTCAACACTGATCCGACCCAAGCGGTACTAAGCCCGCTTAATTCAGTCCACCAGATGAACCCGAACTCTTACAGCATGCTAGGCCTACACGTCTCACAACTATCTTCAATACCCGTAAGTTTTATTAAGGCAAGTATCTCGAGGATCAGCTTCGGACAGGCAATTACAACAGCTCTATGTTTCCAACTAGGAAGCAAATACCAGAGTACATTCCACGCAAGGAAACTTCCTTCTATAGATTGCTCTTGATTTGGGAACTATCTGCTGCGTATCTAGGAGCACGGGGCTAACAGAGAACTTCCCTCCTACAGCACGACTCCTAATTAGATAAGGATTCCATGAAAATCTCCTTCCTAAACTACGCTTTCGATGGCCTAGTAGAACCAGGACTCCTGCACTATAAATAAGACATGAGGTTGGTAAGCTAAAGTACGCTACAAATTCCCTGTTTACAGCATTACACCTTCCTCGGATTCTTGTCTACGACCACCAATACGGTGGTCCGTGGCTCACGTGCGTTACTTGTGCAGGTCAGCGGAGCTAGGTCAAAATAGGGAGCAGCAAACGATGGCATTAGTTTGGCGTCGTCCGGGGGGATGACAAAGTTCCTAACTTTTCACTAGAACTGTCTTCCTTTCGAAACCCAGAGAGATGATGACCACTAGATCACGCAACAACGGAGAACAAGGGGACACGTCAAACGCTCATGTTGGTGCTATACCACCACTTTCGGCGGTTCTGGTCATGCACGGACAACAGACTCAAGCTCCCGCGACGACAACAACGACGGACCCCAGAATAGAGATGTGTTCATTTCAAATACAGCAATCGCCAAAGCTGTGGAGGCCCTCATGTGACAAATTCAACCACCTGCTAATGGAGACCAGGAGCAGCACAAGCCTCAGTCTCCAGAGGATGGCAGTGAGCAAGCACAGAAGAGCCAAGCCCCAGCTAGTTCTCATTGGACTAGAGGAAGTTGCGCGGCTAACGTTGACCCCCTCGCCAGGGGAGAGAGGCTCAGCCCTCAAAACCCCCTCCGTAGAAGGGGCACACGATCCAGACGTGTTGTACCGTCTCTCTGTCCCGCCATTTGTGGACCGAATAATGAATAAGGCTCTTTCGAGGAAGTTTACTCCCCTGAAGCTCGACTTTTACGACGGAACCACTGGCCCGTTCGACCACCTACGCCATTACCAGCACGTAATGGCTCTCAAAGAAGGATTCAAGCCAATAATGTGCAGGAATTTTCCCACTAGCCTGAAGAAGTCAGCACTAAAGCCTTCCGTCGAGGTCAATCGACTCCTTCAAGATGCTAGCAAAGGAGTTCCTGACACGCTTGCTTGGGAGCCAACATTTTCGAAAAGGCCCACACTACATACTTTCTCTAAAGCAGAAGTCCATTGAGACACTCAGAGAGTATGTCACGTGCTTCAACAACGAGCTGACTCTCATCGATTGATGCAGTGACGACACAATCGTGATAGCCTTCACTGCATGCCTCAATGAGGGAAAAGTCTATGAAAACCTCACCTTGGATCCCCCTCTGGACATGAAGGATCTCTTCAAGAGCGCCCAGAAACACACCCTAGTCGGTCCAGGCCAGAAAAGCATCCAACTAAGTTAGATCTAGAGCCATGACACCCCCAATTCTAACCTGTTAGACGTACTAAACTCCATGAAAAATTGGAAAGATCTGAAGTGGTCTCCAAAACAGCACGGAGACGCTTCCAAGCGTGACAACGACAAGTACTGCGCTTACCACAAGGAAAGTGGTCACGATATCAACTACTGCAAGAGTCTGAGGTATGAGGTTGAGTACTAGATCCGCATGAGCAAACTAAAAGAATTCCTGAACTCTGAGAAGAGACCAGAACGAACCAAAGACCTGGGGGAGTCAGTGAAAGAAATAGAGAAGGAGACTCAAGGGATAATCTATGTCTTTCATGGAGTCGGACCGAGTGAAGACCAGTAGTATAGGTCTCGCAAGCGAACTCTACTGGAGATGCAAACACAACCCGCGGAAGAGGGTAGATGCATTTGTCACTTGTGGATTCAGAGCCCCATTCCCACCTTGACCTTTACGGACAAAGACTTCGAAGGAGTCCGAGCGCCACACAACGACGCCCTAGTCATGTCGGTCTCCATTGCAAAGTGGGAGGTAAAGAAAGCTCTGGTGGACACAGAAAGCTCCTCAACGTCCTGTTCTACAGTGCGTTCCGTGGTATAGACCTCAAGGAGGAAAACCTGACATCCTCGAATCACCCACTGATTGGATTTAGCGGGGAGAAATGCTTCCCCATCTAAAAGATAAGGTTAACAACATTGGCAGGAGAGCCGCAACTAAGAAAGGTTTTGTTTCTGGACTTCATGGTAGTAGACGCACCATCAACCTACAACCTTATCTTGGGAAGACCATGGCTCCACCAGATGGAAGCAGTAGTCTTCACCCTTCACCAATGCGTTAAGTATACTGCTAACCACTCCGAAGGGACAATACGTGGAAACCAACCCATAGCACGAGGCTGCCATTACGCTGCACTAAAACAAGTAGAGTGCTCCTAGATCCAACTGAGTCTTACGGAGTAGCCTGAGCCAGTGCCGCCGAGTGACAACGGAAGCACCATAGTCAAGCCGTACAAGAGAAATTTGCTCTTTAGCCAAGCGGAACGGAGAGCCCAAGGTAAACGGGAACACAACCCCCGACCTTCTGTCGGTACGAAGATTAATCCCTCTGCAAGGTTTACTCCTAAGTAACCTGTGTAACGCTAGGAAATCTCGACAGCCGCTGGGAACACTAACAATCCGCAAAGGCCATCCGAGTTCACATCAGGGTCAGGATCAATCTCTCTCAGTCAACAACTAGTATTTTTCGATGGTTTATTTTCTTTTCCATAGTCAATGTAAAGTCTTAGTTCTTAAAGGCTTATGTAATTTGCAATTATTTAAGAAGTAAACAGCACGCATCTGCTAACACTTCGATCAACCATAAGTTAACAATGGGAACCGCATACACGCGGACACAAACAACATAAAGTAACACCAGGTGGTCGTGCATAACGACGATGCTGGAGATCTCCCTTCAGCCTTTGGAAAACCCAAAACATTTTCTTCAAACAAGAACATTACAAGAGATGCGCTCTGCAAAATATAGTGCCTATAATGATGGAAGAACGCCATTATATAGACATGATGGTTCACCAAACGGGCAACCCAGCATTAACTGTCAAACATTGAATACCATATGGGAAAATAGCCGGCGGTTTCCAAGGAAACTGTGAAGACCACTTTCGTTCAATTAATGGCGTTGCACGCGACCCCATCAATTGAGGGGGAGTAACCGATATTCAACCGTCCCTCAACATACGCCATACACGTGTCACCACGCGATCTATGTCGTACACATAGCGCAACCGTACAGGAAACCCTAACTCTTCCTCTGTGGGGCAAAAGGCTCGGCCCACCATTCAAATAATATTCTGCTACATGTTTGGCATGAGCACAAATTCAAATCAGTTTTGAAGCACGGATCGTACCTATAGATTTGCAATTATTTGATTTAAGGTAATGTTGTCCACACAGTGCGTGACACTAGTGAACATGGGTTCGCACGCCCTCAAACGGGTGAACCTCTCTCCAACCGAGCAAGCTTAGTCAGCCAAAGCTGATGACAACGACTTCTGGTACGTCCCGACACCTAGTTCGCCCAGTGCGGATCCCGATGGTTTAGGAAGTGTGAGTCTAATCAGCGTTATCATGCCTGGTAACGACGACTCGCCAGGAATCATTGCCCCCTTCGTGGTCAATGATCGCTGAACCCGATCAAGTAAGCCTAGCCAGTGATGATTGACAATGAACGCTTCTAATCAAAGCCCATACCTGTAGCCCCATTGTGCGGGTGGGAGCCTAGTCAGCGTGACCACCGAATTACCAACCCTTGACTTGTAAGCCCCATTGCACGGGTGTAAATAGTTTAGAATGTGGGAACTCAATCAGTCCTGAATTGATTTTGACGGCTCGCCAGGGGACCACCATTTTTTAGCGTGGTCGTCAAATTGCCAACCCTTGACTTGTAGCACCACTGAGCAGGTGTAGATAGTATAGAAGGTGGGAGCCTAGTTAGTCGTGCACTGATTCCGACGACTTGCCACGGGATCACTGCTCTTCAGCGTGGTCGTTGAAAACACCCAAATTTGTAACTTGATGCGCACAGGTGTAGATGATTTGGAAGGTGGGAGCTTAGTCAGTCCCGAACTGATTTTGACGGCTTGCCACGGGACTATTGTTTTTCAGCCTAGTCGCCAAACCCCTTTGACTCGAACTTGTGGCCCTCATCGCGCGGGTGTAGATGGTTCGAAATGTGGGAGACTAGTCAGTCCCCAACTGATGTCGACGGCTCGCCACGAGACTACTACTCTTCAGTGTAGTTGCCAAATCCTTACTCCCTGATCCTGTAGTCCACATTGTTCGGACATAGATAATTCAGAAGGTGGGAGCCCCAAGCAACTCGCCACGCCACCGCCACTCTCCTATGAAATAACGGTCGCAAAGTCAAATCTAGCTAAGTCAGTGTCTTCATGCTCAAACGGATTGACATCCTATTAACAAGAAAGACAACTTGTGCCGACACATAGATCATCCGGCCAGTGCCCAAATAAATGCTACATAGTGTGTCAGCCCGAGCTTACGAAAATTGATTCGGCACAAACGCTCCAACGCGTACGCTTAGCTATCGCAACTCGCCCGTAGCAGCATATGCAGCCGACCAATCAGAAAAGCGAGGCCGGCCAGCCTCCAACAGCTTACCTCAAGGACAAGACAACAACCCGGGCAAACCAACCCCAGGCTAAACTATCTGCAACATGCCCGCCACCGGACATGACTATGCAACAGTGACTCTGAGTCATTCGCAATGAAAACGGTCAAGCTCCTAGCAACAGACAGATCACTCGACATCCTAATGATTCAACCAACCTATGCCCAAGCAATATGACAAGGCGAAATGAAAAACATTCAAAAGATGCGACGAGCACAAAACCGGTAAGATTGTTTTCATTAACGGTCAAACAAAATGAGTACATAATACAGAGTTCACTCCTTATCAGGAGAAGGTACAAAAACAGAAGAGCTAAGCTTAGCGGGGAAAGGAGCAGGATTCGCGTCCACACGCACTACGACATAGGCATCAGGGTTCAAACTGTCCTCCTTGTCCGATGACGCAAAGACAACAGACAAGTCTACAAACGACATCTTCTTATAGCTGCCGAGATCCCACTCCGGATGCTCCTCATTCATCAGCGCTAGCAGCTCCAGCCTGCCGTGTACGACCCAGCGGAACTCGCATTTGCCTTATTCCGGCAGAAGTTCTTCCTATCACACCTTTGCATCAGCAAGTTCACGCTCCAACAACTCCAACTTGCTTGTTAGCGCATCAACCTGAGACTGCTCTGTAGCCAAACTCCTCTTCACATCAATAAGCTCATGCCTTCCAATTCAAGCTAGTCATCGCCTTCCTTGCCTCTTAGGCATTGAACTCCACATCATATTCCAATTGTTGCTTCTAAGCAACCCAGTCAGCCTCCTTTGAAGCATTCTCTTCAGCAAGAGACCGTAGTTCAGAACGTGCTTTAGCCGTAGCTTCCTGCGCAGCCTCTACTTCTCGGTAGACCCATTTCAGCTCCTGCTTGAGTTTGTCTCTCTCGGACACCACCTCTGCCAGTTCACGCTTGAGGGCCTTCAGATGAGCCCTTTGAGTCCCGACAGCCACGGCTGACTGCTCCAGCCCATTTCCTTAGACTGCTTCTGTACTCGATCAATTTCATAAAGCGCATCAGAATACAACACCTGCATGTGCGAGAAGACAGGCTCCATGGTGTATACCCTCTCACGAGTTGTCTCAACTTTCGTCCCAGCAACGACCACCTAGCTCAAGTGAGACATACCTAGCATAAGGTACTTTAAACCCTTATCCACACACCCTTCTAGCTTATCCTCCTCGGGTCTTAGAGCGCAATCCATCAGCCAGCTGTGACGCCTGCTTATATGCTTCCTCGAAGCATCATCCACATCAACCTCTTGGTGCCAGACCTGAGTGCTCATCCTTACCAAGTCTAGTGCAAACAGGCTTATCCACGCATTCAGATGAAGCTTTTCTGGATTAGGAATCACGCCTGCACCACCCTTCGCAGTTGCCACTGTTCCAAAACTCTCCCCCGCAACCTTTCCCTTGTCACGAACAACCAACCCTTTAGTGCGAGACGACCTGACGGGAAGAGGAGGAAGCAAATTATCTAAATGACCCTCCAACACTTTGAGCCATGGCCTGGAACGAGACGGTGAACAATGCGGACTACACGAAACTTGGCCTGTGCCACCACGACCACTATCAAATAACGCACCAACGGGACAATCAAATTCCACAACCTCAGGCGGATCTTCACATGAGCCTCCTATTGGAATGGTGTCGCCCAAATAAACACTGGTAGAAGTCGACATTGCAACTCGCACCAGCCGCTCATTCAAAGCTTCGACCTGCACTTCACACTAAGATTTGACCTGTCTTCAACCCCTGCAAATCACATGTAATCTTTATCCCAGTCCGGTACATCAATCTCCGCCCTGACGGACCGGTCAGACTGGCGTTCTTCTCTCACTGTTACAAATTGTGTTGAAGGCGACCCAGTTTTGACACGGGACCTCTTCAAACTCACAAAAGCGGCAAGCATCTCAGACGGTTCCTCCACGTTTGACAGAACATGAGCTTTGCCCCCAGCAGCTTTTCTCTTCCTAGAACGGGTCCCATCTTCAAGCTTAACCCGCGATGCTCGGTACAGAGTGAGGGCTACGTGCCAGTTGTTTCACAGTCTACGACGAATGAAGTTGGAAACGCTTATGACATCCACCACGTTCCTCATTGACAAGCTGCAGAACGTCTATATAGTATTTTGCTTCTCTAGGGGAAGGGGGTAGTGGGAAACCGTCCTGCAAAGAAACACCAGCAACGACTAACCAACCTGCAATCAAGCATGGCAGAGTCGAGAGAAAAAGTTACACTTCGAAGCGGCCTGAACTCTGGTTCGAGCAAACGACCCTTGAATCGGAAGTACTTTGAATCCGCAGAGGCCAAGAAGCAATATTTTTTCCAAAACTTAAATTCGTGAAGCAGGTCGGCGACGTCATTTTATAGACAGCATTACCCTTCAACCGAGGAGAAGTAGCAACTGGATTACCCGTGGAGTCACGCGGACTCCAACCTCTTTTGCCCTGATCAGAATGAGAAGGATAATCCTATATCCATTGGGCCCCAATTGGGTTGGAGGAATCCCAAGGCGGTCCAAGAATTCCCAAATCTCATCCAGAACGGGAAAACACACTCCAGTTTGAAGCATCCCACGATGCAAGCAGATGAACCCTGCCGGTGGCAACATTGGCGTCTGGTCACTCTTTAGGACTGCAACGACATGTCCTCGGAGACCCCAAAATTTGTACGTATTTCAAGGAGGTTGGGCTCAGAAAGCAACCTGTATTCGAAAAACTCCAAGTCATTGGCTAAGGTTGCGTCATCAAGAAGGTTTTGTTGAGTCATGAAGAAGATGAACATTTTTTTCTAAATCAAAAGATGAACAAAGCAATATCTTCGAAAGCAAAGAAAATAAAAGAGTCAGACTCCGCACTACGGATGATCTAAATAGGGATTAGGTTCCCACCTCTTTTTCGCTTAACCGATGCATGTTCAATTAATGCAGCGCGCGGCTCAAGCAATGATGCAGACTCAATCATCATGAATGTCGTATTTTTTCAAGAGATGACTTAGCGAACTGATGTGACGACCCACTAACTCGGGGGGAGTAGCTGATGATACATAAAAATGGTCACATCCCTGAGCCATACAATGTCATTCGAGAAATTACGGGGCCCAGCGTCAGTCCAACATTGATCTGCCCCAAGTGGTACTAAGCCCGCCTAATTCAGTTCGCTAGACGGACCCAAACTCTTACAACATGTTAGGCCCACATGTCTCACATCTATCCTCAATACCCGTAAGTCCTACTAAGACAAGTATCTCGAGATCAACTTCGGACAGGCAATTACAGAAGCTCTATGTTTCCAAGTAGGAAGCAAATACCAAAGTCCATTCCACACATGGAAACTTCCTTATACTGATTGCTCTTGGTTTGGGAACTATCTCTCGCATACCTAGGAGCACAGGGCTAATAGGGAACTTCTCTCCTACAACACAATTCCTAATTAGACAAATATCTCTTTCCTAAACTACGCCTTTGATGACCTCGTAGAACCAAGACTCCTGCACTATAAATAAGACATGAGGTTGGTAAGTTAAGGTACAAATTTCATGTTTATAGCATCGAAGTGTCATCGGCCACCACAACGGTGGTCCTTGGCTCACATGCGTTACTTGTGCAGGTCAACGGGACTAGGTCAAAGTGGGGAGCGAAAAACGACTGCATTAATAGTGTTACCAATTCTACTTAATAGTTAGATCATGTAAAGGAGGGTCTTAATGAAGACGAGGTTTTAGAGGTTTTTGTAGTGTTTCAACTATATACTTACATATTCAGTTCTTCATATAACATCGTATCCCTTTAGATTCCTTGTGTCCCATATGTTTGTTAGACTCAAATAAACTATAGAATATAGAACATTTGTTCTTTCTTTTTTTTTTTCTTTTTTTTTATCCTTAACCCTCCCCACCCCATGCCGTCAGCGGGGTTCAAACCCATGACGTGTGATTCCATCCGCCACACCTCTACCAACTCAGTTGGTACACCTTTGACTAGAACATTTGTTTTTTAAATGTTCAATTACTAATCATTTATAGTTGCTTAATTTGCCTTCAATGGGGAAGTACTTTATTCATCACTTCTAAGGAATTGGTAACTTATATTTGGTCTCTAACCGATTTCTTAATTTTGACCAGTCAACTAATTTAGTATACAGAGTAGTAGATTTTGACGTCATGCATATGGCAAGCTCCCAAGAGATTTGTTCATGATGGTGTTGATATCAAGTTAGGAACATTGCTATTCACTACCGTAGGACTATAATAGATTGAAATAGAGCCTTCAATATTGATGATGCAGTGGCAGAAATAGCAAATGCCTATGGCAGCCGGATGAGCGAATCAAGTTTAGGTATAAGAACTATTAGAACAATGACATTTAAATAAGGGTAAATTTTAGATATGTGGGAAGACATCTCAAGATATCAAAGTTAGTAATAGCTTTGACATGAAATTGATAGCATCACATAAGGCTTTGTTGGGCATTAGATAAAGGATTTAGGGAATTTCGTTTTGCCCTAAATTTTCTTGATGTGGTGAAAGCTCTTAAAGCCATCTTACTTGGCGACAAATGGTATTTTTGGGTAGTGAATTAGAATTTATAAAGACTCATCCTTGTTTTCATTTGCTTATGTTAGTAGGAACAACAATTCTAGGCAGTCAAGGTTGTTAGTCATTTTTTGGCCTTTTTACACTTCTATCCATTCTATAAATGATATTTGTGGTTATAAAAAAAAACCCAAACCTGACCAAAAAATGGATGCCAAACCTGGCTGTCTAGACTTACTCTAGTAGGAAATATAATCAGCATTGGTTAGCAGCTAGTTTTAATTCTATGGACATGGATTGTAGCCATGTTTAGCTTTTGGTAACATATTGCTTGTTTGATAATTAATAAAAACAAAATTTCTAGAGAGTCAGACCCCTAACGCCCGGGGGGGGGGGGTGCGCTTTGTGTGTGTGTGTGTTTGTGCTCGATTGGTGGATTATGATGGAGGGTATTGAGACTCCCTGACGCAGGCCTGACATGGCTCTCTAGATAGACTATTAATAAAAGGGAAGGGGTGAGAATTTATTTTAATTTTAATTTTCCAAAAAAGATAGAAAAAATGGTTTTGCAAAAGGCAACGACTTTTTAACACCACCAATTTCGTTGAGGGACACCACCACCCTTACTTTCTGAAGCCCCCCCCCCCCCCCCCCCCCCTTCCCCTTTCACTTATTGAAGGACACCACAAATATATATTAAAAAAAAAAAAAAACACCACCTCTCTTCTCTCTCAGGGACAACACCCATTGCACCTTTGCGCCCCACCACCAGTGCATTCCCTCGCTCTGCCCGATTGCCTCTTATCTTCTTCTCCTTTTCCGATCTTCTTATTTTTCTCCTTTGATCTTCTTCTTCTCCTCCTACTTTGATGTTCTTCTTTTTCTCTTTTGATCTTTTCATTCTTCTTTTTTCTTCTTATCCATTCTTTATGTTCCCCATTCTTCTTTTTCTCCTCCGTTTTTTTTTTTTTTTTTTTTCTGCCCATAAGGGTTTATATTGTTGGTGTTTTTTCAGCAAATCAAAAAAAGAGTTTGTGGTGTTCTTCAAGAAAACTGGTGGTGTCAAAAGTCGCTGCCTTTGTGAAAGGGAGTAAGGAAACAAAAGTAGGATGGTGGAAATAAAAGTTTCGATTTGTGTTTCCCCTAAAATGAAGGGGAACGTGAATGGCACTCATTGAATGTGTGTGTGTGGAACAAACGGTTGCTACGATACGAGGGATTGGATCCATCATAGCCTTAAATCATTCATATCTCTCTCTATTTATTTCTCACACAAATTTCTCCTGTTCGTAAGAGAAGACCCAACCAACAGATATTAAGGAGCCCAAGGAAGATTAGAGTGAGTGAGAGAGAGAGAGAGAGAGAGAGAGATTAGAGAGAAGAGAAAGAGAGATTAAGAGAAAACCCACAAGTTAAAGAAGATGTCGTGGCAAACTTACGTCGACGATCACTTGATGTGCGACATTGATGGCCACCATCTCACTGCCGCAGCCATTATCGGTCACGATGGAAGCGTTTGGGCTCAGAGCGCATCCTTCCCTCAGGTTTCAAATTTCAATCCTCACGGCTTCCACCTTTCATCGTATTGATTCCATCTTTCTTTTGTTTGTGATTATTTAATCCAATAATATTATTGCTACTGTTTCATTGCTTGATTACATACATGTTTAAGATGAAGAGATCTGTTTATTCCTCCTTAATGCAATGTAATGCCATCATCTCATTTAAGTCATCTGCATTTTCATTTTTAAGATTGGATTTTTCAAAGTGTCCATTCACTTAACCTGATCGATCTACATTGTGCCTTTTCTATATATGTGACTCTATCAGAATATTGCTTTGGAATTTTCATATTTGTGAATATGAAACTAAATCCTGATTTTAGACATTTATGGCTGTTTTCTTCAAACACATAATAATATTCCAATCAGTTTGATTTTTTTTTTCCTATGTATGTGTATGTATATAGTTCAAGCCCGATGAAATCACTGGTATCATGAAGGATTTTGATGAGCCTGGATTTCTTGCTCCAACTGGTCTGCACCTTGGAGGTACAAAGTACATGGTAATCCAAGGGGAGCCTGGGGCTGTCATCCGTGGGAAAAAGGTGACTCTTTTCTCTGAGTAGGTTTTTTTTTTTTTTTTTTTTTATTGAAAAAATTGTTAACTAGCTTTTATTGTTCTACCTAATAGACAAGATAAATTAGCAAGATATACTGTCAAGATAATTGCAAGTCATTTATTTGGTTATGGCATTACACTTATGTTTTAGCGCCTCCGTAATAATTTACATGGATTTTCTTCCACTCCCCTTTTCTGCTTCTTGAAAACGAAGTTTAAGAAGAACATAATTGAAAATTTGAATCATATGTGATGTAATAGGATTGCAATCTTGGCTTTGCATTCTTTCATTCATATATATTTTTTCTCCTGGTAATTAATGTGTTTACTGGTTTAGCTGATAAAAAAAAAATACTAAAGTAATTCATTTGTGATCCATGATCAGCTGCGATTTGAGTTTTATATTCCTTGTAACCCATATAGTGAAACTTCCATTTGGAAGATTAGAACGAGTTGATTCTTGATCCTTTATTGTAGGGAACTTCATTTGAATTAGCTCACTCTCTAGGATATGCATAGGAAAAAGGAAAGAAATATATCAAAGAACTGAAATTGGGTACAGAGATACATAATGATATTGTTGGAGGTTTGTCACGAGTGTTGTTTTGCTTTATCTGGCGGAATTATATGAAATATCTTTGAATTAGGTCCTAGTTAAAACCAGCAAAGCTTTATTCCTTTTCTTGGATACTTCATATTTGGATTTTTTTGTCGGTGGACCCACAATAATTGAACCTTGTGAGACAGTAGTAGTGAGTATTATTGACTGAGGAAATTTGGTGAATCTCAAATGAGATGGCTCCTAACAGCCAGTGATAGCTTTTGCTTTTTTGCTTTTCCTGGGACTCCTTCGAAAAGGATCCCAGCTGTTACTGATTGCATTTGTTTGGTGCATCTAACTGGGGACCCTAGCTAGGATCAAAGTATATAGTTTGTGCTCATTATATATTAGTTGTACAGTTGGTAATTTTACCTTTACCAGTTAGACCTTGTTGAGAGTGAATAGCAATTCTAGTGTTGTTCTTTTGAAAAGTTCCTACACATTTTACTTCTTTCTTAATTCTGATGCTGATACTGTTTATATGGTAATGCTAACTCCATCCTAGAAAACCAACCTATTAGTTGGTGAAAGATAGAATCCTCCATGAGCTGCTGTGCCTGATAGTCATGTTTGTTCATTTTGAATCATGCCTCTTCCATGACCTCAAAGTAAATGGTATTTAGATGTAGGAAAACCTAATTTTGCTCCTACTTGGGATATAAACATCAATATCCACTTTTCCGTGAGACTTCTGCCACTCTACATGGGCAGAGGATCACCAATCATTTATAATTGTTGTTTATTAGACATAACTAATAACATATATTTAATTATATTTGTGAGTTTCCAGTTAGTTTGAAATGTCTCGTTTAACTTCTTAATTATTATGTTTATTCTTTCTATTAACATGATCATCGAGAAATATTGATACCTCGTTGAACAAGTACATTTTGTGGAAGCATTAAAGTAGTAGTCTTCTTTCAATTCTCAAAATGTCTGCTTATGCCTATGTTTCATTTTACAGGGTTCAGGTGGTATCACTATTAAGAAAACCACTCAAGCTCTAATTTTTGGTGTTTATGACGAGCCTTTGACTCCAGGACAGTGCAACATGATTGTTGAGAGGTTGGGTGATTACCTTGTTGATCAGGGCCTGTAGGCCTGCCTGCCTTGCATAATTGATTTACTCATTTTCCGTGGGCTCTGTGGGATGTAATTTTTTCGTGTTATTGGTTTTGCATTTCTGTTTCCTTTTGGATCGGAGCTTGCATCTTCTTCCCTGCAATGCCATGAAGTGGTTATTGGAGTTGTTGCAGACAATAACCTAGTGAGGACAGTATTAGTATTTTCTTGTCATGCGATCAACTTGATCTCAAATGTTTCTTTTTTTTCATGTGTATTTTTTGTTTTTATTTTATTGCTGTTGTTTGGATTGGTTTGCATGAAAGTCTTGTTGAAAGCAGGGTTTTTTAATAGTTGATCGAGATACTAATTTGTTCTGGTTTTGAAGCCCACTGTTGTTAGAGCATTACATTACTTACATTCGTGTATACTCACTAGTTTTCAATCAGCATTTTTGGAATTTAAAAAAAAAAAAAAAAAAAAACTCTAGCTTTAATTATGAAATTCATTATGCCAAACTATCACCTTATGAGATTAATTACTCTGAAGCATCAACTATATCTTTCAGAGTTAAGTTGATATGTGTGTTGATGTTGTTGCACACCTTACCTCGTGCCTTCTGAAATGCATGGTGATAAATTGGTTCGATTTGTCGAAATTATTTTTTAGAAGTCATATTTTTTCAAGTTGTTTATTTTGAGGGGTTTAATATTTTTTTGGAGTAGGGATATGCTCTAATGCGTGGTAAGGACTGAGGGTTCCCTAGCTAGTGGACCATGCATGATTCCGAGACGTGAGCATGGAGAATCTGCTCGAGCATATCCAGTCAAAAAAATTTCATACTGTCACTAGAAAACAACTGCATGGAATCTAAGTCCCACCACTCCCCCTAATCAAACAAATAATTATCAATTATTTATTTCTTGGTTTGTTTCGTTTCGAAGAAATACAAAACATCCATAAAATGTTACAGTGACCAAGGATTTTAACCTTTTATACTGCTAGCTGCCATTAAATGAATGAAACAAACCCAAGATGTAAAGCTTAGGGAAATGGTAACATCTTCACGGGAAGGTTTCTTCGACTACTGCAAAAAACTTGTTTCTTCTCCGGCCAGATTCCATCTCCATCAGCTTCTCCATAATCTGACAATATTCTCTGCAACATTTTTTTCTATGTTTTTCTGTGCGCTTAATTGACTTCAGTGATGAAAACAGAACTGTACGCACACTACATACAAATAATTTTACTATCTGCTTGCATGTTTGCCTTCACTTTGTTTTGACCCAGACAATGTCATACTTCAATCCATCCATTGTGATTGTTATTATTTTATCTCGTATTTGAAGTCCATTTGTTAAGTAGTAACTTTTAGTTCGGGAAATGTATTTTGCATTACATTAAAAAAATAAATAGAATAAAAATGTATTGGAGATATATTCTCGACTGAGTTAGCATGACTTTCTCGTTCATGTCATTTTTGCACCACCTACATTTAACGTATATGTGTCATGACAAATTATATCATTATTTTTTCATAATCTTATATTATAAAGAAAATAATTAGAGAATTGTATTATTATTGTTTTTATTCCTTGATTGAATACAAACTTATATAATTTAACTTCTTCTTAACCTTGTGAAAATATGACCCTTACAACTTCCTATACAGAATAATGTTTTATTCTGACTTTCCTATTATAACTTTCATATTCTTACTTTACTTCTTTAACTATTTTGACTTTCCTATTCTTCTACTTTTCTTCTTGTAGAGGTGAATAAATCTTGGACTTAAGGTTGGTTCTGTTGAGTGCAAGCCCTACATATTCTAACACGCTCCCGCAAGCTAGACATGTAAACGCAAATGAAGTGTGCAACTTGGAGGAAACTTTGAAGTCCAATTTGGTGAAGAAATCATGACTGTCGAGTGAAGTTGCTAATGGTTCGAATTTGGGATAATTATGATAGTTCTGGATAATTCTATATGTTTCTGGATAAAATTCTATATAGTTAATTCTATATGTCAAAATATGGAGAGTGGGGAGCTGAGAGGTAGCGAGTTTGAGAATGGAGTGGTGGAGCTGAGAGGCTCAAGAAGCTCGCCTTCACTGCTACAGTTATCTCTCTCATTCTTTCTACTCAGTTTTTAGTTGGTCAGCTGAACTGTGGTGGAATCGTTGGTTAATTGCAACAGATCTGAACCAAATCCACTTAAGAGTCTTGAACCCAAAATTGCTTTTATCGGTTCGAATTGGATCAGGGATTCGGTCTAATTGGATTCATTTCTAGCCCTAACCCAAACTTTTAAACAAGCCAGCGTGTGAAGGTGACGTGAGGAACAATTGTTAAATCTGACTAACTGGGAGTTAGAAATTCGTCCAATCTCACTCTCACGATGTTGTTTGTCTATTGCCTCTTGCTTTTTTGACACCATCACCCTTTTTTATGTGTTGAAGGACACCACCAATATGAACGATCTCTCACCCACAATTCATATTCTTATCCACCTTTTTTCTCTCTTCACATCAACTAACGGAGCAACACCATCCCGCTACCGTCGGCCGCACCACCATGCAACCCCCGTCACCACCTTTACTCTCTTCTTATTCTCCTTTGTCGTTGTTGTTATTCTTCTTCTCTACCGTCAGCGACACCACCCTGCCCCTGCCTTCTTCTTCTCCTCTGGCTTTTTTTTCTACCCTCGCACGGGTCTGTGTGAATGGGGTTTCCAATTCGCACGAGCCTATGAGGGCCAAATTTTTTTGCCCACTTATTTTATCCTCCTATTTTTTTCATTTTTTTTTTCTTCTATGAGATTCTTGCAACCTTTTAGGAAGGGATGATACATAATCACAAGAAATTTGATTGTGAAAACAAATAGAATTGCTTAAAAGACAAATGTCATTTAAGTTGAACAATTTTTATAAGACGAGTAGTCTATTAGTATTCATTACTAAATCAAGAAACAAATTAGAAGATGAAGAGGAAAATGAAAATATTTAAAGAAAACACTCATACGAAGAATGAGATGACATGGGTGATCCGGAAGAGGACTTGTTTGGAATGATGACCCCACTCGCCATCGTCATCAGAATGTTCGGAATGAAAATGAAAATGTTTGGAATGATAACCACCACTTGTTCGGAAGTCGGAATAATGAGAAGGACGACGATGAGGAGGACCATGAGTAAGAACAACCAGAAGAGGAGGAAGACATGGAATCATCATCATCCTCATCAGAAGACGATAATGATGGAGATAGTGGGAATTCGTTAGTGGACTACTACTCCTCTGACAAATAAGAAGGCCACGAGCGTCACCCTTAAGGACTTTGTTGAGCGCCCCATAGATGATTAGTGTTATTTTAATATTTGTTTTTGTATTTTTAATGTAATATTTAAAAATATTAATTAAAGTATGCCTTTAGTATTACACGATACAGTAAAGTTTGAAGTTAATGAAAAAATATATTAAAATCATTAATTCCAGTAATAGAAATTACAAAGCACGATAATTGTCAACCTCACAAAACATGGTAATGGACACAAACAAAATCCCGAAAAAAATGGAAATAGAACCTGGTTATGAGCAAGTTTACATTAAATCAAGCGAACACTATTTCGACAATATCAAGTAAAAAGTCGACAGAGGTCCAATTTTTTCTTTTTAGAATTGAAAAAAGTAAAAAAAAAAAAAAAAAAAAATGTCAAAGAATTTTTTTTTTAAATGGACACAATTAGGTTTTCTGTCTAAACGCGGAGGATGCTACGGATTGTATCACCAAACTCGCAGTATCCGCTGCGTTTGGATAGAAAACCTAATTCTGTCCATTTTTTTCAATTTTTTTCTTTGAGCCTTTGTTTCAACTTTTCTCAATTTTTATGGTTTATATATACTCAAAACAAATTGCTTTTCTTGCAAAAACACCATTTCGATGATGTCAAGTAAAAAAGTTTACTTCGAAAGTCCTAAAGTATGGATGCTTGAAGACTTTAAACCATGAAAATTTCAAAAAGTTAAAAAAAAAAGGCTAAAACAAAATTTTTCATAAGATTAACAGAGTCAGTATTTGCCCAAACGTAGCGGATCCTGCGAATGGGATCCGTAGGCTTGCTGGGACCGCTGCGTTTAAGCAAAAAATGGCTCTGCCAATTTTCAAACAAATGCAATGGATCCTGCGAGCCTATGTATCTCATTCACATGATCCGTTGTGGATGAGATTATTAGGCTCGCATGACCCACTTCATTTGTGTCTATCTGGACTGTTTAAGTTTTATTGAGTTACTTTACTTTTGGAGATGATCAATGACTACTTGTTGGTAAATCTTCCAACTGTACAGTTTGTGTTCGAAGCCTATCGTTTTGACCCACATTCAAACATAGATACACTGAACATGGGAGGAGAAGAAGAAAAGAAAAAAAAAAAGATGAGATAAGAGGTGATGGCGAGGTGGTGAATCATATGGTCGGGTGGGAGCTGTTGTTCCTGTGAAGAGAGAGGAGAAGAAAGGAAAAGAATAAGTGGAAGAAAAGATAAATTTTTTTTCTTGATTTATATTGGTGGAAACTTTCAGGACGTGGTGGCGTGCTTCATAAGTAGAAGTGGTGGCATTATTTAGTAAAAGTGGTGGTGTCAAAAGTCGCTCCCATGCCTATTTGGTCGTTCCCATCTCGTAGTTTCAACGCTATCATTTCTTTCACACGTCTTAAACACAGACACACACACACCAACATCAATCAACACACAGTCGGAGAGAAGAGCGAAAACCCAAACCAATCATTCTCATCAGAAGAAGATGTCTTGGCAAACTTACGTCGATGAGCATCTGATGTGCGACATCGAAGGCAACCATCTTACTGCCGCTGCAATTATCGGCCAAGATGGTAGCGTTTGGGCTCAAAGCGACAACTTCCCTCAGGTTTACTTTCCTTACTCTCTCTTTAGATTTAGATCTGACTCAATATAAATCGTTTCTTCTTGATTTGATTTAGTTGTACACTTTTTGTTCAAATCCTATCCATTAGGATTGGAAAACCCTTTACTTTGTTTTAGCTTATTGCCTGTATGATTAGAGTGTGTTGTTCATTTTGGTATTATTTGGGTTGATTGCATCTGTTTTTCTTTCTCATTAGACGACGGACCCATCTACTCTACTGCTTTCTTCTCTTGTGTTATTAACATTAGAATGTATGATTGAATTAGACTTTTTATTTGCATTATTTTAAGATACCCATTTTTCCTCTTCACTTTACATCTGGGATTTTATTTCTTCAACTTTTCTTTAATACAATTGGGTATTATGATATTCAACATTTATATATACATTTGTCTTAATTACCTTGGATATTTTGATCAAAGTCTTCAAGTAAAAAATTAAAAAAAAAACATGTTTTTCAAAAATACATCTTCATGTAGTTGAATTGCTATAAGATTAAACATGGAACTGTAATTAGAAAATATACTTATCTCTCTAATCTTACTGGAATTAATAAATCAAGATGTCTGATCACAGTTCAAAGTGCTGAACCACACTTTGCAGTAGAAACTGAGAGCCCTATAGGTACAGTTAATTTCTTTTTCTTATACTTATTTGTTTATGAAGTCGTATATATTTTTGGTGTCTGCGGTGTGACCAGGTGTCTAACTATTATCGCCATGCACATAGTAGTTGAATGTTTATGTTGCATTTGGGAGGTCTTACTAAAAATGGTTTTGAACCTATAGCTATTTAAAGGTATTAAAAGTGCCTAATCATTCATTTGTAGTAAAAAGACTATTTAAGAAATTCTTATGATAAGCCATAAATTGTCTGAAAAAATAGCATTTTTCCTTCGATTTAAGTTGGTGAAGATTAGTCTATATTTTCTGCAATAATGGCATCATTACATCCCTTAAGGCAAGGCACCTTATTACTTTCAGAAGTGAAAAACTATTTGGAAAAAACAGAGCGACTATAATTTCACATGCATTGGTTGGAACAATTATTACACTTGGCAGATATAGAAAAAAAAAAAAAAAAACAATGACATCAGACCGAAAATATGCCAGCCCTGTACTCATTCATCCAACCGCAGTTCTTCGGTT
Source organism: Berberis vulgaris (assembly GCA_963556465.1). Lineage (NCBI taxonomy): Eukaryota > Viridiplantae > Streptophyta > Magnoliopsida > Ranunculales > Berberidaceae > Berberis > Berberis vulgaris. The sequence continues at coordinate 73,683,086 of OY747130.1, forward strand.
TTGATGCCTTTCAAATCATTTTTCCACCTACTGTAAGATAAAAGGCTTGAACTGATGCTATTGATATGATCAAACCAATAATGGCATGTTAAAAAAATTTGAATCTGTCGGATGCAACAGTTGTACTATTTAAAAAGAGTTTGAATAAATCTTTTGAACTTTTGATTTTACTTCCGAAAGAGAAACATACTGATTCCTCAAGGAACTCCTTGGCAGATTCCTTTCTTCCTTGCTGCTCTAAAATCAGTTGTTATATTCAGAGTGAATTTGAATGCCAGCTCTAAACTTCACTTATTCATGCCAGTGCCCATTTCTTTGTTTGCTATTGTAGGAGAAGATCTCTATGAAGATTTTCTATATTAATATTCATGGATGTTTGGAGTTGCTAATCATATGCAGGTGATTGTCAGACTGAAGCACGTTTATGCATTCGCACTCCCTTAACTTGTTTATATAAATATGTGCATCTCTCAATTTTATTTTATTTTGCTTACAGAACCTTGCTTATTGCTTTCTTACTGGTGTTATCTCGCGCTCTCGGTTATTCTCGTCAATTTAACGTATTGATTTTTTTCTTTGTTTTATTATGTGCAGTTTAAGATCGAGGAGATTAATGGTATAATTAAGGATTTTGATGAACCAGGATTCCTTGCTCCTACTGGCTTGTTCCTTGGTGGTACAAAGTATATGGTGATCCAAGGTGAGCCAGGGGCTGTCATTCGAGGGAAGAAGGTGAGGGCTTTATCTTCTGACTTGGTCAATATTCTAACTTACTCCATCCTTATTTGTACTTGCATGGAAATAGAATAGAATAACAATGGTCCAAAGTAGGATGTTGATGATACTAGGTGCGATTGATTATTTTTGTCACCTCCTTATGGAAAATGAAAAGTTAAATTAAAGGGCACCATGCTACAAATCTCTCTGCATTGATGGCATATGCTGTACTTGTCTGGTTGCACGTGGAGTAAAAATTAGAAAGAGGGAGGGGGGGGGGGGGGGGGGGGGGGGGGGGGGGGGTGGTTGTTCCTCGGTAGTGACTGATGCCTTTTAATCACGTTTCCACTTAAGCTGTGTAGCCTGTGTTTACTGGTTGCATCTTTATTGGAATGTGATTAAAGTTTGCCTTGATTCCAACATGCATATATATGCAGCAGCCATTTTCATTTGTAAAATGAGTCATGAGTGCACCTTGTATTCTCAGCCTCGCAAGAAAAGGTTTTACAGCATTAACCCAAGAATTACATTTTTTCTTAGTACCCCACTGAATGTTTATCGGTGATGTATACTCAAGGTTGGATGAGGCCTAGCAAATGGAACTGTGGGTCATGATGGGGTAATCGGTACTGTGCTAGTGTCTTGGGCAATTTTGTCAGACGCTTAGTAAATTACCTCTTTTTTCAATTTGTTTCTTGCCTTTTTTGCGTGGGTCTCTGTTGTAGACCTATCGGATTTGCAATGGAATGAAACTTCTTTATGAAAAAACAGAAAAATAAAAAATAAAAAATAAATTATTCTGACTGTTTTGATATCCATCTAAAATGAACAGAAACTTCATTTGCTCTTTGTTTTATTTTTTAACAGGGATCTGGAGGTGTTACAATCAAGAAGACCACTCAGGCATTGATCATTGGTGTGTATGATGAGCCACTGACCCCTGGACAGTGCAACATGATTGTTGAGAGGCTTGGTGATTATCTCATCGATCAGGGTCTTTAGTCATTGGTATGTTGTAGTTTCCTTTTCCAAGATTCTCTTTTTAGATTCTACTTCATGAGCTTGCTTCTACCTTCCTGCCAATGGAATGGTTGCAGAAAAACAATACTTATATGAATGGATTCAGTGTGGCAACAAAAAGTGTGTGATGCATGGAAGATAATAGATTATAATCTCTTCACTATTCTGAACCGTGTATTTCTAATTGTGGAAAGGGGTGTTGTGATGTTCAAGTGAGGAAGGTACTTATCTGTCTATTTAAGGGGCTTTTGGTTTCTAATAAGGGATTTGTTTGGTTTAATTTGCTTGTCATATGGAGTGCATCTCTCTCTGTCGGAAACTTGTAACTTTTTATTGCGTGGTAACTGCACCTGTTGCTAGTTAATACTTCAGTTGTCTATTGAGTTTGTTGGAACTTGTGTCTTTGTATTTTTGGTGGAAGTACCTCAAGTTAAAAAGTTAGGACATCGACCCTAATCCGCACATCCATGTATTATTTGATGGGTATGCTTTTGACCATTGAAGCTTGAACGAGTGCTCAGGGCTGGCCCTAGAATTTTCGAGGCCCTAGGCAAAGTCATAACATGGCCCAATCCCCATATTATATTATGAAAACGAAACAAAAAATAGGTGCATATGATGGAAATTTTTATATATTTTTGTTTAGTTTCATAAAACATTGTAGTATTTGTAGCACTTTTTAAAGTATAGTATTTAAAATCCGTGAAAGAGGTTTCGATCCTCTTTCAAATCAAAACAAAATCAACAACTAAATCACCAAGCAACTAAAAATATGATGCTTGGGCTCTGCTTGGTATGCACCAAAGGAATGTTTTTGCATTCTGTGCAACTCTCTTGTTCTTGTTCTCAACTAGGAGTCCAATTTATAAGGAACTTTTTTTTACTCTGGCCTCCTGGGAAAACTGCAAACAAGGTTAGTCACGCTAATTCTTCAAATGTGGTTATCTGTAGTGCTGCTTCTCTTCGTTAACATCTTCTTCTTCTCTCTTACAGAACCTTTGAACCTTGTCCTTGTTTGAGCTCATAGATACTATGATTAAAGTATTACACTGTTTTCAGTCTGGTTGTTTGAAGAGGATGAGATGAGAATAATTGAGCCCAAATTGAATAAGTAATTGAAGATACAATTGTTGAATTATGGCAGGGCTTTCATCTGAACAGAAAATGCAAAAGAATAGCTTGGTGGCTGTGTTCAGTTTGATTAGAAAACTATGGACCATTGTCCTAGAAGAGAATCATCAAGTTGATCCATACTCTTTTTTCCCAAACAAACTATTGAATCCAAGGAAAATATAACTTTTATAATTTTATTTTTATTTTACGTAAACTTTTATATAAAACAGATATTGTGTGTTTACATACTTTTATGTGTATTTATAAGTTTTCCTAGTTCTTATAACAAGAAAAGACTTTTAAGTGATTGGTATGCATTTCAAAGCGATGCCCAAGCCAGCCAAGCAAACATGTAACTTTACAATATTTTTTTCTCTAATTGGTACTAGGCCAGTGTAAAGAAATGAATTGAAAATTAATGCATATGCAAACTAATGTAAATACAAAAGTTTGTAAAATGAATTATTTTAACAAACAGTTACATTAATGGGGTTTTTTAAGTTTAGCATTCATTAGTTTATATCTATTAGAGTTTGGCTCTCGTTTTTTATAACTAATTGAGTCTAACACGTTTTTTTACAGAACCATTAAGTTCACGTAACTGACCGGTCAAGGCAAATTTTTGGACCATTTTGCCCTTACCTTGTTTTTTTTTTTTGTTTTTTTTTAATTAAGTTTAATCTTTTGAACCTTAAAATCCAAAATTGCCTCCACCCCCTCCTTTCTTCTATCTTATTTCCCCTTTTCTTGATGTCGCTCTTCTTCTCTCTACTAGCAGGACCCCCAAAATACAAATTATTTATTCAAACTAACAATAAATGGGGATTCTTGATACCTTAGTATCATCACTTTTACCATCTCCTTTAGCTCCAAAATCATTCTCATAAACAACCCTTTTCGAAAGAAGCCAATTTCTAAATCCTTGAGACTTGGGAAGCTGAACAAAGAAGTACAAGTGAAGAAAATGAACTTAGAAGTCTTTGCTTTCTTTTTCTTCTCCATGAGTGATAAAATGAGAGAAGAAGTGATTATTCCTTCCTTCACAAATCACATTGTAGAGTGAGCTAAATGTTGCTTTGTTTAGAGCCATTTGTTTATTTGCCTTTGAGACATGCAACCTTTGATGCACCGACTCTCCGAAAAACTTTCGTATCACGTGTTAAATATGTGTCGGACACGGATTCGCGCCCGACACGTGGTCAACGGTCAAAATTCGTTTACTGGCTTGAACACGATCCAGACTCGGCCAGACACGGTCTTTGTAAATGGTTCAAATAAACCCCATTTTCTCCCCTTCGATCGATCCTTCCCACTCCCACAAACCCTAACAGAGAGAATAGAGAAAAGAGAAAAGAGGGGAGAAAACAGAGAGAACAAAGATAGAGTCTCGATCAAACCACGGAGACGGAGGTAGATAGATCGATTTCGATTGATTTCAACAGAGAGGGAGAGATCGATTTTGACATAGAGGAGAAATCGATTTCGACAGAGAGGGACAGACTGATCGACAGGATCTATGTCGTCCTCATCATCACCAGGTACCTTCTTTCGTTTGTTTGTTTGTTTGTTTTTTTCCTGCGATTTCTGCTCTCAGTTCATCTCGATCCAGTGAGAGTTTATAGCCTTTATATAGATCGTTGACTTGTTTAACTTGTGGAACTCTCAGTGCTCTAATTCATCTCGTAAGACTATGTTCATTATGATGGAACATCTGTGAACTTTTTGCATTGAACATCTGTGAAACCCTTTTAACTTTTGATTGCTTCATGACCCTTTTTGTGATCTATTATTTATAAGTTGGGGATGAAACATATTGTTTGTTGGGTAAAAATATATATTAAAAAAATAAGTTTGACCGTGTCGTCGAGTCCTATTTTTTTGAAAATTGTCGAGTTGTCGTGTCGTATTCGTGTCCGACACGACACGCGTATACGAGTCTGTGCATCATTGCATGCAACTAATGTCTAAAGGAGAAAAAAGAGTTGCAGGGAGAAGGGAGAATAAATAGAAGAAATGAGGGGGGTGGGACCAATTTTGAGTTTTAGGATAAAAAAAATAATCTCCTACCTCACCACTTCCGCTATTTAACAACGCTATCTCCAAGTTTATGTCTAACATCACGACCTTTTTGTCCAACACCACCACCTGCTGATTGATACCACACCCAACCAATTCCTCCTCTTTCCGATCACAAACCCCATCTCTGACCACCTCTTCCACCATATGAACCAACATCAACCACCTCCTCCGCCCTTTTAGGTGTCTTCATCTAACGCCCACATCTCCACCATATCCTCCTCATGGCGCCACCACCCAGGGACCATATTTGTTGAAGAAGAGATCAAATGGAGATTTCTAGCAATGAATACCTTCCTCAAGCAATGGAGATTCCAATATCTGAAATCCAAAATAGTTGGGGTGTAAAGTTTGACTATTTATTTCACCAAGAATATCCTTCCTCCTTTTCTAGCAAACATTTAGACATTGAAAAAAAAAATCAAAAAATTTGGGAAAAAGGAGAAGTGTAGAGCGAGACTCACCACCAGCCAATACCACCCCAATCTAGCAGCCTAGTACACGAGATTGGGTTTTGAATTCGCAAGAAGAGCTGCGAAATCGAAACCAAATCTCGCATAATGGGTTGGGCGATTGGAAGAAAAAAAGGTTTCTCGTCAACCACCAATATCAACCTGATCTCTCGCACCCTACTATGCGAGATTGGATTTTGATTTGCAAAATGGGTTGCGAAATCAAAACTGAATATCGCATAATAGATTGTGATATGGAAAAAAATTTGGGTTTACCCAAATCTACGACAACAAAACTCAATCTCACATAATAGATTAGGTTGCGAGATTGGCTTCCTTTCTAGCAGATTTGGGGTAAGGCTGGGCTGGGCAAGAATCTCGGTCCATCCCGGACTTTATCATACGTACTTATGAGCTTCGGGGACTCAGGCTTATTTTTAGGGGTGGGCACGGTCCGGATCGGTTCCAATTTTGGAGGAACCTAACTCGAACCGTTTAAAATTAACGGACCCGATCCAGTCCGGATCCCCTCATTTTGAACATTGGAACCGAACCTAACTCGAACCGTTTGGAACGGTTCGGTTCCTACGGTTCCAAATCTAAAATTTCCTTCTAAATCTTTCCAAATCAAGTGTTTCCCCTCGGCGCACATACAAATAATCTTTTTATCCCACACCGTTGTAAAACAATTACTGTTTCTCTAAATTATGAGAAATATAGATCCATCAAACCATTCCAAAATGTAAACCACGCGAAATAAGAAAAGCTAGCGAGAACTTGCTAAGCTGATATCAGCAACAGGTGTTCATGAATGAAATAGAAATAGTTCAAAAATTCTATAATGGCAAGTTCACTAGGAAATGAGACTAAATTTAATTCACACCGCCTTCAACACTTGGATTCAACATACACAACATGGAAATAGTGCCCAACCCAAAACATTGTATTTGCACAATCGACATGATGGCCCATGTAGGTCATGTTATGACTTATGAGGCTCATCTATTTGGTTGAGACTGTTGAAACAAATTGAGAAGATGTTGCATTTGGGTTCATTACCTTCGGCTAGTGGGACTCATGGCAGGTTAAATTTAAGCATTGAAGTGGAAAAAAGGTTAATTGAATCAAACCAACAAATGTCAAATATCATTAGCTCTAGTTACCTCTTGAATAGACTACCCCTCAAACGCTCGCATTGACGTGTTAGTTTGCTTAGCTTTTTGGCACATTAGGAACTCAAACAATTAATAAATTAGCAAGCAATAATACCAGCAACAAATATCAGCAACATGTGTTCATGAATGAAACAGAAATCTATGAAAATTCAGAAGATGTTATGACTTATGAGGCTCATCTATTTGGTTGAGACTGTTGAAACAAATTGAGAAGATGTTGCATTTGGGTTCATTCTTTTCACCTCCTTTCTTCTTTGTGGTTGCCTGCGAATACAAGAAAGTCCCCAAAATCGCGATGGCAGATCCCAGACCATTCAGTGGCCTAACTGGGTTCCTGAAAACACAAAATTGTCGAAATGATCACCACCACCCTCTTCATCGTATTGCCAGAGAAATTTTAGGATCAAATCAAAGACTAAAATGGAGATGGTGTTGAAGAGGAATGGATGTAGGTACATACCTGGCTGATGCTTCTGCTTGTGGATGGTGTTGGGGAGTGATGTATGAGTGATGGAATCTGGTTGTATGTGTTGGTGAATTTCATGAATGTTGCGTTCATTGTAGAGAATTGAAGCAATTAAGAAGACAGAGAAGAGGAGAACAATGAGAGGGATGTGGTGAGTGGTTGTCTTCCTTCTGTTGCTGTCGCTGCTGCTCCATCTTTGCATCATAGAGAGAGAGAGTAAAGCAGAGATTTGGGAAAGAAATCAAGAGAGAAACAGAGGCCGGGTGGGGCTACAGAGGATACGGGTCTCTTATCTTCTTTACTTCCATTCCATTTCATATTTAGGTTTTTAGATTTGTAAATTTGTTTTGAAACGGGTCCAACTCGGACCGTTTTTTTTATAGAATAGGAACTGGGACCGAACCGTTTTATAACGGATTCGGACCGTATCTAAAAATACAAAATTAAAATTCGGACCGTTTAGAGCAAAACGGTCCGGTTTGGTTTGAACCCGCGGATCCTCGACCCGTTTGCCCACCCCTACTTATTTTGCACTAGACCAAACCAAAGCCCAGTCCATTCTATGCCTGGACACAACCGTCAATATCTCAAAAGTCGCTACTAGGGGTGGGCTTGTATCAAACACCCTCAAAGTTGAAGTTGTGATCAACTCCCACGGGAGTTCCTTTCTTGGATGAGAAATCAACCATGTTCTCAAGGCCACGATGCTACTCCCTACCAAAGTTTCACGTAATTCCTAGTGTTGAATGGGTGAAATGCAAATAAGAGCATATATATCCATATGGCTAAAGTTGTGAGAAAATATAGTATGAAATGTTGCAAGTCAATTATTGAATTAATCTATAAATACCATACTTGAAATGTTCAAATGAGTTTCCAACGACCCATCACCAGTGTCGAATTCACTAACATTACCCCAAACATATTCATAACCACAGTAATATATCTCATAACATTGTAATGCATCAATATTTCGAACAACAAATCATATTTTTTGAAATACCATTATATCAAAATTTAAAAGAAGAAGTTCTTGCTCGCCTGAGCGGAATGGGATTACGAAACTCATTTCCAACCTGATGAAGCGCCTAATCCGCGGAACAACAACTTGGCGACTTCAAAGTTCCCCAAAACAGACTCGAACTCTGATAGGCCACACAAAGAAAACTTGAACTTCGGTGACACCGAGTGTTCGATTTCTCCGATAACAATTTCGGCGAAATCGCTCCACACACCAAAACTGAAAAAAAATGACTAAATGACACCACCACTTCTGCTGAAGGAAGAAGAAGAAAAAGATATGAGGAAAAGAAGAAGAAAATGTAAGGGGAGAGGTGGCGGCCCGGTGAGGCCAACGGTGGAGGAGAGAGGTGGAGGGCTGGTGGTGTTGCTTGATGGGAGGAGAGAGAAAAAACGGAAGAGAAAGGAGAAGAAAAAAGATAGGTGGGGGAGGAGAAAAAAAAGAGACGGGCAGGAAAAGAAGAATAAGAGGCGAAGAGAGAGGTGGCGACCCGGTATGGCCGACGTTGGAGGGGAGAGGCAGCAATGGTGGTGCTTGATGGAGAAAAAATGGAGAGAAAAGAAGAGGGAGGAGAGGAAAAGAAATGTGGTAGGTTTTTTTTGTTTATATTAGTGGTGTCATTCAGAAATGTGGTGGTGTCCTTCAGAAAGTAGGGCAATGTTAGTATCCTTCAACAAAATTGGCAATAGTGCTCTTCAGCAGAATTGGTAGTGTCATTTAGTCTTCACTAGGGGTGGGCACGGGACGGGATGGGACGAGATATACCCATCCCTATCCCATCCCGTTCATACGGGATCAGGACGGGACGGGATGGGAAAAACTCCATCCCGACCTCGTCCCATCCCAAACGGGATCGGGACGGGACGGGACGGGATCAGCGGCATCCAAAAAATTTGAAACAATATATAGTTATATACCTGTAATTTGGATACAAAGCCCACACTCATTACCTGTAATTTGGATAGTTATATACCTGTAATTTGAAACAATATATTGAAATGAACCATAAACAGATTCAAAAAAGTAAGACCTGAGTTCGCTGATTATCATTGAAAGAAACAGTAGCATCATTATTGCATTGGAGAAGCCATCACAGTCACCTTGTCAACAGAAAACAAAAACAGAATTGGATTCATCACAGTTAGACAAGCCCACACTCATTACAGAGTCTGAAATGGACGCGAGAGCGTGTATTGACAAACCCCGGTGGGGAAACACACTGATATTTTCAAGTTCACAAACAAATTCATCCACATCTGTTAAACTTGAACATTCATCCTCCACCGCGATAATCATGGAGATGTGTAAGATATTTATGGAGATGCTAAAAAATTAAATATGTTATATACATTAGTATATTTGTAAGGGCATCCACAATTTTAAAATAAAAAATTAAATAAAAATATAAATAATTAATATTAATAAATTAGTTCGGGACGGGACGGGATTGGCGGGATTGAAAATCTCCATCCCATCCCATCCCATTCTAGATCGGGACGGGACGGGATCGGGATGAAATTATTCAATCCCATTAAGACCCGAAAAAATCGGGACGGGACGGGACGGGACGGGACGGGATCGGGACGGGAACGGGATCGCGGGATGGGATGCCCACCCCTAGTCTTCACCCCCACTGAAATTCTGAGGACACCCATCCCAAAATTCCAAAAAAAACTTTAAAATATATATATATATATATATATATATATATATATATAACTTAAATTCAAATAAACTGAACATTACTGTAATTAATCCAAAACTCCAAAATTAAGTAAATTAGCCAACGGAAAATTTACGGATGTTACATCATACACACCTCAAAAGAAATCTCGTCCTCGAGATTTAATTAACACAAGAAATCTAGATAAAAGATGGAGATGCAACTGCCGAAACCATTATTCTAATTCCCTAGTTTCATCACTCTCATGATTACTCTATTGAACCTTAACTAATTTGAGGGTTTTGTGTCACAAACGCCTCTCTTTTTTATCCACAAAGGCTACATGCTGAACTGGAAATGATATATCTTTGTTTCTTCCCTTTGAGTCTGATTTTCGCCTTCCACATCCTAGTCATTTCATGCAAATCAAGCCTCCATTCTTTGCTTACTCACCTCATACAAGTCCCTTATTTCCTCCTTAGGAACACTTTTTGAAAGCTTTCTTCCCTGATTCCTCAACCCAAGATAGACTGGAACATACAATTGAATATACTCAAAATGACCATCACGTTTGCCAGGTTCGACAGTCTCACATGACTTGCAATTCCAACTTCCTTTTATGTGACGAGATCAAATCTTATGGTTGTGAGCCTTCCATCAACTATAAGTGCCACCAAATCATCTCCCATGTCCCCTGCCACTATGCTTTTAGGAGGAAATTAATCAAGAGTTGGGTAAGTGATGAGACTTTCGAGTATTGCTTTGGGATGTGTTGCACCTTTTTCCTCCATTGGTGTTGTCCCATCTCCTGAACACAATTCTCTATTACTGCATCCCATATTTCTGAGTTAGAAATCCTATATGTTGGCCTCATATACCTGCAATTAATTCAAGACAAAGATGTTTCTTCCCTTTTTTTTATCCCTTAACCCTTCCCACCCCAAATGTCGTCGGCTGGGTTCGACCCCGTGACCTAGTGATATCATCTGCTACTGCTCAACCACTGAGCCATCACACCTTTGGGAGATGTTCATTCCCTCATTGTTACCTTTAGATGATAAGACAGTTAACTCCTTAAATTTCACTGGACCCAAGTTCCCCAATGGTTCAAAAGATTCCATTGGCATTACAGCAAGGTATTGTTAGCCATCAAAGGCCAACTCAACCAGGTTGTGTGCATCTGACAACGAAACATCATCTGTTTGAAGCCTTGAAAGACCATGTACTAATTTCGTGTCCATCATACTTAATGCATCTGTATCATCTACCAATTCTTGAATTGCCCTTTTGCATTTCGAATTAAGTCGACACTGAAGAGTTCAAATGACTTCCAGAAAGCGAGTCTCACAGGTAAGGCAAGCAATAGAGTTTTGGGAAGGTTTGTTCATTGATGGTAGAATGTACAAGATCCGCAGTAGAGGCTTTGTCGGAGCGGGTCGCTCAGTTGGAATGTTGAGAATGACATGCAACATCCTGCGAATGATGTGAAAGGATCTCAGAATGTGATGATGCAACAAGTCGAGATCTTGAGTAAGATGATTGCTGATCTAGGCACAAAATGGGATACTAGGTTCGAGGATGCAATGGTGGAGATGCGGACATTGGCCACATTTTGTAGGGACACAATCTCAAATTTTGAGACTGAAATCTTGGTGTTAAAGAGGGTTGTTGCAATGGCTCCTCAAGGGCAAGGGGGTTTGCCCAGAGAAAAGGTTAGAATTCCAGAACCCAAGGCCTTCAAGAGATATAGGAGTGCCAAGGAACTAAAATTTTCATATGGGATATGGAGCAGTATTGCAAGACTATCCACACCCCTGATGAAGAGCAAGTCGGTCTTGCAAGCATGTATCTCATTGAAGATGCAAAATTATGGTGGCGCGCACGTTGTGATGGTGATGTTGCAATGGGTAGGCCTCCGATCCAAACATGGGAGACTATTATGAAGGAATTGAGAGACCAATTTATGCCCACAAACGTTGCATGGATGGCCAAGGAGTCATTGAGGAAGTTGAGGCATACCGATCAATGCATGACTATGTTAAACAGTTCTCTTCACTCATGCATGAGGTTAGCAATATGAGTGATGAGGACAAATTGTTTATTTTGTTGCTGGACTTCAACCTTGGGCGCAAACGGAGTTGCATAGGCTTGGTGTCAAAGATCTGCCGCAAGCATTTGTTGTTGCGGATGGCTTGTTGGATTACAGGGTGATTCAAGAGCCATCAAAGGGTGGACTAGAAAAACAGTTCAAAAAGAAATTCGCACCGTCCAAGGATGATGGTGGGAAAGAAAAGGGACAGGCTAGCACAAATGTATGGATTGAAGGAGGGAAAAGGGACAAGATGTTTCATATGTGGCGGACCACATCGTGCGAGGGATTGTTCAAAGAAAGGAAGGTTGGCAACACTGTTGCTTGAGGAAGCGGAAGGCTCAGATGCATATGTTGTGCTACCTAGACTCACTGGGATCAAGGTGATCAATGAGTCTGAAGTTGAAGCCTAAACAAGGACGTCGAGCAAGTTTAGTGGGGGTGGTTTATCAAACCCTTAGTAACTCAACATAGACCAACCAGCGTGTTGATGCATACATGTGCGTGCATGGGCTGGATGTACGTGAAGGCATGTGTGTGCAAAGTTGCTAGACAAATATTGGAAGGCTTTGTTGGATGAATCCAAGTGAAGGATACAGTCAGACTCTAGTGGGGGTGATCAAGTACGGATGCTGGATCACTTTGTGCCATGGACAATATTGGAGCAATGTTCATGTTGCCTTTACTTGTATGCTTTGTATAGAATGGTTTTGTACAAGGGATTTGACCATTAAACAGGTGTTTGTAAGGGTGACTGGAATGAAAATGCATGTCGAGATTAGTGTAGTAAGGAATGCTTAGGTCAAGGATGATCTAGTGGGCATTCCTGATGGTCTCAAACCCTAGTGTTCCCTTTTGAAAAGTGCTCAAATGCTTAGCATCTATATTAAGGGGAAGGTGTCTCCAGAGTCTCGGGCAAGATGGAAGCTGACTCAGTGCTAGGCAAGGCAAAGCCAGTGCATGGCCAAGGCATGCTTGAGAATAAGCCAAACGTGAGGCACGTTGGCTTAGTGATGGATTGACAGACCAAGGATTGTGCATGCTTGCACAGTGCATGCTCGGCGTATGCTTGGATGCCTGACGATACTTGGATGTTGGACTATGCATGAGCAGACTCACGCATGACTGATGCACGACTGGATGGTGGTGCATGGTGATGGACTAATGACAGACTATTGGCTATTATAATAGAGCATGGATGCTCCCATCATTGGGCCCGGTACGGATGTTGGACCAAGGCTTGCGGGTCTGATTTGAATGTTTGAATGCAAGAGGACTTGCAATTGGACATGTGATGAAATGTGTTGGTTAGGGTGGTTTGCTTGGTGGCAAATGTTTGGTTGACACATGGATTAGATAGTTATTGCTGAGTTTGAATGATGTAGCCATTTTATATGGCATTTGTTAGGATGGGAGATGAATGTGAGTTTGTAGGAGCAAGCTTATGTCAAACATAGATTACTGGAGCAATTTGTGAATATCTTGTAAATATGTTCAAATTGAGTCGATTCTCATACATCAAAGCAATAAACTAAAAGGGATTCATCTCGAATATTTTGTGTGCTTGTAATGTTTTTTGTTGGTTTAATTGTGTGAACAAATTGCTAGTGTAGGGCTGAAACTAAGTAGGAACCTTAGTTTCCTCACAGGGTGTAATCAAAGCGGTGAAAATTCGAGTAGAACTTGCCCAAGTACTGTCCCTGTGACAAGTGGATACTATCAAGTGAGGATAGTCGCTAGTAATGAAGCAAAGATAGCAATGGTGACTCGTTATGGGTCATTTGAATATCTTGTAATGTCGTTTGGGCTAACTAATGCCCCGGCTACCTTTTGTAATTTGATGAATAATGTTTTTTTTTATTACATTGATTGTTTTGTAGTAATTTACTTGGACAATATTGTAATCTATAGTCAGACCATCGAAGAGCATGTTAAGCATCTTTGAATGGTAATGACAAGACTAATGGAGAATGAACTCTATGTAAAGAAAGAAAAATGTGAGCTTGCTCATGAAACAATTAAGTTCCTTGGTCATGTAGTGACTCAGGGAGAAGTGTGCATGGATGAACGCAAGGTGCATGCTATTGTGGACTGGCCTACGCTTGGAAAGTGCCAGAAATGAGATCCTTTCTAGGCTTGGCAAATTACTATCGCCGGTTCACTGAAGAGTATTCGAAAAAGGTGGCTCCTCTTGTTGATTTGTTGAATAAGGGCAAAGCATGGGTCTGTTGAAGAATGACAAAGCATGGGTCTGGACAAAGAAGTGTCAGGTGTCCTTTGATCAATTAAAGCAGACCATTGCTTCAGAACCAGTGCTCAAACTTCCAAAGTTCGATGTCCCCTTCGAAGTCCTCACAGATGCATCTGATAGAGCTATTGGTGGAGTTATAGTACAGGATGGTCACCCGGTTGCCTTCGAGAGCAGGAAATTAAACAATGCGGAACAACGATACCCAACGCGTGAAAAAGAAATGCTAGCAGCAGTGCATTGTCTTTGCATTTGGAGACACTAATTGTTGGGAACTCAGTTCATTGTTCAAGCTGACAATTCAGCCATAACCTACTTCCAGAATCAAACACGGTTGTAGGCGAAGCAGGTTAGGTGGCTTAACTTCATGGAAGGGTTCGATGCAACAATTGTGCACAAGCCAGGGAGATTGAACTCTGTACCGGATGCATTGAGCAGGAAAGTGGTAAGCGAGATGGTAGCAGCCCTTTCCACAATAGAAACTGACTTCTTGCACAGGATACGGGAAACTTTGAAAGAAGATCAGACATGTGTTTGCTTGATCCAGCAAGTGAACGATGGGATCACAATGAGGTTTTGGCTAGAGGATGACTTACTTTATGCCAAAGGTAATTGCTTGTATGTTCCAAGCAGTGATGGACTGCGAAGAGAACTACTCAAGGAGACGCATGATGTTGTGTGGGCTTGACATCCAGGAGTTGAGAGAACACGTGCCTTGCTGGCTCGTTTTTATTTATGGCCAAATATGGAAGATGGCATCGAGTTGTATGTCAAGACTTGCCTTGTGTGCCAACAAGACAAGACTGATAGGAAGAAAGCGACAGGACTGGTGCAGCCATTGCCCATTCCATAAAGTCCCTGGATTAGTGTCTCAATTGATTTCATTACCGGTTTGCCAAAAGTGGATGGGTTGAGGTCAATCTTCGTGGTGGTTGACCGTTTCAGCAAGTATGCAGTGTGTATTCCAACACCACATGCTTGTACAGTAGAAGTAGCAACAAAGTTGTTCTTAAAAACGTAGTCAAGTATTGGGGGTTGCCTGAGGATGTGATCAATGATAGAGATGCTCGGTTCACTGGTCATTTTTGGACAACAATCTTTGGACTGTTGGGATTAGAATTGAAGTTCTCCACAGACGGACAGGCAAACTAAACGGATTAATGAATTGCTAGAGGAGTACTTGCGACACTATGTGACTGCATGTCAGAACAACTGGGTAAAGATCCTTGATACGGCTCAATTCAATTATAATTCGCACAAGTCTTCTTCAACAAGAATGAGTCCCTTCGAGTTGGCAACAGGCCAACAACCTTTGACACCACAGGAGGTTGCCAAGTCAAAGAATCAGGGTTTCTGTCCATCAGCTTACAGGTTTGCAAGAACTAAGCAGAAGATGATGGAAGAAGCAAGAGACAGTCTAGAGAAGGTTGTCAAGCGTATGAAAAAGTACGCTGATGAACACCGAAGAGACCTGGAGTTCAAAGTGGGAAATCAAGTGCTGTTGAAATTGACTCCCTAAATTTGGAAGAAAATCTGCAGCAAAGCGGTGTACAAAGGCCTGATTCCTCGGTATGATGGACCGTTTGAAGTTGTAAAGAAAATTGGTAGAGTAGCTTACATATTGAAGCTATCCGAGAGGCTGAAAATTCACTCAACTTTTCATGTTACTTTCCTGAAATCCTTTAACCAAGACTTGCTTTATTCATCTAGGCAGGACATCAAGCGAGCCCCTCCAGTTGTCAGAACTCAATATGATAATCATATTGAGAAAATTTCGGACAGGAAAGAGTCTGGACAGAGTAAGAAGAACATATGTATTTTCTTTTTTGTTAAATGGAAGGGATTGTCGGATAGTGAAAACTTATGAGAGAGACACACGAGGTTATGGCAGTTCGAAAAAGAAATTCAGGGATACTTGAAACAGGTTGTCTTGACGAGGGCGTCAAGCTCAAGTGGGGGAGGTTTGTTAAACCCCTAGTAATGGACCACGAGTGGACCATGCACAGCAAGGCAGACTGTGCGTTCCATAAGACTCGCTTGCTAACGAGACAACTTGGAACATGAATGATGTACGCGTGTATGTCAATGTCCAAGCCTTGAGATGGCTCATGGACCTTAGTACATGCTAGGTTGGACTAGTCAAAGACAAGGACGAAGGAAATGCTTGGTTGCATCACAATCAGTGCATTGGCCAAGGCATGCTTGAGACAAGAGTATGGATTGAAGCACAGATGGATCAGGGATCAGTATGTCGAGGCATGTGCTGAGTGCTTGGATAGACCTTGCACGAATGATAGGCAGACGGATAGACTGTTGCGCATGGATGGACAAATTGTTGGTCTGTGGACTAATGCGCATGGCTTGTTCAGGGAACAGGTTGCACATGACTTGAGCAATGATGTGCATGAGGCATGCACTGAGCTGTAACAGTCCACCAAACAGTATCACTTTTGAGTTGTATCACTTTTGAGCTATAACAGTTCACCAAACAATTTTACACATTTTCACAAACAAAGTGATACAATATTTGTATTGTATCACCATGAAGAGTATGGTGCTACAAGTGATACTATTCATGGTGATCCAATTTATTATATCATTTTTTTTGTGAAACTATTTTTCATTTGTTTTTTACAAAATTTAGTTTTGACTTGAAATTGTTTGGTGGACTTTACATCTCAAAAGTAATACGGTTTTGGGACTTGTTACAAAAATGTCAATTTGGTGTAGTGAGAAATGAATAACTAAAAGCAACTATCAACCTTTTGAAAATTTCTTTAGCGCGTAGTGTACCTTTAATCATTCATTCTCTCATTACAATTTCTTTCGTCTTGTATAGATTGTCTTAGCACCAAACCTCCTCTATTGATGAGTTATCTTGTTTTGGCAAATTCGGTTTTGGGTTACATCTATACCTTTAGAACATCAAGGCATTGGATTGGTTCACCAGTTGTCGCACCATAAAGACTGACTAAGCCATAAATGCTAAGGAAAACAAGAAGATTATCAGAAAATTGAAAGTCTATCCACTCAAACTCTTGACATGGATTTACATTTGTAACCCGAAGTTTCACTCGGGAAATCCATTGTATTCCCTACTAATATACCATAAAACCCTCATGCAAATCTTGTTCATACTTCTCATATTTTTTTCATCATTGTTGACTAAAGGATCTCCTAATGTTAGCACAAGACCAATTAAGTGGTGTGAAGACCTAGAGAACACTTTTAAACATTTGAATGAATTGCTTGAATCCGAGCTTGAAATTTTGGAAATGCTGTCAAAATTGTCAACTGAGTTTAATGAACTATAATTTAAATGTACTGAAGTATCATTCGTTGATTCTAGCAGCATTGATGTCCCAGACCAGTTTTCCTTTATATCATATACGAGATTAGACTGATTCAGTAAGCTAAATGATACAATATCAACAGAACCTGGAAACGAGTTTTCAGGGAACCTGGTCAAAATATTTCCCTGAAACTTAATAGTTTAAACTTCAGTGAGGAATTTTTTAACCATTTCTTCGATGTAAAACTACTATTAAACAAGTCATTATTCCCTTGATCAATCCAAACATCACTACCAAAAGTTCTCCCATTCTCAGTATCTCTTCAGGCTATATATGCCTCCTCCTAAAGCAATGTCGTATCTACCAATACCTCAAGCGACTCCCTAGAAGAGGATGTCACAAACCTCTGCAAAGATGGACTCAGTCCCTTGACAAACTTCTCATACTTCTTCTCAAATTCCTCCCTCAACACTGCCCAATGCATCAACGGCTAGCGTGTTCTACGCACCATCACCTCTCAAAGAGAAAACTCAGGTCAACATAGGGACTAAACAACGCACTAACACTTCTAACTTCTCTACCCAATCCCACATCCAAAGGCAAGCTAAGCATTGCTACTTAGTGTAATCATGGCTCTAATACCAAATTGTCACGCTCCAATTTGCAAAACACTGAACTATCTCAAAAATGAGACGCATCATAATAAATTAAACCAAACATCACTATACACAAATTTGACAATAATATGAAAACTATTGCGCTAGTCCTTACAAATCCACCTAAGTCGTATCGACTTACAAAAAAAACACAAAAAACCCTAGACCTGAAAGGTAAACCTACCTCTCAATATGTCCAACCACGTAGACGAAAACTTGATCAATTGGAGCCTCCTGCACCACCACCAACAACACTACCACCTGGACCCGAGTAGGGGTACACCCATTTGCCGCGAAACAAGCAAACTTATCAGCATTAGCTGGTATGAGGAAAATCAAAGCATTCATCCCCAAATAAATTGCACAATATCAAATAAGACTGGTCAAAGGGATAATAATAAATTAACGATGCACCACCACTTTTCATTCCAAATGTTCAATCATGATGTAAATATGCATATGAGATGCAACGTGAGTCTGACTTATATATTTTCCTACAATCACACCTTAGTCAGCCATGTCTTACCTTGACATGCCTCCATACACACACTAATACCACTCTGGGCATGTATGTTCCCAAGCATGGTGTCGCCTCTAAGACATACATGTCGCCATGGAAAATCGGTCGTGTAGCCCAATCACAAGTCATGGTGCACATCAGGGAAATTCAACCCGACTATTCGAAACATCCTCAAGGTCGAGGCAGTGATGAACTACCCACGGGAGTTCCTTTCTTAGATGGGGGAGAATCAAACACCCTCAAGGCCGAAGCAGTGATCAACTACCCATGGGAGTTCCTTTCTTGGATGAGAAATCAACCACGTTCTCAAGGCCACAATGTTATTCCCTACTAAGGTTTGACGTAGTTCTTGGTGTTGAACGGATCAAATGCAAATAAGAGTGTACATGTCCATATAGCTAGAGTTGTGGGAAAATATAGTCTCAAATGATGCAAGTCAATTATTGAAATAATCTATAAATACCATACTTGAAATGTTCAAATGACTTTCCAGTTGTATCACCTAGACATAAATACTTTTAAGTCTTCAATGACTCATCACTTGTGTTGGGTTCATTAACATTACCCCGGACACATTCATTACCACGGTAATATATCTCATAACATTGTATATATCACATAACATTGTAATGCGTCAATATTTTGAACAAACAAATCACATTTTTCGAAATACCATTATATCAAAATTTAAAAGGGAAATTCTCTCTCACCTGAGTGGCATGGGTTTTCGAAACCCATTTCCAACCCGACAAAGTGTCTAATCCGTGAAACAATGACTTGTCGACTTCAGAAGCTAACCAAAATAGACCCAGACTTTGATAGGCCACACGAAGAAAACCTGAACTTCAGCGTCACCGACTGTTTGATTTTTTTACGACAATTTTGGTGAAATCGCTCCAAACACACCAAAACTAGAAGAAGAAAAAAAAAGATTGCGAAAGAAGGAAGAAACAGTCCGACCAAGGACCGGACAATTGCTTACCGATGAAACAGGTCCGAATATCACTCCAACAAAGCCAAATTTCGGCAAAAACTCTCAGAAAACCTCTCTACATAGGCCTGATCTTCTCCGACCAGGGCAACAGGCTGGAGATTGGCTAGAACAATGTCGCAGAACCACTGGACAAGGACTCAAAGCTCACTTGCGCGTATCACAACGTGAATTTGTGCCGGTGAACTGCCCTGTTAAGCTCACACACACTGATTTCTGAATTTTCAGGCCAAACTCCCACCCACCTTTGCATGTAGGGTTCACCAGCTCCAAACGCCTCCACTTCCTCCACTAGAAGGACTGAGTGGAGCAGCGCTGCTCACTCAACCTCCAACAGCTTCGATCAACTTCCCTCTCAGACACACTTTGTTTTTGTGCAGGAAAACGAACGTGAAAGGAGAGGGGGTGAAGGGGAAGAGAAAGGATGAAGAATGAAGGGATTTAGGCGAAGAATTTCGCTGAATCGCTCGGACGTAGTCGAGCTTGCCGAAGAAGAAGAGATCTCTACTCTCGCACGTGCAGGGGAAAAATAAGAATTGAGATAGTAAATCTAGACAAAACTCAATTAAAGTTGCATACATGCGTCGAATGTTCTCTTACCTTTTTATAATGGTCGTGGTTAACTCTCTGCGTGACTTAAGCATGTGAGGCACAACGGAATGAGATGTTTCTTGTAACAGTCTCCTCCTTAATGGAGATGCGTTCGGGAAGGCGTAACTCCCTCCACGGCTCTTTTTTGGTGCAACGTTCATCTTCTTTATGAGAGAACTTGTGTCAGGCCTGGACTCGGGCTCTGATTCGTTTGGGTCTGGATTCGGGCCCTGTTTATGTCTCCTCAATGGCGGGCCTTGTTTGGGCCTCTGTAGTTGGCTTTATTCTTCTTGGGCTTTACGAGCTCGCCTAATAGGCTGGACACTATATCCTCGTAATGAATTTTTATGCCACGTGTACGACCGTGATAACCGATCTATTTTGATGTATCATCAACCTCCATGACCCTCCTGTTCCACACTTGGAAGCATCTTAAATGCACAATACTCAACAATACAACTCACGTTACACATTCCCAATTCCTACTCTTTGTTTCCCTACACCATATCAACAATATCAATATGTTTGGGAATAATCTCCCCTGTTGGCCGCTTGTCATTTGATCTTATAGCACTGACACTGGGCCTGACCGATCAGACAGTGACCATCTTGGGAACCTTGTTTTATCCAGAAGAGTTTTTCTGTATCCTACCAAACTGGGTAAAACAGGAAAATAAAAACTGGTTAGCTATCTCCACCATTTCACCATTTTGAAGAATGCTTACAATTCTGAATTGATCAAACTATGGAGCAGAGGAGTAATTGACCGGATGAGTGAAAGAGAAAGGAGAGACAAAGATATTTTTATTCAGATAAACTTTAAGTTAACTACTACAATTATCCCTACCACTCAGATAACCCCCACCCTAACACAGATCGATAGTACGCCTCATCTCTAAGCTACTTTTCCCTTCCTCGCTTGCTGAGCCACCGACTCCAGAACCTCATCATGCCTTTCTGTAGTGCTTCACAACAGATGCCTTGTTATGGTTCATTCCCCCACATTGCCCAGCACTACCCCCATTGTTGCTTTGACCCTGCAAGAGCAAGAGGTGATTTTGATGAAATTCAGATCACCCTTTTTGTCAAACGATAATTAGAGACAAATAAAGCAACATTGATGAGTATGCAGCACCTGGTAATTGGTTGTATGCGGCACAACTGACGGCACCTGTGCTGGTTGATATAATGGCATCCCTTGAACCCCAGAAGCAAGCATTGTATGCAAGTTTTCCTGCCCTCCATACTGCTGCCTGTACTGGCCTGAACCTTCAGAGCCCTGTAAGATGGAAATTACTCAATAATCAATGATACAACATAAACTACATATTCCAGGGCATCAACGTCATAAAGTAAAAAGATTGATCACTTACAGAATGGCTTTGCAGTCCCATACTGGGCACCCCAACCATACCGTGAAACATGTCTCCGTTCTGTGGAGATGACAGTGGCCCTTCAACAGAGGAGGTAGGGTAGTAGAAAGTAGGAAAATTAGCAGCAGCAGCTTCTTGAGAATGAATCATAGCTGCAACTTTTTGTTGAAACTGCATTTTCCACTTGGCAAGCCTCTCTTCCTTCCTCTCTGCGAGATTCACATACAATGGCTTGTTGTGTAACTTATACCCTGCCCAGACATTGATGAATATACAATACAACAATTAGCCTGTACAAAGACATCCAGGGACTTGAAGTGTTTCAATTCAAATATCAGATTAATGCTTACCATGTAAACCATTCACAGCATTCTGGGCTTCTTCAAGATTTGAGAAACATACAAAACCAAACCCCTTACACATTCCTTTCTCATCGCGCATGATTTTAGATGAGTGCACTGTGCCACATGAACTGAACAATTGTCGAAACTCTTCCTCTCCCACATCATCATGAATGTTCTTCACATAAACATTCAATCCCTGAATTACACATTCAAAAAATCTGTTAGCAATGCAGATATGTGTTTGAGATGAAGTGAATAACCAGTAAACTACCTCCTTATATATGTCCCTTTTCTCCTCACGTTTCTCAAACCAATGACTCAACACTTTCTCCCGCTCCTCTTTTTTCTGGGCCCTTGCCACATATAAAGACATCGATCCTACACAGAAACAAACAACATTTAATATATGACAACAAATTCATATATCACTAATCACAGAAAATGTTCTGCAACTGTAAATTACCAAGCATTGTTCCATTCATCCCGTCTATAGCTTGTTTGGCACTGTCATGATTATCATAATCCACAAATCCCACCCCCTTTGAACAGCTGTATTCATCCCTCAGGATGACCAGCTTCTTGATACTTCCAAACTTGGAAAATTTCTCCTTCAGAATCTCCTCAGTAATCTCCGGGTCAAGGTGTTTGATGTATACGTTAGTGAATCTGAGAATGCCTGGAGCACTGGAAGAGCTTGATTCCCTCTCACTCTTTCTAACAAAAGGCGCAACATATCTACATCCAAAAAAAGGTTTAAAAATAAGCAAACACATTAAGACAATTAGAGCAACTATTTTCAATGAACATCAGCAGTTACATCTTCTTTCCAGCAACAGTGACGCCATGAAGTTCTGCAATTGCTCGTTTTGAAGATTCTTCAGTCTCAAACTGCACAAATCCAAAGCCTTTGCTGGTCCCCTCTGGAGTCATAGCCACCTTGCAGGACAGGATCTTGCCATACGATGAGAATATATCATAAAGCCCCACATTGTGGATCGACTCATCCAAGTTCTGTCACAATAAACCAAGGCTACCACATTTATAAGTGTCAAACCAAAATAAATACAAATAAGAGTAAGACATTTCTGCAGAACCAAATTAATTATACCTTCACAAACACATTCCCAACTCCACTCCTTCGTGCAACCGGATCATGTTGAGACCACGCCACTCGAATCAGTTTCCCATACAGGGGAGTGTTGTTCAGGTTTTCCATAGCCAGGGTTGCTGATTAGGCATAACAAAGAAATCAGTTAGATGAAATCAAACAGATAACCAAGGAAGAAAGTAGAAATGAAAGCCCAAGACAGGCTTCAAGACCACGAATCGAAATTAATGATTAGATAATGGAGATCCAACTAAACAGAACAGAATGTACCCATAATTAGAGAGAAACCAAGTTCAAAACCAAATCAAAGTTTCCACAAACAGAACCAATCAGCCGATCCAAGTTCAAACCATTACATGCAAATTTAAAGAAGAGTCAGATCTGACTTGACTGAAGATCAAATCACAAAAGCCATTTTCAACAAAGCCCCATTTTCAAATCACGAAGATGGTCAAATCATAATTAACATGAGAAACAGAACCAAGTTCACATCCATGCATGGTCAAGAGACTCTGATCAATCAACCCCTTCATCAAAAGGGCTCAATCATCTAGTCAGCATCTTGCGTTGTAATCAGAACAGCCAAGAGAACAGAACAATCAAACTAAAGAGACTCAGATTAAGATGAAGAAACAGAGAAGATTGGAATCAAGCCAAATTGAAAACTGATTTTACAAAGAACATAGAAGTCGTCAAAGGGTTCTTCAATTCATCGAAAAACAGAGACCTGTCAAAAGGGTTTCATCATCTGATGAAGAAACAGAGAAAACCAGTACTGGAAAACCAACATGCATGGACTGTTAAACAACTCTGATGAACATCTTTGAAAAAACAGAGCAAATCAAACCATGCAAATTCAGAAACTTCGAAAACGAAATTTTATAAAAAATAAAAAAAAACCCAAATGAGGATTGATTTACACAGATCTTTACCATCTTTGTTCGAGAAAAAGTTGACGTAACCGTAGCCAAGCGAGTTGCGAGTGAGGATGTCTCTGCAAACCTTCACCGACTTTATTTCTCCCACCTTAGCGAAGACATGGTGGAGTTTCAATTCATCCACATTGGGGTGAAGATCCCCAACGTAGAGAGAGGTTTTAACGACTGAATCGGAGGAAGAGTTGTTCGCCATTGATGAAAATTAGAGAGAAAACAGGGAGCAGAGGAAAGAAGAGGAAACAGAGCGAGTGAATTCGAAAGTGATGTCTGAAGGGGTTTGCAAAGAGGTTCTTATATAAACGAGGCGAGGAGAAATTGAGAGAAATCAAGAGAGATTTAAAGAGAAGAGATTGAGACAAGATAGAGATGATGATTTTTGCATGAGCGAGTGCGCGGGGTTTTGAATGGATGTTCTGAGGGTTTGTGGGTCGTGGCGTTTCAGTAGAGTTGGGTATCAAAATCGGATGACACTTGGGTGGGCTTTTCCTATATACCCTTTGTCTCTTTCCTCTTTTGTGCAACCAACTCTTTCTTTTATAAACATGACACCCTAGGTGTCATATAGAGCAAGAGGTGTTGTCGCGGATCCTGGTGCTAGGAACGGTCACCGGAATTTGGGTATTGAGAATTGGGATTGGAAACCTATGACCTCACGCTTCGTACTCATAAGGTTTTATCATAGGATCTAGTAGTAAAGCGTTGGCACAATTGGAGAACGAAATCGTTGGAGGTAACGATATCTTCGTTTGTCACATTTGGAAAACCTCGAACTCATGTCCTCATAATCGTAATGTTTTATCAAAGGATCTAGCGAGTGACTGTTAATACGACTGAATACGAAATTGTTGCAGGTAATGATGTTTTTGTTTGTCGGATTTGGAAGTGAGGACAATATGATGATACTTTATGATTGTCAGACCTTTAGGGTTGCATACGATCTAGATGTCGAATGTCAACATGGCTAAGTAATGCAATTGTCAAAGTTGACGATATCTTCGTTTGTTGGATATGGAAGTGAAGATAGTACAATGATACTTTACGACTGTCAAACGATCTAGCGGTCGAGCTCTGCCACAGGTAAATAATGATCTACCGGTGGAATGGCGATGTACATTAGGCTTACTAGACTCTCGAGGTTTGGCTTAGGGTTTCATAATGAACTATTATGATTGTTGAACTCTTATGGTTTTATAGTCCAATATTTTAAAACACGAAAGCTTGAATGAACAATGTGTTTGGGTGTCCGTAGTATATACAATGACTCGCAAATTAATAACTTAAAGACAAAAAGTTATGAACGAATCGAAAATATATATTCTCTCCGATCTTTTTTCGCTAATATCGTCAATCTTTCTTTTAACTTTCCAATACAATAGTTATTGTCGAAAAATCAGAGAATATAGGATTAGATTTTATTTGACAAAAAACATTAAGGGTTTGTTTGGTTAGCCATTTTTCTTGGCAAATGAAACTCACTTTCCTTGTTATACAGATTTTCGATGTTTGGTTGTCTATTTACTAATAGAAAATTGATTTTTCATAAGACTATTTTTCCCACTATTCATGGGAATCCAAGTCCGAGAGGGAGGCCTCAAAATCAGATTCACGGAAATGGTTTCAATATTCATGTCTATTTTCTGTCCAACCAAACAAACCCTAAGATATTGATGGTACAACTAAGTCAAAATTGTCTTATTGTTTTACACGTGTTGTATGCAACCTTTTTACATAGGATCTAATGTATGGGAGTAATTTCATCATCTCGAATTTCTCCATTCAAAATATCGCGAACTAGAGTAAATCGAAAAATTCAACGGTCAATATGATTGACCAACAATTGACTAGGATTTTACTGCAGTCATGTGCACTTACTTAACTTTGACCAAAGTTGACCATTTAATTCAAACAAGTCATTAACACTAACTTTCAAAAGGAAGTTAATTTGTTTAATATATATCTCCCAAAGAGCAATCTTGTTGATTGACTCATTAATTTGCACACAATAATGTAAATATGCGAGTGTTTTTAAAGATTTTTATTGACACATGAGTGTGAGTTTTGACCACGTCTTTTGAAAACATATGATTGGGAGTCAACTTTTCAAAAGATTTCGATATTTTATATAATTACTTTTTATTTGTTATACGGGTGATTTTTTTTTTTGGAAAGCTTTATACGGGTGATTTAGAGGAACCCCCACCATAATAGGCTAGTTAGGGTCTGACACCATATTATTCAAGGATTAGTGGATCCTTCCCTCGCCCCAATTTTTTTGTCAATGCAAGTCGTGTCGTCCTGACTGTTATAAAATGCATGCCTCATACACATGCACCATCCAATTTTTCGCACTTTATGAACTACCCTTCCCACTTGACTCGCACGTGTTGTGTTAAAAACATTGATTGTCGTTTTCAATTTTACCCTTGTTTACATCCACCGCAAAGCCGTTGAAAATAAAGTGAACATATCTTGGTCGTCCAAATGAAATAGGGTACGAGATGGACTAGGGGTGGGCACGGGACGAGATAGACCCATCCCTATCCCATCCCGTTCATACGGGATCGGGACGGGACGGTACGGGACGAGACGGGATCAGCGTGCTCTTATTTTTTGACAAATTACTGCTTATTCAAGACCCAATTTGCTTAGTTGAAAATAGGCAAAGTCAATTCATAGAGTTGAAAATAGCTGAAATTCATCCTGTAATTAAGATTTCTGCAGAGTTTTGAATGACTAAGAGGTGGACAGTATAATGGCAATTGTGATCCTGCTCTACTGTTTTGAATAGTGAGCAAAAGGATTAATAGATTTGGGGTGCTAAGAAGAATGTTTCATTATTGCTTTTAAAAAAAACAGT
The DNA here is from genome assembly GCA_963556465.1 of Berberis vulgaris. Taxonomy (NCBI): domain Eukaryota; kingdom Viridiplantae; phylum Streptophyta; class Magnoliopsida; order Ranunculales; family Berberidaceae; genus Berberis; species Berberis vulgaris. The sequence goes on from OY747130.1 coordinate 73,709,797, forward strand.
CATTAAATTCATTGTCTTGACACGAAATAAAACTCTCCAATGTAGTTAGCAATCTCATTTTGAGTTTTAAAGAGTTTGCAATTAAATAATTCATTTAGAATTCTAGAAATAAACCAATATCAAGTAGTTGCAGATATAGACTAATATCAATTACACTGATTTCAACTAAATTCATTTTTCTTCAATTACACTAATATTGCAATCCTAAAATAAATAAATAAAAATATTAATAATAAATATTAAAAAAGTAGCTCGGGACGGGACGGAATTGTCGGGATTGAAAATCTTCATCTCATCCCATTCCATTCTAGATCGGGACGGGATGGGATTGGGATGGAATTATTCAATCCCATTAAGACCCGAAAAAATCAGGACGGGAATGGGATCGCGGAATGGGATGCCCACCCCTAAGATGGACAGCTAGGATTGAGTTGTCAGAGAACGTCCAATCAAGTTTTCGCCCATCGATTGGTTTTCTCTTCAGACAACCATACTCGGACAGAAAAAAACATAGAGGGATAAGGAAAGAGAACGAAGGGAAACAGAGAAGGTTCACGCACGTTTCGATTTCATTTCAGAGCCACAATGAGCAAGTTTCCATAAAGTTGGAAGCATGAAATCTTGTAAAACAATTAAAGTTTGAAGCTCCCATGGATGGAAATCAAAATCAAAATCGCAAAAAAAAAAAAAAAAAAAAAAATTGTCTTACTTGATGTTCTTCGTTTTAGGGCTTGAATCTAGCTTAGTTTGTGCATATATAGGATTATTTTTGCTTTGTTGGTATTTCGTGGTAGAATAGCAATAAATCAGTTGGATTTGTTTATGGATTTGGCCAAATGTGTGTATGAAGGCTTATTTTGCAATATTCTTTCTCATTTCAGTGTTTTTGTAACTATCCGTTGAAGTATACGATGGATTGAGTATGGTGTCTCTGATTAGAGTTTCGGTGAGTCAATTTTTTTGGGGGAAAATCATCTAAGTCAGTATCTTGTATGTTATCTGAAATCAATTTTGTGTTTAGCATAAAAAATAAATAAAAAATGTTACGTCTGTAAGATGTTGTCTTAGCAAGATTTGTGTAAAAGATTATATATATGTAAGATTATATGTTGTTTTGGAGAATGTAGTAAGTTGTTCATGTCAGAGTATAGTAAGTTGATAGGTCTGAACATATGGACATGAACACTACTATGGCTACTTGATACTACACTGATGCTAAGTGTACTTGACATGAAGATTTAAAGACCTAATAAAAGCAAGTCATGTTTTCATAGAACTGAAGTTAGTCATTTTACTCATATCGATAGTCCAACAATTACATACGATATCCTACTGAATAGTTAGCGAAGTTATTTGAAGTATGCTTTCATTTGTATTTAATATAGGTCCAAGAAGCTTAGGAGGAATATTATAATTCATTGATGGTGGTTGGAGGGATTAAGGAAGTCACGAAGAGTACAATAATGGGTTGTTTATTGACATATTGAGGCTTGATGTAGAAGTTGCTAGTGTTGTGGAACTGTCTACATGTGTACTTAAGTCATGTCCTAACTTGAATGGTTGTGTGTTTGAATTTTATTGGGTGAAGAACAAAATAATGATGCCTCTAGAGTGACGGGCATTTCACCGAGATGTGGTGTGATTGTAAGGCTGATGCACAAGGCTTCTTACACATTTTTCTAGAGATTGTTGAAATCAATGTGATGTCATCCGGTTCATTAGATGTTAGAACCTCAACAAAGGAAGTTAGGGGTGGGAATCACATCCTGCGATCCCGATCCCATCTTGTCCCGATATGTTTCGGGTCCTTTTGGAATCGATCAAGCCTCATCCCGATCTCGTCTCATCTCGATCTAGAATATGATGAGATATGGATGGAGAGTTTGAATCTCGCCCATCCTAAAATTATTTATTTAATATATATTATTATTAATTTTAATTATGAATGCAATCAGAATTGGGCACCAATAGAGTTGCAGAGTAGGGAACAATATACTATATTAATATGAGTTGTATGGAAACTTAACATGGCCTTTTCCGTGTAAGAGGTTTCACTCAGGTACACTTCCTACTCAACCTATTTATTTTATTTTGTTTCATTTATTTGTATTAAAGGTTCAATTTCACTGCAAATCCAAGATGACGTACAAATGACAACATGAAATTAAAATAAAGAAAAAAAAGAATTACCGCAAATGAAAAAAAAAAGTACCCAAAGAGAATTTGAGAGTGCAATCATTTAATATACAAAAAAATTGCATTGCAACTTGCACAAACCCGTGCATTGAATCCCATCAAAGCCTCTGAGATGTCCAATCTCTCCATCTGATCTCAGAGTATCCTCCGATGGCAGTTGTTTTGATTCTAATTTTAAACTTGACTCCACACTTCCCTACGAAATGGATACCTGATAAGAGTAATTCTAGATGTCGAGGAAGTGGGCGAGGGAGGGTGGGGCGCACGTGCTCCTGCCTCGTTTCAAAAAAAAAAAAAAAAAAAAAGGTAATCGAAATTTTGGGGGAGAAAAGGAGGGAACCTCTCCCTCTCCCCATTTCCATCTCGACAAAGACAGAGACAGAGAAGAGAGCCACTCCCTCTCCCCCAACGGAGATCGAGGAAGCCCTCCCCTCCCGCTCGAGCGAAAGAAGAAGCCACTTTTGGCTCCAAAGAAGAAACCAAAGCGAAAGGTCTCGTCGATCTCTCCATCCTCCCTTGTGAAGAACGAACTTCCTGAAAACCCTAAGGACATAATCGTACAACAAACTCAGTTAGTTCCTATAAATCTCCCTCTTACCCATCTCAAAATCAACCAAGCCAAAACCCTAGCCCCCTAATATCCCAAACTCAAACTCAGAGATTAGAGATCCCAAATTCGATTCAAAGCTTGGATGAAAGGAAAGGAAAGCAAAAGAAAGAAAACCAGGTGATGAGATTGGATGTTAATTTCTCACGACGGTCATCTGATGAGATGCTTTGTGTGTCTCGTTGATGCACTAAATATCCATTTTTTTCTGATGGTTTTTCTTGATTGCTTTCTTCAGATTCTTTTTTTTTTTTAATTGATTTATCGCTTTCTTATTTTTCTTGTTTCATCGGGATTTCTGAATACAAATTTGTTAGGGAAGGTACAGTAACTGAGCAAGCAAGCGTAGTGATGAATTGATTATTGTCATCTGATTTACAATGACGATAAAAATCCTCCTACTCATTCTGAACGCTTTCTTTCCTGAATAATAACTTGTTAATTTGTTTTCCGTTTTTTATGGCTGATTTTGGTTTTACAAATATTGAGTGATTGATTATGATATAGGCAAGGTAAGGCACTATGAGGATATAAGTTTATGAATTAAAGAGGTCGCAAGATCTATGAATTTCTTTTATTCAAGTCCTTTTCATTCTGAGTGCCTCCATCATTTGTTTTTTGGTTTAGATTCAATTAGTGTTCTAAAAATGGCTAGGCGTTGGGCGGGCGGCGAGTAGGTGCCTAGCGCCCAAGGGCCTAGGCGGTCTTAGGTTTTGTATTATTACTTTAATAATTTACAAAAGTTAAGCATAATACATTATCAATTACATCCAATTTAATGCCAATATACATATGCAAAATTTAAAAACATGAAAAATTAACAATCGTGAACAAAATTTATTAAAACTCAAATGACTGAAGTTGGTCATGATGGGTACTTTATATAAATTTGAATTTGTGTACTCTTTTATTTTTCTTCAAATTGCATGAATAACCTCAGTTATGTTTGATAAAATCTACATTAGTAAAATTGGTACCGGCAGATCCTTTGAGAATTTCATTAAGTAATCATCATTTGCTACATTTAGACATATACTAAATAAAAAACAATTAAATAGTTTATTTCTAAACAAATACTAACACAATCAGCCTTATTAAAAAAAAAATTTAAAAATTTAAAAAAAAAATAAAAAAAAATCGCCCAGACCGCCTAGATCCCGCCCAGACTGCCCAGAACCGCCCAGACAGCCCGCCCAACCATTAATCTGGGCGATTTTCCACCTTCTAGCGCCTAGGCCGATTTTTAGAACACTGGATTCAATTGGTATCCGTTAATTGGTAAATGAAATTTCTATGCTAGTTAATTGACTACTATTGCTATTCTCTGCTGATTTACCATTTCTATCATTGGTTTGCTACTTTGGTGTATTCAATCTTGAATCTATGAAATCTACTATAGGATATCATGATATACAAAATTCTAAGGTTAATATTTTGGATTTCTTCAAAGGCTATGTAACAATGACACGGGTATGAGGTGTCATGCTGGCCAAAAAATTCATACAGGACATGCCTTCTGCATTTTAGTATTATTTACTTTTTTAGCAATAATTTTTATATTATAGGTCATATTCTTATACTTGTAGCTCAATATTGCTACGCATGCAGTATTATCTTGTCATAATATGCTTGTAAAATTTGTTAAAAGTCGAAACTTTTTAAACAATCTGGGAAAATGTTGATGATCTAAGAAAATCAGTGTGGTTACAAAGAAAAATTTTCAATACTCTCTAATCTCTTATGATTTTTCTCATAATTTGCCCTCGGTCTTTCCTAGAATTTTTCTTGCATAGTTGACGTTTTTTAATTTTCCTTAATGCAATCTTTTCTCAATGCAGGTATTTGATTGTTGGTTTGAGAGTGGAGCAATGCCATATGCCTATATTCATTATCCATTTGAAAATGTCGAGCTCTTTGAAAATAATTTTCCTGGGCAGTTTGTTGCCGAGGGGCTAGATCAAACTCGTGGATGGTTAGTATTTCACATTTGTTAAGAGTTTTATGTGTCATGTCAGTATTTAGGAACCTAAAATACAGATTCTTAAAATACACTTGGTTTTATTTCTTTTCTTTGATATCTATTTCTTAGCATTCTCTCTTTACCACTTTATACTGTATAAGATTTGATTTCACATGATATATCTAGACCAAGGTTTTTAAATGTGAAGGCGTGACACAAGGCATTTCAATGGACAAACGCTGTTTAAAACTGAGAAAAGTTACACCCAAAATAGTAGTTGCATATAAATTAAACATCAAACTTACAAATTTTGTACTTTCATTGTCAAATTTAAGTCAATTGGCCACGCCCCAATAGTTGCTTCATCCATCAATAGTTGTTTATTGTAAACAATAATCTTCATTATTAATCTAGTCATGTACAATACAATTTGTTATGAACTGATCTAGTTCTGATTATATTTCTGCAGGATTGAAGAACCAAAGCAATGCAATATTCAGTACCAATGTCAGAGTTGCTGATTCCTGAACAATGAAGCCAGATTCTGAAATGATGGAATTTTGTATAGAATGGATTGTAAAGATTACAATGGAAAAGAATGAATTGTAATAGGCAGAATTCGAGATTGCCAGTCTCCCTTATGAGCAAAGCTCAATGTACAAAAGTTTATTACAGAATGAATGAATTCTATTGCTCTTGCTAATCTCTTATTTATAACAATCAGAAACTAACAGTGACTTAACAGAATACTCTTTTTAACAGAGCACCTAACAGAAAACCTAACAGAGCATTTCTTTACAGACTAACAAACAGAACACAGACTTGCACCAAATTATATTTGTCTGTTTGATACTTCCTCCTTGAATATGTGAACTTGATGGGAGGTCGAGGCCTAACACAATTGCACCTGCCATTGGTATATCACTCCCCATTTGTTGGCTGGGTCTCAACCTTGTAGAACCTGAAAGGTTTGTGCAGCACCATGTCATGGCAACGGAGAATTATAGTAAGTGACAAGCAAGAATTTCACTAAGAAACAGTAGGGTGTCATTAATAAGTCTGACTTGTTTTTTCAAGTATGGAATTCTATCCAAATGTATGAAAATTGTCGCACTAGAATTCTGACTTGTTTTTTCAAGTATGAAATTCTATCCAAATGTATAAAAACTGTCACACTATAATTCACCCTTTCGTAAAAGAATCAACAAATCATTCGACTAACTTTTTTTTCTTAGTTGATCATCAACTATCTTGTTCAATGCTCCTATTACACCCATAATTACTTCCTCTTCTCAATTTGGATAATTTCTTAAGAGTTCCAAGATATACAGGATCATATTAGGCTTCAAGAAAATTGGATCATGTATAGGTGTTGCCAATCAAAGATGGTCAGAACAAGTTTCAAATTTAAGTAGGCTGAACATGTGCCAGAAACTGAAATCTCAAGAATGACACAGATTTGGGATACTGATTGCATACAGAATGATAACAAACCTCCAATGAGGGAACAAGAATATCAATTTAGAAACCGGAAATTGTTATCTCAAGTCAGCTAAATATTCTTACAATCCAACATACTGCTTGCTAAGTTACTGTACCTTCCCTAACAAATTTGTATTCAGAAATCCCGATGAAACAAGAAAAATAAGAAAGCGATAAATCAATTAAAAAAAAAGAATCTGAAGAAAGCAATCAAGAAAAACCATCAGAAAAAAATGGATATTTAGTGCATCAACGAGACACACAAAGCATCTCATCAGATGACCGTCGTGAGAAATTAACATCCAATCTCATCACCTGGTTTTCTTTCTTTTGCTTTCCTTTCCTTTCATCCAAGCTTTGAATCGAATTTGGGATCTCTAATCTCTGAGTTTGAGTTTGGGATATTAGGGGGCTAGGGTTTTGGCTTGGTTGATTTTGAGATGGGTAAGAGGGAGATTTATAGGAACTAACTGAGTTTGTTGTACGATTATGCCCTTAGGGTTTTCAGGAAGTTCGTTCTTCACAAGGGAGGATGGAGAGATCGACGAGACCTTTCGCTTTGGTTTCTTCTTTGGAGCCAAAAGTGGCTTCTTCTTTCACTCGAGCGGGAGAGGGAGGGCTTCCTCTGTCGAGCTGGAGAGGGAGGGCTTCCTCAGTCTTCGTTGGGGGAAAGGGAGTGGCTCTCTTCTATGTCTTTGTCTCTGTCGAGATGGAAATGGGGAGAGGGAGAGGTTCCCTCCTTTTCTCCCCCAAAATTTCGATTCCCTCTTCTTTCTTTTTTTGAAACGAGGCAGGAGCACGTGCGCCCCACCCTCCCTCGCCCACTTCCTCGACATCTAGAATTACTCTACCTGATAAATAACTTGATTTTTCCCCTCAACACTGGCACTCATCTCGAAGCATGTTTGCAGTGGTGTAAACTGTAGATGACTGCTTTTTGACATTGTGTAGCTTATACAATATGTTTGGCATTTTTCATTCATTCATTGGTAACTCTCCAACTTACTGACTAAAAAACATGTGATCTTAAGTGTAAAATCTGAGCTAATAAATTTATATATACTTATAAAGTGTTATTTTCCTTCTTATTTACTTAGTTACAGATTTAATTATGGATTGAATATGCTATAAATATGTCAATTTCATCGTCCATATTCTTGTATCTGTATGCAGGTGATGCACATTGTGGGAGCCAAAAATAACCCTTAGCCCAAAGATTTGGGTTGTTTCCGAAAAACCCAAAAATTACCCATGAAAGGGGCTCAGTACAGCTCAGCAGAATACTCTTTTCTCAGCAGAGGAATAGTGTCCAGCGCTGACCAACATGCTCATCTGAGTACACAAGCTTCCAAGAGAAGTGTCACTAAACAGGAAGTTACAACCACCAACGGGAGGTTACAACTACCTGAGAGAAGTTACAAGTAGTTAAGAGAAGTTACAACTACCTAAGAGGAGTTACAACCGCTTGCAAGCAGATCACTCACTCATCAGCCACGTGTCTCACTAATCTGCGGAGTTACAACCACTTGCAAGCAGATGACTCACTTATCTGCCACGTGTCTCACTAACCTGTTGGAGTTACAACCGCATGCAAGCAGATCACTCACTTATCTGCCACGTGTCTCACTAATCTGCAGAGTTACAATCGCTTGCAAGCAGATCACTCATCTGCTAGCAATTTACTCGATCTGCCTCTATAAATAGCCAAACACAAAGCCATCTGGAGGTAACTTCTTCTTGATTCAGAATTTTCTCTTCGAAAATAGAGATATAAACATTTTTCTGAAGACATTGTTCTAACTTTGGCATCAGAGTCCTCGTGGTAGGCACCACACTGGTGTCAAGAATTAACTTCTATCTTATGTAGATTACTCCACGTGATCAGCACATGATCCGGTGAAAATTTGCATCCACAAATTGGTGCTTTCAATGAGAGCTTGAATCAAACTCATTGCATGCTCTCTTCCATTCACAAAAAAAAAAAAAAACATTCATTCTTCCAGTTACAATTTCATTCATAAACACTTTTATTTTCAGTTCAATACAATGGTGAGAACTCGAAAACAAACTAGCAAAAATAATGTTACAAGGTATTCTGCTCGTACTAGGCTGCCATCGTCATCACGGGTTCAGCCGTTACCAGTCGGATAGCCACTGATAGTGGGTCTGCCACCGCCTGCCGACCATCAATCGCAACCTTCTGCCACAAGCCAAATGGAGATGACACAACAAGAAAATCTTGCAGGTCAAATCGCCAATATAACCAAAATATTGGAAGAACAAACCTAGGTGGTAGAGCGATTAGTGAGCGAATAACCAAGGCAGGCGACACATCGCCGTCTACCAGTAGATCATGTGCATAGAAGTGGAAGTAGCCATCCATCAAAGGGAAACAATCCCTCTGGAAGCATTCATTCGAGATTAGGGCCACGAGTAAATGTGCACTCTAGGCTCAGACCTCAAAGGGGAGTCTTCTCAAGGTTGGGCTCCCAAGCAACTGTGCACTCAAGGCTAAGACCGCAGACTACACCCAATATAAGTGGTCGGCGCAGAAGACATAATCTCGATGGATGCAAACAACGCAGAGGACCATATCTAGATCATTACACTGATTTGTCCCGCGTCCCACATTCAGAGGCTCGTCAAATCAAGAGGAGCCTTCAGGTGAATCCCATTGAGACTCTACCTCACTCACATGTAGGTAAGTCACATTCAAATTCGGAATATGATGAGTCATCTACCACAGATAATCAGAATCGAAATCACCATACGGCCGATCAGCAGGATACACACAAGCCCTTGGGAGCAAATGACGTGGCACAATTGGTCAAAGAACAGTTGATGAATTTACAAGTTATGAGAAATCCAGATGATACTCTGCGCAGAAAGGTAGTGTTGGTGAACACTTCACCTTTTACAGATAACATCGAAAAGGTTCCTCCACCAGCAAGGTTTACCACACCAACTTTTACCCCTTTCAAAGGATATTCTGATCCTGAGAGGCGCTTGAAGCGTTTTCGAAGTGTCATGACTCTGCACAAAAATGATGATCCGCTTATGTGCAAAATATTTACTATGACTTTACAGGAAGTAGCCCAAGATTGGTTTCACACTTTGACCCCCCAGTCGATCAACAACTTTGGAGATCTATCTCTTGTCTTCACAAAAGAATATTCATATTACCAAACTATCAAAAAGCATGCTGACCACCTCTTCAACATGAAAAAGAAGTCAAATGAATCGCTCAGAGACTTCATTAAAAGATGCAAGGCATAAAAAGCAACATAGTTGGGTGTGATGATCAAATTGCGTCCTCATCTTTCAAGAAGGGCCTACCCGCAGATCACCCGTTGTATGGCGAGTTGACCATGAAACCAGGTAAAACTCTTGTAGAAGTCTTCACCATAGCAGAATGTTATGCATTGTGGGACGATGAAAAAAATATTGCTAAGGTATTTGATGTGTTCAAGAAGGATAGCCAACCTATACAAAAGAATACAGATCAAAAGGAGAGTAAGAAGAACATGGGTGACAAGCGTAGAACACACTCTCCAGCAAAAGACTCCTTTACCAGTAGAGCATACACAGAGTTCTCGGTTCCAATCAATCAAACTCTCCGGCACAGACAATCTGATGATTATGACAACCGACCATTTCACAAAGTAGATTGAAGTTGAGGCGTCCTAGCTTTTTCATTTTTAATTTCTTAGAAAAAAAATGCAATGTACATGTAAGAAAAACTTGGTTGTATTTTATCTGTTTATTGTATTTTATCTCTTCAACAAGAGACTCCTCATCCGGTAGAACATACACAGTGTTCTCCGTTTCGGTCAATCAAATTCTCCACGAGAAGAACCAATCTTGGCCGAATAGACCGCCATCAATGAAAGAAGACCTGCAAAGAAAAGATCTAAACAAATATTTACATATACCACAACAGATGATACATTATTTTGCTTTTCAACAAAGAACACACCTTCCTCAGTTGAAATAGGGAAATACGAGAATTCGTTCTACATGTCATACAACAGAAGACATTCAGAAATACAAATATTTATGTACACCTCAGTAGAGGATGGCACTCTACGTGAGTGGGTAATTCAATGCATAAAAGCATCTTACTTAGGACTACTTAAATCTGTTTAAGTTTATTCAAGTGGTCAGCAAACCACACAAGCAAAATGCCTCAGTAGAGGATGGCACTCTACGTGAGTGGGTAATTCAATACATAAAAACATCTTACTCAATACTACTTAAATCCGTTTAAGTTTAGTCAATTGGTCAGCAGACCACACGAGCAAAATACCTCAGTAGAGGATCACACCTCAGTAGAGCTCTACGTGAGTGGGTAATTCAATACATAAACACATCTTACTCAAGACTACTTAAATCCGTTTAAGTTTAGTCAATTGATCAGCAGACCACACAAGCAAAATGCCTCAGTAGAGGATCACACCTCAGTAGAGGATCACACTCTCCGTGAGTGGGTAATTCAATGCATAGAAGCATCTTACTCAGGACTACTTAAATTCGTTTAAGTTTAGTCAAATGGTCAGCAGATCACACATATATAATGCCTCAGTAGAGGATCACTCTCCATGAGTGGGTAATTCAATGCATAAAAGCATCTTACTCGAAACAACTTAAATCCGTTTAAGTTTTGTCAAGTGGTCAGCAGATCACACAATATTTCCATGCAATTTCCAAGATAAAAAGATTTGAATCCATGATTAACTTTCTCAAGTTATGCTTAAATTCTGACTTAGCACATTGAAAACTCATGAATGAGGCCAATAAAGCTTTTGCGCTCTTAAAGAAAATATTTCTAAGTCAGCAGACCAACAAACATACACAAAGTTTGGGGATCATAAAAGCAAAGAATAACACTATTTGATATGAAGTCACCATCAACTCCAAAAGAAATTCAAACTCTCACTAGTAGAGCAGCAGCTTTGGATCGATTCTTGAGTAGATCAACAGACAAATCTATGAGAGGACATGTACATCTGCTTGGCAGTTTCAAATGTAACAGTTAGCTCAATTTTCATCAGCAAAGAGTTAGGGGGCACAACTTCCTCTCGGATGCTTGTCAGAAACTCATGAAATGAGCGAAAGAGTTGAGCCAATATGACTTAATCTACCGGCCAATGACAACTATAAAGGCTCAAGCCTTAGCAGAATTCATTTCCTCCTCAACCGGGTTAACAAAATCGGCCAGCAGATTAGTGTCCCGTCCTTCAACAAATGAAGAATCATCAACTCATGCTGAAATAGGGGCAGGTCAGCCCAAAGATATGCCACTCCTCAACTTATGCTAAAACAAGGGTAGGTCAACCTAAAGATATGTGACATTTATAGGTGGATGGGTCGTCAAATCACCAGGAAGCCAGAGCATGACTTGTTTTATTCACCTAAGGATGATCCTCTATTTGGACAAAGTCCAAGAGCCCATGAAATGACTATGTATGAGTCACCTGGTAGATCATCTCATCTGCAGCAAAAGCCTCTACATGCAAATCATTTTGTCTTCAGCAGACTACATTTCAACAACAGTAGAAGCCTCTACATGCAGATCATTTACTTGTATCAATAAAGACAGATAAATCAGCAAGATCAGGGGCATTCTACTTCTATTTTTGGCGAGGCTCCTTAGTGAAAATACATCTCCCCTACTTTTAAGTAAGAAGGAAAAGAACAACGGTCAACTCAAAAGCAAAAGAGATTAGGGGCATTTGTTGGAGCCAAAAATAACCCTTAGCCCAAAGATTTGGGTTGTTTTCGAAAATCCCAAAAATTACCCATGAAAGGGGCCCAGTACAGCTCAGCAGAATACTCTTTTCTCAGCAGAGGAATAGTGTTCAGCGCTGACCACCATGCTCAGTTGAGTACACAAGCTTGCAAGAAAGGTGTCACTAAACAGGAAGTTACAACCACCAACGGGAGGTTACAACTACCTGAGAGAAGTTACAACCGCTTGCAAGCAGATCACTCACTCATCTGCCACGTGTCTCACTAATCTGTGGAGTTACAACCGCTTGCAAGCAGATGACTCACTTATCTGCCATGTGTCTCACTAATCTGTTGGAGTTACAACCGCCTGCAAGCAGATCACTCACTTATCTGCCACGTGTTCACTAATCTGCGGAGTTACAACCGCTTGCAAGCAAATCACTCACTCATCTGCCACGTGACTCACTCATCTGCTAGCAATTTACTCGATCTGCCTCTATAAATAGCCAAACACAAAGCCATCTGGAGGTAACTTCTTCTTGATTCATAATTCTCTCTTCGAATATAGAGATATAAACATTTTTCTGAAGACATTGTTCTAACTTTGGCATCGGAGTCCTCGTGGCAGGCACCACACCGGTGTCAAGAATTAACTTCTATCTTATGCAGATTACTCCACGTGATCAGCACATGATCCGGTGAAAATTTGCATCCACACACACATTTTCTGCTTAGAGGATCAGATCGAAGATGAAACCAGGTGTATTGGATCTAATAGAAAGAATATTGTTGCAATTTAATTTCAAAAATCTGCTATAGACGTGCCAACTGTTTTTATCTTTTGTAGAGAGATTTCCATTACAATACACATACAATAAGAGTAAATTATCTATCCAATATTTATTCATATTTAATTGCATTAATAAAAAAATGGAATACTGCTTCATTCCATGTATGGCATGATTTTGCCTTGACAAATTGATGTTATGGTTGTATAAAAATGCTAACGAGTGTTATGATCTATCAATATTTGTTGAGTGAAGTTGACTAGTAAATTCTTTAAGGTGCAAAGTATAAAAAAAAAATATTTCATTGAAATTTTAGGAAATTACACAAAGTATGCAAGTTCTGTATTATGCGCATCTATTCCCATCCCGTCCCGTTCCGAACCCGTTTGGGATGGGATGGGATCGGGATGAGGTTTATCCCGTCTTGAACAAAAAACAACGGGATGGGATCGGGATGAGGTCCATCCCATCTCATGCCCACCCCTAAAGGAAGTTCCACAACTTAGTATTTGAGGCTTCACAACCTGATCCTTCCCAACATCAACTCACATCTCCAATCAATGTGGACAGGGGGATGAATCATATGTTTAACAACCCTAAGAGGATCAAATCATGCAAGAGGAAGTTGGATGACTTACTCAAGGTTGATAATCATCAGACATGCACTCTAAGGGATTCCATGAATACTACAACAAATAGGGCATTGCATATGCAGGCTCGGGTTGCACTATTTGCAAGGGTAGGAGGTGACCAGTCTCCAAGGGACTTCAGGGCAGCTGTAAAGGAGAAAGTAGAGAATTAAGTATTGTGAACATTTCTCCGAAACATGTGAATACATCTCCAAGTGTACAACTTGCTATTTTGGGGGTGTCTTCAATGTGTAGTCTCCAAGACAGTTGAGAGCAAGTAGAATTAAGGAGATTAAGTTGCAATGGCAAAGAGAAGAATTAAAAAGGCAAATACAAAAATGGCAAAAATATCAAGTAATGGTGGTGCAATACCACCACCATCAATTCAAACATCACATTTATCATCTGTTGTTCAGCCAACACCACCACCACCATCAGTTCAAGCCACTCCACAATCACCTCCACCATGTGATGTTGAACAAACTCCACCAACAACATTAGTTCAAGTCACTCGTCCACGACCACTATCTGTTGTTGAAGTACCACCTATGCTAAAGAGAGGAAAGGGGTGTATGAAGGTGGTGAGTGGTTTTAATATTGATGAAATAGATCAACAAGATGTATTGGAAGATGATGGAAAGTCTTTGGATGATGATGGGCCAAAAGAAAATGAACCTGACTACGAATCTACGATTATGATTTAGAAATTCTTGAACCTCAAAGGATTAACTCATTATTCCAGGACGGAGACGACCTATGTAGAAGTCAGGATGATGCAAACACTGAACCACATTGTCCAATGATGAAGAAAATTGATTTGAAGTTGCATGATAAATGGAACACCATGGGTGAGTTCAGAAAAGCTTTGAAGATGTATGCAATTCAACAAAAAGTAGAAATTTACTTTCACAAGAATGAACCGCGAAGGGTGATAGGAGTTTGTAGGGGCAATGGTTGTAGTTGGAGGAATTTATCTAAGGAACCAACCTAATGCATTCACAGTGAGGATTAATGGATTGAGTGAGAAGCATACATGCACCCCTGATGGTTCCTTAAAAAACTCAATGGCCCATGTTGCATCGGTACTTCAGTATGTAGGGAAGCAAATCACTGAATACAATGCAAGTTACAAGCCCAAGCAAATTCAAACTGCTATTTGGATTTTGTGGGCAGTTGATATATTGGGTAGCTTGGCATGCAAAATCAATTGCACTAGATAAATTATATAGGAGTTTTGAGGATAGTTATGGTCAAATGCCTGAATTTGCTAGGCAACTATTTTTTAAGAATCCTGGTAGTATAGTTGCAGTCTCAAGGAGTGATGTTGACTCAAGTTTTGAAGGGCCATGCATTACCTACCACGCTAGTTTGTTAAGGGTTGCAGACCTTTCTTAGTCTTGATGGGACCTTTTTGAAGGGTAAGTAGGGAGGTGTTGTATTGTCATGACTGCCTTGGATGGGAATAATAGTATGTTCCCAATTATTCTCTACTTATGCCAATCTGAATGTTATGATAAATGGAAGGCATTCCTAGAAATTGTAGCTCAATATCTACTCCAACACTATGGGACACTCACTTTTAAATTTGACAGGCATAAAGGTTTTGATCCAAGCATTACAAAAGGTTTTTCCTGGGTGCTACCACAGGTTTTGTTTTAGGCATGTGATACAAAACTTTAAGAAGACTTTTAAGGCAACACACTTGGTGGAGTCTGCATGGAACGCTTCCAATGCCTTCAAAAAGTCAAGGTTCAGGCAATTCATGGATAAGTTGGCCACTAAAACACCTAATGCAGCTGAATGGTTGAACAACATTCCTAGAGAGTAATGGGCCACTTCACATTTTGATTGTTGTTCAAAATGTGAGTTAACCAAAATAACTTCTCAGAATGCTTTCACAAGTGGATCCTTGATTTTAGGGACAAACTAATGACTACTTTCTTGAGTACCTACTATGATCAATTGATGGATAAGCTCTATGACAAAAGGAACCAGACTAACATTATTAAGAGGCTTGAAGATGATGTGAATCATTTTACTGTGCATGGAGCAAATGACACTGAGTATTCTATAAGTGGGCTCAATGGTAAGTGGTTTGTGGACTTGAAATTGAAGGCATGTACTTGTTGTGTTTAGGATGTGATTGGGCTCCCATATGTACATGGTGTTGCTAGATTATTTCATATGAGAGAACCAATAATTAAGTAAGATGTTATGTCGGTATTTTGTTGTTACATGTAATAGTCTGTATTGATTAGTCATGGTATAAGTTTTATGTTACATAGTTTGCAGCTATTGCAGTGAATACCACATGGTCAGGACATATGCTAAAGCTTATGTGGAGTTTATAAGGTCAATACCAAATGATGATGAGTGATACAAGATACACTTTAACTTTTTGCATAGTGTGCATGGTAGTACATGTAGTTATGACAAAATTGAATGACATGATGCCAAGTACTATGCCTTGCTATGAATTTACAGCCTCAGTGTGTGGTTCTCCCCCTCCATTGAAGAGACCAGCTGGTAGGCCTAAAAAAACAAAGGAGGGGAGACCCAATTGAAGATGATAAGCTAACAAGGAACTGTAGCCAAGTTGTAAACAATATTAGGTCATGTAAGGATCCTATCACGAATGCAACTAATGTCTGGTTTGATGCATCAAGTTCTCAACCACCACCACCCTCATTTCAAGCACCACCACCACTTTCGCTTCAAGCACCACTACTACCATGTCAGCCACCACCACCACCTACATACCAGGCAACAACAACAACAACACCCTCTCAGGCTCCATATGGTTGCAGTGGATGCATGCCATCAGTAGAGTGACCATGAGGCCTAGTAGACAAATGAGTGATACTTACATGCCAAGACATCAAGCATTTGTTCCGGACTAATACATGTCCAAAAAGCAACAAAACTGCCATTGTTTAGACCATCATGGAAGTTATGGATTGGCTATCATGAGTGCTTAAATTGGTACTAACAAACTAGATCTCTTAAACTAGTCAATTTTTTTTAATAATGTGAAATGTCTCACCTTGTTTTGATGATATTACATAGCTTGAAGTATGAAAACTAGTATGTTTTGTATAAGTAAGGTGGAATACTTCACTTCTTTTGGATAAAGGGTACTTGCAAGGTTCAATTCAAGTGATTGTGTCAGGGATACATTCATATGTGTTCATGGTACTTAACTATTATTTAGTTGTTATGGTGTACTACTTAGTTGTTGTGGCTTTCTATATTAGAGTTGTTATGTCAGAGTATGTGGTTTGTTATTTAGTTGCTTGGTGTTTTATGTGTTAGCTAGTGCTATGTAGTTTTCATTGTTGTGATTGCAGTCAACTTGTAAGTTGCTATGGTTGTTCTACCTATAGTCGTTACTGCAGGTTGAAATACAGTTGTTATGGTACTACATTGTTATTTAGTTGCTATGGTATACTATGTCAAGTTTCAAATCAAGTGAATATATAAGAGATATATTCAGAGTTCAATTCAAGTGAAAATATCAACCCATGGTACTTCCTTCATGCTACTTAGTTGTTATGGTTTGCTATGTCAGAGTTGAATTCAAGTGAATATGTGTCAGTCCAATATGTGATGCTAAGTAGTTGTTATGGTTTGCTATGTCAGAGTTGAATTAAGTGAATATGTCAGTCAAGTGTGTGATACTATTTAATTGTTATGATTTGCTATTTTAGAGTATGTGGTCTGCTATTTAGTTTTTATGGTTTGGTGTTTTGAAGGGAACCATGGAGTAAACAATGTGCTATGATGTTGGTATGATAATGGTGCTACATGTGTTAACTAATGCTATATTGTTCTCATAATTGCGATTGCAGTCAACTTGTAAGTTGCTATAGTTGTTACTGTAGGTTAACATACTTACAGTGCATAGAGCAAATGACATTGAGTTTTTTGTAAGTGGGCCAAATGGTAAGTGGTGTGTGAACTTGAGATTGAAGACATATACTTGTTGTGTTTGGGATGTGATTGGGAACCCATGTGTACATAGTGTTTCTTCATTATTCCATATGAGAGAACCAATAATTAAGTAAGTTGCTATGTCTTTATTTTTTTTCATTATTTGTAATAGTCCATAATTGATTAGTCATGACATGTGCTTTTTGTTACTTAATTTGCAGCTATTGCAGTGCATACCACATGGTCAGGACATTTGCTAAAGCTTATGTGGAGTCTATAAGGCCAATACCAGATGATAATGAGTGAGATAAGGTACACTTTAACTTTTTGCATAGTGTGCATGGTTGTACGTGTAGTTATGAAAAAATTGAATGACATGTATGCCAAGTACTATGCCTTGATATGAATTTGCAGCCTAGCCTCAATATGTGGTTCTCCCCCTCCATGGAAGAGAGAGACCACGCGATAGGCCTAAAAAATGGATGAGAGACCCAACTGAAGATGATAAGCAAACAAGGAAGTGTAAGCAAGCTGTAAACAATACTAGATCATGTAAGGCTCCCACCATGAGTGCAACTAATGTCCTGTCTGAGACATCAAGTTCTCAACCACCACCATCACCACCCTCGCTTCGAGCACAACCACCATTGCCACTACCATGTCAGCAACCTCTATTACAACTACCATGTTAGGCACCACCACCACCTTCATATCAAGCAACAACAACAACACCCTCTCAGCCTCCATATGGTTGCAGTGGATACATGCCATCAGTAGACTATCCATGAGGCCTATTGGCTAAGTGAGTGGTACTTACCAGTGTTCTAAAAATCGGCCTAGGCGGTGCCTAGGTGCTAGAAGGTAGAAAACCTCCCAGATTAATGGCTGGGCGGTCTGGGCAAAATTTTTCTTTTTTTTAATAAGGCTGATTGTGTTCTTATTTTATTTTTCTTTCCTCTTTTTTAGAAATAAACTATTTAATTGTTTTTTATTCAGTATATGTCTAATTGTAACAAATGATGATTACTTAATGGAATTCTCAAAGGATCTGCCGGTACCAATTTTACTAATGTAGATTTTATCAAACATGACTAAGGTTATTCATGCAATTTGAAGAAAAATAAAAGAGTAGGTTTGGATATTTGTCCACAAATTCAATTTTATATAAAGTACCCATCATGACCAACTTCAGTCATTTGAGTTTTAATATTCATGATTGTTAATTTTTCATGTTTTTAAATTTTGCATATGTATCTTGGCATTAAATTGGATGTAATTGATAAGGTGTTATGCTTAACTTTTGTAAATTATTAAAGTTATAATACAAAACTTAAGACCGCCTAGGCCCCTGGGCGCTAGGCACTTGCTCGTCGCCCGCCCAGTGCCTAGCGCTTTTTAGAACACTAGTACTTACATACCAAGATATCAAGCATTTGTTGCAGGACTAATACGTGGCCAAAGAGAAACAAAACTGCCTCTATTTGGACCACCATGGAAGTAGGGGATTGACAATCATGACTGCTTAACTTGGTATCAACAAACTATATCTCTAAAACTAGTCAATTATTTTAATAATGTGAAGTGCCTCACCTTGTTTTGATGATATTACTTGGCTACAAGTGTGAAAACTAGTATGTTTTGTATAAGTGAGGTGGAATACTTCACTTCTTTTGAATAAGGGGTACTTGCAAGGTTAATTTCAAGTGATTGTGTCAGGGATACAATCACATGTGTTCATGGTACTTAATTATTAATTAGTTGCTATGGTATGATACTTAGTTGTTGATGATACATAAAAACAGTCACATTCTGGAACCGTACACATGTCATGATAATCTCGAGGAATTACAACCTCAAGCGTCAGCCCAAGCGGTTCTGAGCCCGCCCAACTGTAGTCCACTAGACGGACCCGAACTCTCACAACATGCTAGGCCCACACGCCTCACGACTATATTCAATACCCGTAAGCCCTCTTCAGGAAAGTATCTCGATGATCAGTTTCGGACGGGCAACTACAGTTGTTCTCTGCTTCCAAATAGGAAGCAAACACCAGAGTATCTTCCACACAAGGGAATTCCCTTTTACGAATTGCTCTTGAATTGGGAACTATCTCCCGCGTATCTGGGAGCATAGAGCTAATGTAATATCTGTTTTTTTTTTTTAATTTGCTTGGAGAGGGGTGTACTCAGTTAATACGGTGGGGGCACATAGCCACCCACCCTTTAAGAAACAACCCCTCCCCTTTTTTCTTTCTTCTTCCTCTTTTTTCTTTCTTTCTTCACAGAGAGCGCATTTCCTTTGCAGAGTTCGATTTCGCCGGATTTCGTTCGAGCCATTCCTTCGCGGAATTTATTCCTTGTTCTTCATTTCTTCCCCTCTTCTTTCCCTCTTCATTCTCTTTTGTTTTTCACGGAAAAAAAATCAATTTTCAGATTGTGGTTTGATTGGTGTTGGGTTGTTTGATTGGCTTGCGTAGCTCCGATCAGCCATTGAGGAGCATTTGTGGCGTCATTTGGAGCCCTTAGACCCCACATGCAAGGGTGATTTCGTGGTTGGCCGGGATTTTCAAAAAATCAGGGTGCATGTTCATTAGGAAGGTTCTTCGGCGTGAATCCGGACTTTGGGTGCGTGGGTGAGCCGCACATTCGTGATTCCGGGTGTTCTTGGACCTATTTCTGGCTTGTTGTGCGGTTTGGAGGCGACCAGCCTAGAGTAGGGAGGGTTTCGGCGAGTTTTCGCCAAACTTTGGGTTTCGTCGGGGTGTTTGCCGAATTTTATTTGCCTGTAAGTTTTTCTTTCAGTCACGCGTCGATGGTAACTTATTTATTTTTTCATTTTTCGGCTAGTTCGCTCACCTTTGAGTCTGCCTTGCAGTTTTAAAAAATTTTGTGGTCCCGCATTCGCTGTTTTGCGAGTTGGGAACTTCGACCTGTAGGATTTGGGTTCTGAAAACCCATTCCACTCAGGTGAGTGTAACTATAATATTTATTTTGAGAAATAATTATTTGAAATCCTGAATTTAATTTTTACATTATACCGTCGCTTGTGTATAATTGAATCCAAGTCCGAAATTCTGGGTTTTTAGAGATTTCGATGGTTGTGTTGTTTCTTTGTGAATGAATTATGTATTGAGTTTCTGAAAGCATGATATACTTGAATGAAATTGAATAGTGGATGAATTTGGGTGTGATTAGGCTTTGGTGTAATTGCATTGGGCTTGTATGCTTCGTTTTCGAGTTTGCATAGTAAGTCATGTTTTACCGTAGATTGCTGAATCTTAAGCATGTATGATAGTTTGACTCGAATGAATTATTGTGGTGAATTGGATCATGTTGGGACCCTAGTGTAATCGTGGATTTATGAAAATTTTCCGAACTGATTATGGTTACACGTCTGCTATAGTTGATTATATACAGACTCGTAGTTTGTGCATGTTGATATTAGTGTAAGTGTCTTTACCCCGCCATAATGCCTGTTGTGCCGATGCTTAGGAGCTTGCTTGCATCGTGAGTTGGACGGTGCTTGAGATGACTCGCACCTGACATTGAGGACACTATTGCATGTGGCAAGCTTGCTGAGGTGCGGTGAGCTCCCGCACGCACTTGCCACTAGAGAATGCAGTAGGACGGGTCCCAGAGGATGTGCTTTGGAGATTACTCGCTTTCCCTCCCAGCGCGCTTGAGTTTGATTTGTGTTAGGTTGGCAGTGTTAGGCTAGTCGTTCGGGATGTTTAAGTTTGTATCCTGGCAGATGGCACCCCATTAGGATACAAACCACCCGAAGTGGTACTGGTGCACGTTGTGGGATGTGTCTGGGTGAGACACATTCGTAGGGTTTGCAGATACCTACGATATGAGACACTTATACAGAAGTTTTGCTTTCAACTTGATTGTTATACCTAGGAGACTAGGCATGATTACTATATTGTCTTTGTCTTCATCGCGTGATATTTCCCATGTTTGAATCACTTGTACTGATCAGCATATTTTGTAAACTTGTAGTGATTGTTGAATCTGAATTGCTTGTGTTGGTGCTTGAACTTAGAAATATTATCCTTAGAGACACGGTGTGATTTAGACTTTAGAACCTGTTACTTATCCATTATTGTGTGGCATGAATTTTCCTTGTATATTATTTTGTTATCTGTATTTAGTTCGCTCGCACTAGCTAGCTTTGTGCTTTGCTGACCCCGCAAGGGGTGTGCTTCTATTGGAGTGTAGGCAATGTTGGCGTTCCTGCTGATCGTGGCGCTTAGGCTCAGTTTTTCGTTGTAGGCGCGTTTTGTGCGATTTGGTCGTGTCCACCCTGTACGGGTATGTTTTGCTTCCTATGTATTATCATGTGTATTATCTTGTTATTCTAGATGTTTGTATATTGGTTTTGTCGCTATGACTCTGGCAGGGCGAATCAAATATACTTATTTTGTTCAAATTTTATCATAGTTTTTATTTCCGTTTGATTCTCGTATCAAGAATGTGTTATATTATGATGTTGTGGCCGGTTACGATCCGCCTGTATTACGGGTTAGTTCACGCATCGACACAATGCGATTCCCGTGACGGGTCGGGGCGTGACAGCTAACATGAAACTTCCCTCCTACAACATGACTCCTAATTAGGGAGGGATCTCCACGAAGATCTCCTTCCTAAACTACGCCTACGATGGCCTGGTAGAACCAAGACTCCTTGCACTATAAATAAGACATGAGGTTTGTAAGCTAAGGTACGCTACAAACACTACAAAAAAACATGATGTTAGCGATGGTGGGCAAATGAAGTTAGCGACCGTTATAACAGTCGCTAAATAATCCAGCGACGGTTGCAAAACCGCCGCTAATAAAGGCGTCACTAGGGCGTTCAACGACAGTTTTCAGCAAACGCTAGCATAACCATTGCTAGATAAAATATAGCGACATTTTTCAGCAACCGCTGGTAAAACCGCCGCTAAACAAAATATAGCGACAGTTATAAACCGTCGCTAACTATGGGACAATGACAACGATTGATAGCATTCTACGACAGTTTCAACCATTGAGAAAACCTGTTGAACCATCATATTTTGCCTTTTAGCGACGGTTCCCAACCGCCGCTAAAATCCATTTGGTACTCTGCGACGGTTTTCAACCACCGCTAATGACAGTGACAATTCTAATATGCTTATTTAACCGATATTTCGGCAGGCCATTGGATTGCCTTATCATCTACAATTTTGAAATTTTCATGTCCATTAGATCAACATAATCTCAATCAACACAAAGTAAATGGATACATTTAATGAAATAAAACATTTCACTTCACTAACAAATATTCTTGATTTGTACAAGCACCTTCTTAGAATCACAATCTTAAAAGAATTGAAATTTAAGTTGAACATAAGAAACGTAAACATTAGGAACCTACTGAAACTAGGACAAGTGGTTTGAATAGGAAATAAAAGAAAGTTTTACATGCATGGCAGAAGAGAAAGGTAAACTGGATACAAGACCCAGATGATACATTCTCCCCTTAGGATGAACAACAGTTAGCCCTCTGTGCAGCAGATTCCCCACGAATTTGCATGTTGGAGGCCTTGCGTTATTCATGGCTGGTTGACTAGCCATCCTACGATAAATCAATAGGAGATGAGAAAAAAGTTCATGATTGACATCAATATCTCCAACAACAGGTTTACTACTGTTTGAAAATCAACTAGCAACAACATTCAGTTTCCCTAGATGCATATACTTTAAGATGTGCACAATGATTATGAAAAAAGTCATAATCTTCTAAAGATCGAGTTATTGTGAAACAATGGCTCAGTTCTATCCAACAACGAATGAAAGTGATTGAAGAAACATTCATCAGAAGCTTTTGGGTGTACCTTCATAAGGGGAACCTTGATTAGCCCCAACCTAAGTGGAGTCTATGGAAACTAACTCAAGCTAAATACTGCTATGATTTCGACATGGTAAGAAAAAATCAAGCAAAATAGGGCTTCGGTGACAAATTAAGTTGTGTTGACATTCACAGGTGTAAAAGGTTTCACATAGGTTGACAGAGAGACACACAACACTTCATTCATCAATTCCTTTACACAACTTTCAAATGTTTCATTAAATAGATAGTAACAAAATAGATGATTACGAGGAAAATATATGAACAAAATAATTGTGTAAAACATATGAACGTGTTCCTGAGTTGGTGGGTTTTTAAGTTGATAGCCTTGGACACTTGGTACTCGTGTCAGACACCGAACATGTACCTGTGTTATTGTATTATTGTAGCATAGCATCAAAGTAACACCTGAGACATAATATACAAAAGTGCAATTATTCATAAGAAGACACAATACCTACTTAAGTTAATGGCTACGATCGAGGAAAAGAAATTTAAGCAACTGACATTTTTACTGTTTGCAACATCTTCAGCTTGTTTGACTAAGGTTGTACCTTCTGCAATTACATGCTACACCAAAAAATAAATAAATTCAAAAAATGAACTCCATGTTAAAATTAATTTTGAAATCATTATAAACATGTCTTACCTCCAAAAGTAACAACACAATTTAGCAATCTTCCAAAGAAGCATAGTGCATACCTTGTCATGCCCAAGTAATGCATTACAACCAGAGTTTTCTTTTTTGAGTAGTTGGTTCTTATAAACAATCAATAATTCATATTCAACTTTCTGTAAAATGAAACAAAATTAATAATTTCAAAATTAATAATTCATACCAACCACTTGTCCACTCACCATTCATGTCTTTTGGATCTGAATGAAATAATGGCCATAGCCAAGGCCAAGTATAATTCACCAACCTATGTGTTAAACAAAATCATACAGATAGAGTCTCAGTCTAGCTTATTCGAAATTCACCTTTCACCTGCGCCATTCAAGTTTTGCAAACATGAGATTGCTACTGAAAGGTCCCTTCACAACTCAGCTTGACCTAGAACTAACTCATCAAGGCTACCATTCATGTCAATAGTTATGTAAATGACCCATTGGGAAGAAAATATGAAATCACCCATTAGTAGATATGGACTGACCTTCACTAGGTGCAACAATTTGCAGCCAATTTAAACAATAAAATTTAGATTGCATAGAGAACTCCGATTAATCTGATCTCTACAACAAATTGTCAAAGACCTAATAGGCACTTCAGAATACAAGCATTTGACTCTAAGCACTTGACAAAACAAACCCAAGTCTGAAACATACATACCTGAGACTTCCATTTGTCTTGTGCATCCTTCTTCTGCCTACTGAGTGTGGAATTGTCTTTGAAAATAAAACCCCAAATTGAAAATACAACAAAATTTATCAGTTTCTACATAAAATGGATTGGGGATTCAGAAAAGGAAGAAGAGAGATGGATAAAAACCTGATGTTAGTAAGCACGAGTGTAGCCGAGAGGATCTGGATGTCCCAAATAAAAAGAGAAGATGGGTCAGTGAGATCGATACCCCATTTTCGTGAGTAAACACACCATAAAGAAGAAGAACAAAAAAAAAGAGTCGGTGAAGAAGAAGAAAAAGAGTTGATGAAGAAGTGAAAAACTGACTTGAAGAAGAAGACGCACGCAGGAGATGGCAGGGGCTGGAGCGGTCGGAGGCGATGGAGAGTAGAGAGAAAATAAGGGATAGGGTTTTCACATTTGGAAGGTCTTCTCATTTGCTAAAACAATTGATGTTTTATTTATAACAACGTTTAAAATCGCCGTAATTAACAATAATCGTCGTTAAATAATATTATTTTGCGATAGTTGAATAAACGTCATCAAATAAAGTATTTAACAACGGTTTTTTCAAATGGTCGCTAAATAACCACCGCTAAATTGTCATTTTCTTGTAGTGAAATTCCCTGTTACAACATTGACCTTCCTCATAGCCTTGTTTGACTTTAGCATCGGAGTGCCATCGGCCACCCCACGGTGGTATGTGGCTCACGTGTTCTACTTGTGCCGGTCAACAGGAACCAGGTCAAAGCAGGGAGCGAAAAATGAGTGCATCATTTTGGCGTCGTCCATGGGGACGACATAGTTCTTAACTTTACATTAATCGTTGTCTCTTATCAAAACCCATAGAGATGGTGACCACAGGGTCACGCAACAACGGAGAACCAGAGAACACGGCTAACACTCATGTTGTCCCTATACTGTGTCATTCAGCAGTTCTTGTCATGCACGGGCAGCCAACTCACGCTCCTGCGCCAGCAGCATAACGATGGACCCCAGAATCGATGTGCTAGCATCTCAAATACAGCAGATCGCCAAGGCAGTGGAGACTCTTACGCGACAAAATCCACCACCTGCTAACAGATACCCGGAGCAGCACAGACTTTCTTCTCCAGAAGATTATAAGGAGCAAGCGCAGGAGAGCCAGGACCCCGCTAGTTCTCATTGGACTAAGAGAGGGTGCGCAGAGGGGCGTATGATCCAAACATACTATATCGCCTCTCCGTCCCACCATTTGTGGACCGAATAATGAACAAGGCCCTTCCGAGGAAGCTCACTCCCCCGAAACTCGATTCCTACGACGGGACCACCAATCCTTTCGATCATTTGCGCCATTACCAGCATTTATTGACCTTCAAAGAAGGATCTGAGTCCGTCATGTGCAAAACCTTTCCCACCAGTCTTAAAAGCTATGTGTTGGCATGCTTCCACAACCTTCCAGCCAAGCCAATCGACTCCTTCAAAACACTGGCGAAGGAATTTCTGACACGTTTCATCGGAAGCCAGGGTTTCAAGAAAGGCCCGCAATACATACTCTCTCTAAGGCAGAGGTCCGGCGAGACGCTCCTAGAGTATGTCACGTGCTTTAACAACGAGCTGACCCTCATCGTCGAGTACACGATACAGCCGTGACGACCTTCACTGCGGGCCTCGGAGAGGGAAAACTTTTCGAGGACCTCACCTTGGAGCCCCTTCTAGACATGGCAGAGCTTCTCAAGAGCATCCAGAGACACATCACCCTAGAGCAGTCAAGGACCGCTAAAAGAAAACTCGAAGGCGACATGAAGCCCTCATCTCTTAGGGACAAGAAGGATGGAAAGAGATGCGAGGACGAAAAATAGAGCAAAAGGAAGCGCAACAATAATAAACCAGAACCTGGTCGGCCTAGGCCGGAGAAATCATCCAACTATGTTGGATCAAGAACCGTGACACCCTTAAACGCCAACCTGTCAGACGTACTTAACTCCATGAAAAGCTGGGAGGAAATGAAGTGTTCCCCAAAGACACACAAAGACCCCTCCAAGCGCGACAATGACAAATACTACGCGTACTACAAGGAGGGAGGCCACAACACCAACGACTCCAAGAGTCTGAGGTATGAAGTTGAGTACTGGATCCGCAAAGGCAAGCTGAAAGAATTCCTGAAATCTGATAAGCAGTCGGAATAAACCAGGGACAGGGGGAGTCGATTAAAGAGTTAGAAAAGGAGAGTCCAAGGATAATCTACGTCCTTCAAGGAGTCGGACCGAACGAAGACCGGTCGTACAGGTCTCGCAAGCGGACCCTGTTGGATATGCGGACACAACCCGCGGATGAGGAGAGACGTGTTTGCTATTCAAGAATTCAGAGCCCAATTCCCACTTTGACTTTCGAGGACAGAGACCTTGATGGAGTCCGAGCGCCGCACAACAACGCCTTGGTCATCTTTGTTTCCATCGCAAAGTGGGAAGTGAAAAGAGCTATAGTGGACATAGGAAGCTATCTCAACATTTTGTTCTACAACATTTTTTTGCATCATGGACCTCAAGGAGGAAAACCTAACGTCTTCATAACACCCACTGATTGGGTTCAATGGGGAGAAGTGCTTCCCCATCGGAAAGATAAGGTTGGCTACGGTAGCAGGAGTGTCGCAGCTCAGAAAAGTCCTTTTTTGGACTTCATGGTGGTAGACGCGTTGTCATCCAACAATCTCATCCTGGGAAGACCTTGGCTCCACCAAATGAAAGCAGTGGTTTCCACTCTTTACCAGTGTGTTAAGTATACTGCTAACTACTCTGAAGGAACAATACGTGGAGACCAACCTACGACACGAGGCTGCCACTACGCAACATTGTTATAGAGTGCTCCCAGATTTAGCTACATCGTGCTGAGCAGCCTGACCCAGTGCAAGGCCAAAAGACGGTAGATACATTTTTTTGAGCGGTACAGGAGCAATAAGCTTTTCCGCCCTGCGAGTAAAAAAGGCCATGTCAAGCAGGAACACACCCCCCCGACATTCCGTCGGCGCGGAGATCCGCTCCTCTGCAAGGTTTACTCTTCAGTAACCTATGTAACACCTCGACAGTCCGCTGAATGATCCGCGAGAGCAACCCGAATTCACTAATTGATTAATATTGAGTTAACAGTTAGTTTGCTTTAAGTTATTTGTTTCCCTTTCCTTAGTCAATATTGAGTTTTAGTTCTTAAAAAACTTATGTGATTTGCAATCATTTAAGAAATAAATGAAGAATTACGAAAAACAAACTTTATTGATTATTGGAAAGATGTAACAACAAGCACCTTGATGTAGATACAAAAGGCTACATACTACGAACGCCTTGAAGCAGATACAAAAGACTACATACTGCAAGCATCTGATCAACATGGAGTAAGGACTTGCTTTAACTGTCCGACCACTTAAGCAACACAAACAGTCCGAGGCAAACTGCCCACAAGCAAAAAAATGTTCCATCGATCGCCACCATCAAATATGGTATGCTGGGGTACAAAATTGGCAACCTGGAGTCCCGCGACGAACCACTGCCAGATACGACCAGCTCACATGCTCGATCCGTGGGAACGGTGAACCTGGGAGAAGTATCAGGTCGACATAGGTAGGGTGCACTTTTCGGCTACGAGGATGAGAGGGACATCCAGGAGTCAATGGCCCAATCCGTGGACCATGTCCAACTCCTCTTCATCTCGAGATCCTGAATTCCAGTGCAAAGCGAGACAACGAGGTTAACCGAGAAGTGGCGGAGGCGGCCACCAATAAGTGGACGCAGATGTTATATCTGAGATCAAACATTTAGGAACAACAATAAGGCACCTGCATATAAAGGACAGACTCTTCCCTTGGGAGAGAATCCTCGCCACTTCTCCGTGGTATGAGAAGAAATTACGAGACCTCAGCGAATCAACTACGTGCCGACCCATATCAGGTAACCATGCATAACAACAACTATCTCTATGCCTGATCAGTGCAAATTTCAGAACATTCAAAGACTCTAGAGACGGAGATTCAACTTAAGCCTTTGGAAAACCCAAAGCATTTTCTTCATCATTTGGAAAACCCAAAGCATCTTCTTAAAACAAGGACATTACAGAAGATAAGCTCTGCGAAAGATAGTGTCTACAATGATTGGAAAACACTATTATATAGACATGATGGTTCACCAAGCGGGCACTCAAGCATTAACTGCCGAGCATTGAATATCGTACGAGAAACTGGAAGACGACGGTTCCCAAGGAAACTGCATAGACCATGTCAATCAATTAATGGCGCTGCACGTAATCCCATTAGTTGAAGGGGAGTAACCGATACTCAACCGTTATGCAGCCTACGTTGTACACGTGTCATCGCGCAATCTACGCCGTACACACAACGCATTGTGCAGGAAACCCTAGCCCTTCCTCCGTGGGCCCATGGGCCTGGTCTATTATTCAAACAACACTCTATCACATGCTTGGCATGAGCACTAGAGATCCTAGTCAACCCTGACATACGGATTGTACTTATCGATCACTAGCTGATTTAAAGTAACTTTGTCCACCCCATGCACCAGGTAGATGAACTAGGTTCACACGCCCCCTAGCAGGCAGAACCTTTTTCCAAACCAAACAGCTTAGTTAGCCTAAAACTGATGACAAGGACTTCTGGTTCAACCCGATACCTAGTCCGCTTAGTGCGGGCATCGACAGTTTAGGAAGTGGGAGTCTAATCAGCGCTATCACGCTTGGTAACAACGACTCGCCAGGGATCATTGCCCCTTTCGTGTCAATGATCGCCAAACCTAATCAAGAAAGCCTAGATGGTGGCAACGACTTCTGATTCAACCCGATACCTAGTCCGCTTAGCGCGAGTATCGACGGTTTAGGAAGTGGGAGTCTAATCAGCGCTATCACGCCCGGTGATGACGACTCGCCAGGGATCATTGCCTCATTTGTGGTCAATGATCGCCGAACCTAATCAGGTAAGCCTAGCTGGTGACGACTATCAACGAAAGCTTCTGATCAAAACCTAGACTTGTAGCCCCCACTGCGAAGGTGTAGATAGTTTAGAAG
The DNA here is from genome assembly GCA_963556465.1 of Berberis vulgaris. NCBI lineage: Eukaryota > Viridiplantae > Streptophyta > Magnoliopsida > Ranunculales > Berberidaceae > Berberis > Berberis vulgaris. Next base: position 73,739,377 of record OY747130.1, read on the forward strand.
GTGAGAGCCTAGTCAGTCCCGAACTGATTCTGATGGCTCGCCATGGGACCACTGCTTTTCAGCGTGGCCGCCAAATCACCGAACTTGGACTTGTAGTCCGCGTTGCGAGGTTGTAAATAGTCTAGAAGGTGGGAACCCAGTTAGTCACGTCCTGATTCTGACGGTTTGCCATGGGACCACTGCTTTTCAGCGTGGTTGTCGAACCCTCCCAAATTTTTAGCCGGATGCGCACAGGTGTAGATAATTTGGAAGGTGGGAGCCTAGTCAGTCCTAAACTGATTTCGATGGTTTGCCACGAGACCACTGCTTTTCAGCCTGGTCGCCAAACTCCTCTCGAATTTGTAACCCCCACCGCGCGGGGAGGGTGTAGATGGTTCGAAAGGTGGGAGCCTAGTCAATCCTGAACTGATTTCGACGGCTTGCCACAGGACCATTGCTTTTCATCCTGGTCGCCAAACCTTTACTCCCCAAATCTGTAGTCCGCTCTGCTCGGACATAAATGATTTGGAAGGTGGGAGCCTAATCAGTCCCGAACTGATTCCAATGGCTTGCCACAGGACCACCGCTCTTCAGCTTGGTCGCCAAACCTTTACTCCTCGAATCTGTAGTCCACATGGCTCAGACATAAACAATTCAGAAGGTGGGGGAACTCAAGCAGCCCACCACACGACCTATGCTTTCCTTCAAAACAGCAGACGCGCACATGAATCTAGCTGAGTCAGCGTCTTCACGCTCAAACAGAAAGACATTCTAATGTTGAGCGAATGTCATTCGCGCCGATACAAAGATCGTACGGCTAGTGCCCAGATAAAAGCTACTTAGGATGCCAACCCGAGCTTACGGCGCCTGACTCGGCTCGAACGCTTTGACATGCACGCTCGGCCATCACAACTTGCTCACAACAACAACTACAGCCGACCGGTCAGACAAGCAAGGTAACCCTCAAGCAACTTACCTTGGGACAGGGCACAACTCAAATGACTCAACCCCAAACTAAATTGTTCGTAACATGCCCACTATCGGACATGACTACGCCGCGATGACCCCGAGTCATTCACAACACAAAACGGTCAAGCTCTCTATCACAGACAGACCAGTCAACGTCCTATTGATTCAACCAACCTATGCCAAAACAAGACGACAAGGCGAAACGAAAAAACATGCAATAGAGACAACAAGTACGAAACAGATAAAACTGTTTTCATTAATGGTCAAAGACAAAAAGAGTACAAGCACACAAAGTTCACTCCTTATCAGGAGAGGGTACATAAATTGAAGAGTACAAGCACACAAAGTCCACACACGCCGCAGATTGGACATCAGGGCTCAAACTGTCTTCCTCGCTCGATGACGTCGAGGTAACAGACAGGTCCACATACGACATCTTCTTATTACGACTGAGATCCCACTCCGGATGCTCTCCCTTCATCAGCGTCAGCAGCTCCAGCAGTCCATTTACAACCCAACGAAACTCATATTTGCCTTGTTCCTGGAGAAGTTATTGCGAGTTTTATTAACCTAAATTAATAAGCAAATAAACCTCACTTGTAATAACTGCAAGTGCACGGTGTCTAACTGGTAAACAACGACAAGTACGGGTCGATCCCACGAGGAAGGTGGACTAAATTGAATTTAATAATTTAATTAAACAAATTTGGAGAAAATGGGGGGTTACAGTGTTTAAAAATCCGAGTTAAACAAAAGTAATAAAAAATAAAAGAATTGGAGGGAAACCACAATTTGCAAAATATTTTTCAAGCTCCTAAAATTATATTCAATTTTTCTTATTATTCTAATTTCAAATAAATGACTAGCAATGTATAAAGTCCTAGCATTAATTGTCTTTTTAGGGCACAATTAATCACAAGTTTAATTATTCAATTAAAACATGCTTGATTTATAACATAATATTTTTCTAACAACCTAAGATGCATGACATAGTAGGTGAAAGTAAAATATTATAAATCGCGAATCAATTAATATTAATCATGGAATAATAAAGTAAAATGAAATTAATTCTAGAGTTTGAGACTTAATTCAATGTGGTGTTACAGAGCATTCAACAGGGTGCAAACAAGAACAGGTCCAGTGTGGCTCAGCAGATCCCAGTGGGTGCCAGTAGTGTCAACTTGATTTATGACACGAATCCCGAGAAAATGAACTACAAAAGCTTTGTGGCTGCTCAAAGAGAAGTCGGGGTGCAAATAACATAACTGTTTGAAAAAAAGTTATTTCCTTCCAGTCGCTCGCGCTCCTCTGGTCGTCGTCTCCAGTTAGCAGCGTCGCTGTTCCTTCTTCCTCCGTGCTCCTCGCGAGCTCCTTCGTCCTCCAAGATACTCCGGAACCTGCAAAAGAGAGATAGAGGAATGGAAGAACAGAGAGAAATGTGATGAAAACACACAAAAAAACAGAGAGAGATCAAAGCGGACTCCCCTATTTCTGCTCCTGTGGCAGTGGTGGTGCTCGGGTGATGATGCTTGCGATGGTGACCATGAGAGAGGGAGACAGGATGGAGGGCCGAGACGAATAGAGGCCAAGAGCGGGTGACTGAATCAGGCGATGCTCCCTGTTTCTGCTGCGTGACTGCTGGTGGTGGCTGTTGTTGGCAAAGAGAGGGAGACAGTGGATGGTGGTGGTGCTCGGGTGATGGCAGAGAAGGCGCTTGCTCTGGTGGCGGTGATGGCGGAGTGATCCGGACAGTGGCGGAGGAACATATTTGATACGAAACAGGGTTGTCACACCCCTGTTTCGTGTGGTGGCGGTGTTCGGATGATGGTGGATGGAGGTTGTGCTGTCCGGAGGTGGTGGTGGTTATGACGTTAACAGGGAAGGTGGCGGAGAGGGTGATGGACACGGAGGTGGTGAGGAACGTGGTTGCTAGCGAGGAACAGGGAAGTGATGGTGGTGGCGGAGCTCGGTGGTGGCGAGGTGAAGCGAGACAAGTGAGGGATGAAGGAGAGAAAACCTAGATTTGCTTGGTTGGGATGGTGATGAGAATCACTCTCTGAAGGAAAGAAGATTTGATTTTCTACTGATTTTTTTCTTCCCTTTCTCATCCATTGAATTTTTGTATTTATAGAGAATTAGGAAAAAATGAATATGGACAAGTTAAGGGGAGGATTCAATGAGTGATTTAAGGAAAAAAATCAAAACTAAATATGGGATAATTGGGAGAATATTTTTTGGGTTTGTTAGGGCTTGGCATTGGGTTTGGGTTTATGGGCTTGGTTTTGGGTTTAAGGGTTTAGATATGTGACCCTCTACTTTGTACCACCGTTAGAATCGACCAATTATCATTCCTTAAATTGTCGCCTTAATACGATTTCATCGTTCACGCTCAAATTCCTACAAAGACATGAAAACGAAATAATTACTATAAAATATAATAATCGAAACACTAACATATATAGATTAAGGGATATATTATGTAATAATTATGTGAATATCAGAAGCTCTTCCTCCCGCACCTTTGCATCAACAAGTTCATGCTCCAGTATCTCCAACTTGCCAATCAGCGCGTCGACCCGAGACTGCTCTGTGGCCAGACTGCTATTCACGACACTAAGTTCATGCCACCCCAATTCGAGTTGGTCCTCGGCCTTTTTTCGCTTCTCGAGCATAGAACTCCACATCAAATTCCAACCGTTGCTTCTCAGCAGCCCAGTCGACTTCCTTCGAAGCACTCTCTTCAGCGTAACAAAACAAATCAGAACTCGCCTTAGCCGCAGCTTCCTGCACAACCTCGAATTCTCGACAGATACGACTCAACTCCTGCTTAAGTTCGTCCCTTTCGGACACCGCCTATGTTAGATTATGCTCAAGATCCTCCAGACGAGCCCTTTGAGCCTCAGTGGCCATGATTGACCAATCCAACCGCTTCTCTTCGTCCTGCTTCTTAAGCCACTCAATTTCATGGAGCGCATCAGAATACAACGTCTGCATATGCGAGAAGACACGCTTCAAGGTGTGTACTCTCTCACAAGCTGCTTCAACTTCTGTCCCAGCAACGGGGCGTGGCTCAAATGAGACATATCCATCATGAGGTACTTCAAGCCCTTATCCATACACCCTTCCAACGAATCCTCATCGGGTTTTGGAGTGTGATCCATCAGCCAGTTGTGACGCCTGCTTATATGCTTCCTCAAAGCATACTCTATGTCCACCTTTTAGTGCCAGATCTGTGAACTCAGCTTCACCAAATCCGGTGCAAACAGGCTTATCCATGCATCTGAATGAAGCTTTCCTCGATTGGAAACTATGTCGGCACCACCCTTCATGGTCGCCCACTGTCCTCAAGCTTTCCTCCGTGGCTTTTCTCTTGTCAACAACAGCAACCCCTTTTGGGTGAGACGGATCAATGGGATCTGTAGGGAGAGAAGGCAATGAAGTATCCAGATGACCCTCCAACACCTCTAGCTGAGGCCTAGAGCGAGACGGTGAGCCATGCAGACTACAAGAGACACGGTCGGTACCGCGACCACTATCAGGCAAAGCAATTATGGGGCAATCATATTCTACAACCTCGCGCAAATCCTCACAAGAGCCTTTTGCCGGAGCTGCCCCACGCGAATCAGCATCAGCGGAAACAACCATCGCAACCCGCACCAGACGGTCATTCAAAGCCTCGACCTGCGCATCACTAAGGTTCAACTTGTCTACAACTCCTGTCAATCGTAGGTAATCCTTTCCAAGCCGGAAACATCAGTTTCTGCCTCAACAGACCTAGTAGACTCGCGTTCCCCCTTTACCGAAGCGGGTCGTGCCGAAAAACGACCCAGTTCTAACTTGAGACCTCTTCCTCACTAAGGAGGCAAAAGTCGTAGACGACCCCTCTGTATCAGACAAAACATGAGCTTTGGCCCCAGTAGCCTTCCTCTTCTTGAAAGGGTCCCCATCTTCCAACTTAATGCACGACTCTCAATACAGAGTGGAGACGACGTGCTAGTTGTCCCATAGCCCACTACGGATGAAGTTGGAAACCCTCATGACATCGAACGCCTTTCTTTTTCGGCAGAATGCAGAACTTCTACACGGTGTTTTTCTCTTCTAAGGTAAGAGGAGTAGCGGGAAACCTTCATGCAAAAAAACGCAAGCGATGGTTAATCGACCCATTATCAAGCATATAAAAGTCACAAGAAAAGATATCTATCTAACATTTCAAAGTGGGTTTTTACTGTTCATGAACATTATTTTGAGTCTATATGTCCTACGTGGCAACAATTATGTTTATGGCTAACAACTTAAACCACGAATCACCTCCCCGCAGGCAAACTCAAACTAAAAAAAATCTCCATTTGAAACTCAGACTTTCCCTCCCACTCTCCACCTCTCCAAACTCAAATCCTCTCTGCTTCTCCATCTCAAATCCTCTCCGCTTCTCCATTTTCTCCTCTGCTGAATGAAGGAGTTCATCTTCTCCTCTGCTGCGTGAAGGAGTCCTCATCTCTTCTCCTCTGCTGCGTGAAGGCCTCTCTGCTTCACCATCTTCTCCTCTGCGTGATTTTCTGCGTGAAAGTAGTACCTCTCTGCGTGATTTGCTGCGTCAAGGAGTCCCCTTCTCTGCGTGATTTGCTGCGTGAAGGAGTCCATCTTGCTCTCTGTGATTTTGATGGGGTAACCAACTCCATTTCTGTTTCTATTTAAAAGCTTTCTGTGAACAAACACTGCTAAATTCTAACAAAGCACAATATATGTTTGATGAAATTCCTCTTTGTGGTTGCTAAGGTGCTTTGGGTAGGGAAAGCTTTGTGTATTTTTTAATCTCTTGAACATGGATTCAGTGCCAGACTAAGTCCTAAGAAATATTCTATATATTTTTAATCTCGAAATACTTTTGTTATGTTTGTACCTGTGGGAAGCTTTTCTTTCAGAAACAACAAACAAAAATTATCAAATAGTTTTCTCAGATTATCAAATAGTTTTCTCATGGCTGCTACATGTCAAATTTGGTTTATATAATTGTCTCTTTGTCAGTATCTTGCTTGATGATGCATGTTGTCATCAATGACAGGCTTTATTTGCTGTTCTGCGTTATCTGTGTCCATTCAAATGCATTGGCTCCATTCAACAATATATCTGCGTCTTTGATGAATTATATCTGCGTGTTTGATGAAATATGCGTTTTGAAATATATCCCCATCAGTCCCCCAATTCCATTTACTCCAGCACCTATATTTGTGAATAACCTCAGTTCTGCATTTTTTATGCATGCACTGCTTTCCTTTATGTTAGGAGTAATGTTTAATGGCCCCATTCTATTTAATCCTTTGAAATTTGTTCCCTGTTTTCCAGTTTGACATGGATTTAGGTTTTCCTAGGTTGGGATGCATCACCTTTATACAAATTTTGATGTGGCAAAGTTGTCCCATCTTTTGGTAAAATGGAAGGTTGCCAGGCTTATGTAGGAGCCTCAGTTGATTGTTCTATTTCCCTTCTGGAACAAGAGGATTAGTTTAAGTTATTAGATATGGTGCATGAGTGTGTTTGTCCTACGTGGCAACCATTATTATGTTTATGGCAAACTTAAAACAAAACCTCTCCCCCCGCGTACAAACTTAAAACTCAAAAAACCAAAAAACTCTCCATTTCAAACTCATACTTTCCCTCCCACTCTCCACCTCTCGACCTCTCTGCTTCTCCATTTTGTAGAGCTCTACATCTCAACACTTCTCCACCTCTCTGCTTCTCCATTTTCTCCTCTGCTGCGTGAAGGAGTCCATCTTCTCCTCTGCTGCGTGAGGACTCCCCCTCTCTGCGTGAAGGAATCTACCTCTCTGCGTGAAGGAGTCAACCTCTATGCTTCACCATCTTCTCCTCTACGTGATTTGCTGCGTCAAGCAGTACCTCTCTGCGTGAATTGCTGCTTGAAAGAGTCCACCTCTCTGCGTGATTTGCTGCGTGAAGGACTCCATCTTGCTCTTTGTGTTTTTGATGGGGTAATCAACTCCATTTATTTTTCTATTTAAAAGCACAATATATGTTGAGTGGGGTTGTCTGTGAATATATCTGTGTCCATTCAAATGCATTAGCTCCATTCAACAATATATCTGCGTGTTTGATGAATATATGCATTCTCTCTTTCAATCCCTCCCCAAAGTTATTAAAAGCTACCGGCACCTGCATGTTAGTGAACTACTCTAAAATCTGTGTTATGATAAACTGTGTTAATCTACTCTAAAATCTTAAAGCTTAAGTTACATTGTTAGTTTGGTGGCAAGTGCGTGCAAAATATAGCCAAAAATCCAGCTTATTAGGCTTAAAAAACTTATTTCTAACTTGACTGAGCCATAACAGGGGTCTTATCATAGATACTGCAAAGCAAGTGAATATACTGCAAAGCTCCACTGCAGAAACTTTCCATAGATGTGCCATGTTTCTCTGCCATTATTATATTTCATTATGTCCATTTCATTTTGCTTTATTACTTTGAAATTGATCATGCATATTGCAGGTTCTCTTCCAAAATGATTCTCCCGCAACTTTACTCGCACGTGTGATTGGTATCATAGGTCCTGTTGACCAAGGCATGCTCGATAAGGGAAGGGATAAATACAAGTATTTCACTAAATCAGGTCCTGTTGAACGAAATCAGGTACTGTTTCTCAGAAAGTTGGTTATTTTTACTATATTTTGTTACACTGTTTCCCTTTCATAAAGGTTGTTAGCAATGAGCATGTTGGACTTTTCCTGTTTTTGCTGTTCTGCGTTATCTGTGTCCATTCAAATGCATTGGCTCCATTCAACAATATATCTGCGTCTTTGATGAATTATATCTGCGTGTTTGATGAAATATGCGTTTTGAAATATATCCCCATCAGTCCCCCAATTCCATTTACTCCAGCACCTATATTTGTGAATAACCTCAGTTCTGCATTTTTTATGCATGCACTGCTTTCCTTTATGTTAGGAGTAATGTTTAATGGCCCCATTCTATTTAATCCTTTGAAATTTGTTCCCTGTTTTCCAGTTTGACATGGATTTAGGTTTTCCTAGGTTGGGATGCATCACCTTTATACAAATTTTGATGTGGCAAAGTTGTCCCATCTTTTGGTAAAATGGAAGGTTGCCAGGCTTATGTAGGAGCCTCAGTTGATTGTTCTATTTCCCTTCTGGAACAAGAGGATTAGTTTAAGTTATTAGATATGGTGCATGAGTGTGTTTGTCCTACGTGGCAACCATTATTATGTTTATGGCAAACTTAAAACAAAACCTCTCCCCCCGCGTACAAACTTAAAACTCAAAAAACCAAAAAACTCTCCATTTCAAACTCATACTTTCCCTCCCACTCTCCACCTCTCGACCTCTCTGCTTCTCCATTTTGTAGAGCTCTACATCTCAACACTTCTCCACCTCTCTGCTTCTCCATTTTCTCCTCTGCTGCGTGAAGGAGTCCATCTTCTCCTCTGCTGCGTGAGGACTCCCCCTCTCTGCGTGAAGGAATCTACCTCTCTGCGTGAAGGAGTCAACCTCTATGCTTCACCATCTTCTCCTCTACGTGATTTGCTGCGTCAAGCAGTACCTCTCTGCGTGAATTGCTGCTTGAAAGAGTCCACCTCTCTGCGTGATTTGCTGCGTGAAGGACTCCATCTTGCTCTTTGTGTTTTTGATGGGGTAATCAACTCCATTTATTTTTCTATTTAAAAGCACAATATATGTTGAGTGGGGTTGTCTGTGAATATATCTGTGTCCATTCAAATGCATTAGCTCCATTCAACAATATATCTGCGTGTTTGATGAATATATGCATTCTCTCTTTCAATCCCTCCCCAAAGTTATTAAAAGCTACCGGCACCTGCATGTTAGTGAACTACTCTAAAATCTGTGTTATGATAAACTGTGTTAATCTACTCTAAAATCTTAAAGCTTAAGTTACATTGTTAGTTTGGTGGCAAGTGCGTGCAAAATATAGCCAAAAATCCAGCTTATTAGGCTTAAAAAACTTATTTCTAACTTGACTGAGCCATAACAGGGGTCTTATCATAGATACTGCAAAGCAAGTGAATATACTGCAAAGCTCCACTGCAGAAACTTTCCATAGATGTGCCATGTTTCTCTGCCATTATTATATTTCATTATGTCCATTTCATTTTGCTTTATTACTTTGAAATTGATCATGCATATTGCAGGTTCTCTTCCAAAATGATTCTCCCGCAACTTTACTCGCACGTGTGATTGGTATCATAGGTCCTGTTGACCAAGGCATGCTCGATAAGGGAAGGGATAAATACAAGTATTTCACTAAATCAGGTCCTGTTGAACGAAATCAGGTACTGTTTCTCAGAAAGTTGGTTATTTTTACTATATTTTGTTACACTGTTTCCCTTTCATAAAGGTTGTTAGCAATGAGCATGTTGGACTTTTCCTGTTTTTGCTGTTCTGCGTTATCTGTGTCCATTCAAATGCATTGGCTCCATTCAACAATATATCTGCGTCTTTGCTGAATTATATCTGCGTGTTTGATGAAATATGCGTTTTGAAATATATCCCCATCAGTCCCCCAATTCCATTTACTCCAGCACCTATATTTGTGAATAACCTCAGTTCTGCATTTTTTATGCATGCACTGCTTTCCTTTATGTTAGGAGTAATGTTTAATGGCCCCATTCTATTTAATCCTTTGAAATTTGTTCCCTGTTTTCCAGTTTGACATGGATTTAGGTTTTCCTAGGTTGGGATGCATCACCTTTATACAAATTTTGATGTGGCAAAGTTGTCCCATCTTTTGGTAAAATGGAAGGTTGCCAGGCTTATGTAGGAGCCTCAGTTGATTGTTCTATTTCCCTTATGGAACAAGAGGATTAGTTTAAGTTATTAGATATGGTGCATGAGTGTGTTTGTCCTACGTGGCAACCATTATTATGTTTATGGCAAACTTAAAACAAAACCTCTCCCCCCGCGTACAAACTTAAAACTCAAAAAACCAAAAAACTCTCCATTTCAAACTCATACTTTCCCTCCCACTCTCCACCTCTCGACCTCTCTGCTTCTCCATTTTGTAGAGCTCTACATCTCAACACTTCTCCACCTCTCTGCTTCTCCATTTTCTCCTCTGCTGCGTGAAGGAGTCCATCTTCTCCTCTGCTGCGTGAGGACTCCCCCTCTCTGCGTGAAGGAATCTACCTCTCTGCGTGAAGGAGTCAACCTCTATGCTTCACCATCTTCTCCTCTACGTGATTTGCTGCGTCAAGCAGTACCTCTCTGCGTGAATTGCTGCTTGAAAGAGTCCACCTCTCTGCGTGATTTGCTGCGTGAAGGACTCCATCTTGCTCTTTGTGTTTTTGATGGGGTAATCAACTCCATTTATTTTTCTATTTAAAAGCACAATATATGTTGAGTGGGGTTGTCTGTGAATATATCTGTGTCCATTCAAATGCATTAGCTCCATTCAACAATATATCTGCGTGTTTGATGAATATATGCATTCTCTCTTTCAATCCCTCCCCAAAGTTATTAAAAGCTACCGGCACCTGCATGTTAGTGAACTACTCTAAAATCTGTGTTATGATAAACTGTGTTAATCTACTCTAAAATCTTAAAGCTTAAGTTACATTGTTAGTTTGGTGGCAAGTGCGTGCAAAATATAGCCAAAAATCCAGCTTATTAGGCTTAAAAAACTTATTTCTAACTTGACTGAGCCATAACAGGGGTCTTATCATAGATACTGCAAAGCAAGTGAATATACTGCAAAGCTCCACTGCAGAAACTTTCCATAGATGTGCCATGTTTCTCTGCCATTATTATATTTCATTATGTCCATTTCATTTTGCTTTATTACTTTGAAATTGATCATGCATATTGCAGGTTCTCTTCCAAAATGATTCTCCCGCAACTTTACTCGCACGTGTGATTGGTATCATAGGTCCTGTTGACCAAGGCATGCTCGATAAGGGAAGGGATAAATACAAGTATTTCACTAAATCAGGTCCTGTTGAACGAAATCAGGTACTGTTTCTCAGAAAGTTGGTTATTTTTACTATATTTTGTTACACTGTTTCCCTTTCATAAAGGTTGTTAGCAATGAGCATGTTGGACTTTTCCTGTTTTTGAATGTGTATGTGTATGTGTATGTGTATGTGTATGTGTATGTGTATGTGTATGCGTATGTGTATGCGTATGTGTATGTGTATGTAGTAGATGAGAATAATTATAATATGCAATGAGCCTTAGAGCAACTCTATGGTATATGTATAAATGTAAGCTTTCTTAAACTTTATCCATTCCTGTGATCATAACAATAGAATTAGTCCCATTCCTGTGATCATAATATCAGGTTATTCATTATGGTTTGTAACTTAGTACATCCAAATGAAACAAACAGCTTCTAAATACTATAATGAAAAGTTCCCCAACTTATTTTTAGTTTTTAGGCAGGCGAGAAAATGTCCAGATACTGTAGCAACAGGGAACACCAATTTAATCTTCCTTATGCCAATTAATTTGGTGATATAATGATTTAGTTTTTGCATGTCTCTTTGACTAAGCCTGCAAGCATCAGAACACTTCAATGGAAGGTAAAAGACTTTTAAGATCATTGTCCCTTCCATGAAGTTGCTAAATATTTTTAAATCTATATAAGTTCGTTAAAAAAATTACCACTAAGCCTACCTGCCTGTTCAAGCATGCTGCCTGCAAGCAAGCAAACTGCCTGCCTGCCTGCAAGCAAGCAACCTGCCTGCCTGCAAGCAAGCAACCTGCCTGCCTGCCTGCAAGCATCAGAACACTTCAATGGAAGGTAACAGACTTTTAAATTCACTGTCCCTTCCATCAATTTGCTAAATTTTTTTAGTACTATATAAGTTCGTTCAAAAAATGACCACTAAGCCTACCTGCCTGTTCAAGCATGCTCCCTGCAAGCGAACAAGCTTCCTGCCTGCCTGCCTGCAAGCAAGCAAGCTGCCTGCCTGCAAGCATCAGAACACTTCAATGGAAGGTAAATGACTTTTAAGTTCACTGTCCCTTCAATGAAGTTGCTAAATCTTTTTAGTACTATATAAGTTCGTTAAAAAAATGACCACTAAGCCTACCTGCCTGTTCAAGCATGCTGCCTGCAAGCAAGCAAGCTGCCTGCCTGCAAGCATCAGAACACTTGAATGGAAGGTAAAAGACTTTTAAGTTCACTGTCCCTTCAATGAAGTTGCTAAATCTTTTTAGTACTATATAAGTTCGTTGAAAAAATTACCACTAAGCCTACCTGCCTGTTCAAGCATGCTGCATGCAAGCAAGCAAGCTGCCTGCCTGCAAGCAAGCAAGCTGCCTGCCTGCCTGCAAGCATCAGAACACTTCAATGGAAGGTAAATGACTTTTAAGTTCACTGTCCCTTCAATGAAGTTGCTAAATCTTTTTAGTACTATATAAGTTCGTTAAAAAAATGACCACTAAGCCTACCTGCCTGTTCAAGCATGCTGCCTGCAAGCAAGCAAGCTGCCTGCCTGCAAGCATCAGAACACTTGAATGGAAGGTAAAAGACTTTTAAGTTCACTGTCCCTTCAATGAAGTTGCTAAATTTTTTTAGTACTATATAAGTTCGTTTTAAATATTACCCCTAAGCCTACCTGCCTGTTCAAGCATGCTGCCTGCAAGCGAGCAATCTTCTTGCCTGCCTGCTTGCAAGTAAGCAATCTGCCTTCCTCCCTGCCTGCAAGCATGCTGCCTGTCTGCCTGCCTGCAAGCATCAGAACACTTCAATGGAAGGTAACAGACTTTTAAATTCACTGTCCCTTTCATGAAGTTGCTAAATTTTTTAATTACTATATAAGTACGTTAAAAATTTTACCACTCAGCCTACCTGGCTGTTCAAGCATGCTGCCTGCAAGCGAGCAATATTCCTGCCTGCCTGCAAGCATGCTGCCTGCAACCAAGCAAGATGCCTGCCTGCCTGCAAGCATCATAACAGTTCAATGGAAGGTCAAAGACTTTTAAGTTCGTTTGGAGGAGTTTTGGTTTCTTCTTCCCCCGTAACTCAGAACAAGGAGAGTGGCAGGTTTGTTGGTGCTGGACCAATGTCATACGGCGTACATCCACCACGGGGAACTGTAGAGGCATACATGAGCTGGCTGAGTCTTCGCGGCAACGCAGGCATGGATCATCTGCGCGAAACTGATTCTTCAAATATTCATCAAACAAATTGTAGTTTCACGTGCCCTAATTGAAACAACGTTAGGAGGAGTTTGGTTTCTTCTTCCCGCGTAACTCATAACAAGTAAACTTTTCACTTTAGTTCAATGATTCGCTCAAATGCACACTCTCTTCATCGAAGCAACCTTCAATCCATCCATGGCACAAGAGATCAAAACTACGTTTAGTGGTTTGTTTAATACATGAAAGGATTTGTATTCAACCACCATGAAATTCCGATGTGTGCACCTGGATATCAGACTGTTGAGTTTAAGAAGTAGAACGATTATGGAAAATGAAGGGACAATCCTGATGAATATATTAATTTTCAAGGTTCACTATTTATAGGCGGTTTCTGGATCAAGGGGAATTGTTCCGACTTTAAGTTTGATCTTGAATAATCAATCAACAAAGTATGCATTTTGAATATGCCATCTATCTTCTTTGTTATCAGAGGGTTATGGTTTTGTTTACAACGTTTTTTCTTTTTTGAATATGCATTTTCTCTAATGTGTTGGATTAGGACAATGTGATAGTTATTCCTATTGTTTATCCATTTTAAATCATATAGAAATTCCTTAAAGCAAAAACAACTGAAATCCGCTCACAGTCAGCTCCCAGCAACCCGGACAGCACCCGCAATCTCTGTTTCGCAGCCGTATAACATGCAGCACTACGCGCGTTCCTGCGACAAAGCCCGAAAGTACACCGGACTGCCCAAAACAACCCGCATACACACTCTCCAACCGCGTGCCGCAGCATCTCAGCTGGCCGCAAGCTAATCAAAACCGCAGCACTCAGAAAAACAAACAAAACAGCCTCTTCAGGCCGTGTCCACAACGCTGCGACAGACAGCAGCACCGCAACGCCGCAGCAGCAAAACAGAACAGCAGCAGCAAAACAGAACAGCAGCAGCAGCAACAGCGCAGCAGTAGCAACAGCAGCGGCAACGCAACGCAGCAGCAGCAGCAGCAGCGGCAACGCAGCGCAGCAGCAGCAGCAGCAGCAGAACCCGCGTAACAGCAGCAGCAATCGCAGCGCAGCAGTAACGCAGCGCAGCAACAGCAGCAGCAAACAGGGTACGCTCTATTTTTCCTAGGCTGAGTGGTAATTTTAAATCTATCCCCCGTCCTCTTTCGATGGGACTGATTTTCCTAGGAGAGTGTCAGGCTTGATCATGGGGATGCGTACATATAGTTTTTTCGGGCATTTGCGGCTCTTCATGATCTTGCACACCGGCTGGGAGAAATGTAGAGGCATTCAGCTGGGTCGAGTATGCGGACTGTGGGACGTTTGCGTCCCGCTGCTCACTGTGTCATGCTGCTGTTGGTTTGGACTGCAGGGACGCTCCCGTGTTATGGGATGCACTGCTGTTGCACCAAGCAATTTGCTGCTTTCACTCTGATGCTCTGCCATGGGGCGAGATTGCAGAGTGTGGTTTGGTTGGATTGCAGGAACGCACGAATGGATTAATCACAGGTGTGTGCTGCGTTGGCGAAGCTGCTATTCGCGGATGATCCGCACACTGCAGCACAGAGTGCGTCCCAGACAGGGTGCGCTTCTGTTTCAGCGTGAAGGACAGGGTTCTAGGTTGTATGCGGTGCTGCTTCAGCATGGTCTGCGAAGCACACTGCAGCACATAGTGTGCTGCTATTTCAGTCTGCGAAGCACACTGCGCGCTGCTTTTTCAGTCTTCGAAACACACTGCAGCACAGAGTGCGCTGCTATTTCAGCGTGTCCTGCTTTGCATACAGGGTTCGCTGCTTATTCGGCGTGAAGGACAGGGTTCTAGGGGGTTGCGGTGCTGCTTCAGCGTGGTCTGCGAAGCACACTGCAGCACATAGTGCGCTGCTATTTCAGTCTGCTAAGCACACTTTGCGATGATTTTTCAGTCTGCGAAGCACACTGCAGCACAGAGTGCGGTGATATTTCAGCGTGGAATACCCTGCAGACAGTGTGCGCTGCTGTTTCGGCGTGAAGGGCAGGGTTCTAAGTGGTTGCGGTGTTGCTTCAGCGAGGTCTGCGAAACACACTGCAGCACATGGTGCCCTTCTATTTCAGTCTGCGAAGCACACTGCGCGCTGCTATTTCAGTCTGCGAAGCACACTGCAGCACAGAGTTCTCCTAAACGTGTTTTTCATCGTGCGCGTTTTTCATCGTGCGCGTTTAGGATTGCCCCATATCTAATAAACGTTCAGTACCAACTGACAAAGGAAACTTCAACTCAGATGACTTGATTCCAGAATTCGCATGTAGGAATATTCAAGAAATGTCTATGCCATTTTACTGTGAAAGTTTACTGCCACAGCATTTTTCACTTGGTGGATAGTTTCCCGATACTCAACTTTTTTTCAATTGGCTGTTAATAAAGCGACTAATCATAGTGCATTGAGAAGATATGCTTTGGAATGAAGAATTCAACTAATTGAATGAAAAAAAAAAGGTTCAACTCTAAACTGTTTCTTTCTTCTTACTTTCTATTTCATCGGAAACATTACATTGCATGGGAGCTGTTCTTATTCAAGACATCTGGAATTCTCCTTTCTTGATTAAGTAAACCTGCAATACAAATGAAAACTTTTCTGTGGTGTATGTCAACAAAGGATAAAAAAATCATTTTCCTATTCCTGAGGTTGCGGTCTATCAGTTGGGTCAGTCTATCAGTTGGGTCAGTCTATTAGTCTATCAGTTGGGTCAGTGAACTGGAGATTGGACTGTCTTGCGCACAAGACGAGTGCAGTCTGGGTCCGAGTGCTGTATGGGACTGGGTGCTATCTGCAGGAACAATATTTTTGCTCCCTGTTTTTCTGTAAAACAGTGGATGCTAGGCTGATCCAATCCCTGCGAATGGCCGGTTTTGGCTGGCGGTTCGGCTGCGAGGCAAGAGCAGCCAGGTTCGCCCTTGCAGTCTGGCTAAGGCAGTGAGCGGTGGGATGCTTGGTGCGGGACGTGCTGCAGGCGCGAGGTTGCAGTCTGGACATGGGGGTGCGGTGCTGCTTACCATGTCTCAGTTTTGCTTGCTGTTTTTCTCTTTTTTCTTATGCAATTTTTGTTTTTCTTTTTGTTTTGTTTAAAGTACCGAGTAGTGGATTTTTTTTTTTAAATTACTGAGTAGTGGCTTATTAGTTCTCAAGCCAAGTTTCGAAGACAGTGTTGCAGTCTTTTTTGTTTGGGCTAAGTCCTTAACTTCGTTCGTTTTTTATACGGGTAAAGTCGTCATGTACCCCTGTTTTGATTGTAAATCGATTTTTTTTTTTAAATCAACTTCCCATTCAAGAAATATGTTGTTGATGCTTTGTTGATTCTTATTGAATTGATGGTTGTTCCAAAAATTTTGCTCAATTGTAAAGATTTTGTTGCAATATAAAAACATTTCCTTTTTCTTTTCAGGGATCCCTAACCTTTCATTGTACTTGACCGTAATTATGGACCACTTAGTTCACAATCCACCCTACTCCGAAATGATGATTTTCGGCCAGGTACTATAGTATGTTGATACTGCTACATCTTACTTCGAATTGGTTGTCTCATATATATGACACCTTCTTTGTTTGCAGGTGGATTCAGCCGTAGAAGGAACTGTAAGAAAAATGCATAGTTTTTCCCCCATCTATCTTACAATTTTCACATTAAAATTACTCACTTACTTATATGTTTGCCATAGATCAAATTTCTAGAAAAACAAGGCGTCACGGTTACAGTTCGTGATGAGCAAGTTGATTCAAACTTGCCGAGGACAGTAAGAAATTTTGTTAATTTCTTTTTTCACTTAGTTTTTAATTAATAAATTAGCCAAATATTTTAACATGTCAGCCTTTTACTAGGAGCAATTTCTTATAGATAATGGCCTCAGGTCCAATGTTCACAATCAACAGGTATTATTTCTATTTATTTATTTGTTTTTTCTTTTTCACTATTTCTAACAATAAATATATACATATTTATACCAAGTTATATATATATATATTTTTTGTTAAAGCCAATTATGGATACGAGAAAGGGAAAAGAAAATGTCCCTATAGACAGTAACGTTTCCAAGCGTGCGCTAGGCCAACGTTTGCGTCGAGAGAGAAAAAAAAAATCAACCTAAGTTAGACACTACCTTGACTGCTAATGTGAATACTACAAAACAGAGAATATCCAAACTCCAATGCTTTGGGGTATGTACATATGTTTTTTCCTAACATAATTTATATTGGTGTCTGTTTCTTTATATAAGTATGTACATATGCTTCTTTAACCTTACACCTTCAAAAATTAAATTTATATTTGTGTGTGTTTCTTTCTAGGGAAAAGGAACAACAAAAGCCACAATTGCCGAAAAGGGGAAAAGCAAATTTGTTGGGGTGTGTACAACATTCTTAACTTTCAATGCATGTGTTTTTCTGTGTAATGCATTATTTATATTAATTGTTTTTACTGTCTTAAGCTTATTTGCTTAAGTTTTTTATGTAAGGGAAATGAAAATGCCGGTTCTATTCAAAAGGGTAAACGAAAAGTTGTATTTATTCAAGGAAGGTATAAGTGCGTAACTTTATTATTATTTTATTATTATTTCAAAGTATAGGCCCCTTCTTATTTTCCCATTGTCTATGCACGTTTTCATTGTTTAGATTATATGCATGCCTTAATTTTTTTAGTGTGTGATCATTTACCATTTTAAATGTATTTTAGGATAACAACATTGTTCAGAATATAAATTCAAAACGATCATCCGCACAACGTTTGCGTCGAGAAAAATAGGGAATTTTATGTAGGACGCCTCCTGTTCAAATACCTTTTCCTTCATTCACCCCCAATGATTGCGCTATTCCACAAAAGCTGCGGCAACAATCACGAACGGCTGTGCTCAATATCATCTCTCCCCGATGCATGGATTATGAATTTTTTACTGTGTTAGATCAAAATGTGTTGCCACCACAACAACCAATGAGGTGTTCATTTTTTACGCCTAACGCATCCCCAAATGCACCAACAAACATGTATACTTCTTTTTTTCTTTTTTCTCATATTATTTAACTTTATCAAGTTTTCTAAATTTTAACTCATTATCTATCTTACAATTTGTTTAGGCCAATTACAAATGACCGACTTCGTAATGACGATACTTCCTGTCATAGTGGTTTGGATTCCCGGCAAGCTCATCAAGAAGAAACACGTCATTTCTTAGGCAAAATGAATTTTTTGTGTCCTCATTGCTCAGCACTACATTGGAATGATGAAAAATTGAAGGCATCTTCGTTAAGGAATCCTTTTTTCGGGACGTGTTGTTTGCAAGGAAAGGTTAAGCTGCCACTGTTATCTACACCTCCACCATTGCTTCAAGTGTTGTATGAGGGAGATGATGTTCAATCAAATAATTTTCGTACACATATTCGCGAGTATAATGCTGCGAATGCATTTACGAGTCTTGGTGCTAAATTTGAGCCAAGGGTACTCAATGGAAGGGGTCCCACAAGCTTTATTATTCATGGAGAATTACGACATCAAACGGGAGCGTTAATTCCGCAACAAGGCCTAGATGCAGTTTATTCACAGCTTTACATTTATGATCCCGATTCAGCATTACATACCCGCAGTCGTCGAAATCCACGCTTGAGATTAGATGTGCTCAAAATCATTCAAGATGCTTTGTTGCAGTATAATGTGTTTGTGGAGAAATATCGTCAAGCATACGAGATTCTGAATCAAACAAATTCTGTTGACCAAAACATACCTGTGTATTTACACTATAGTTGTCATAAAGATCGGCGGCGTTACAATCTTCCTTCATCAAATGAAATAGCAATTATTTTGCCTGGAGATGTCCCTGAAGTAAACACAACCAGAGGTATTGTCGTATATTTGCGAGGAAATCAAGAGTTGATGAAAATTAATGAATGTCACCCAGCTTACTTACCGCTTCATTATGTGCTATTATTTCCGTATGGCGACTTAGGTTGGGAACCTGAATTAACTCAGTGGGATGTTACAACTAATAGGTGTTCAAATAAACGACTTACTCAGATGGAGTTTTACAGTTATCGTTTGTTCGAACGACCAACTGAGTACTCAACAATTTTGAGAGGTGGCAAATTGCTCCAGGAGTTTTTAGTAGATGCTTGGGCTTCAACAGAGCAAAATCGATTAATGTATGTGAGGAACAATCAAACAAAGCTCAGGGCTGAGCTCTATGAAAGTCTTACGGACATTGGGCCCGATGGGTTAAGACCAGATCAAGTTGGGAAGCGACTTATTTTGCCGTCATCCCATATTGGTAGTCCAAGACACATGTTTGAGATATTTCAAGATTCAATGGCTATCACACGTTACAACAATCATCCAGATGTTTTCTTAACCATGACTGCAAATCCAAAATGGCCTGAAATTATGGATGCTCTGTTACCTCACCAAAAGCCTACGGATCGCCCAGATTTAGTATCTCGAGTTTTTGAGTTAAAAAGATAATGTCTAATGGATAAGATTATCAAAAGAGGCACATTCGGTGATGTTGTAGCTCATGTATTTACCATTGAATTCCAAAAGCGCGGGCTGCCTCATATGCACGCACTTATATTCCTTCACCATTTACAAAAAATTCGCACTACCGCTCAAATTGATAAGATCGTGTGTGCAGAATTTCCTGACCCGGATAAAGATCCGATGCTATTTCAAACAGTTTTACATTGTATGGTGCATGGACCGTGTGGTGTTCGAAATTCTGGAGCACCGTTTATGGAGAATGGGAGGTGCACAAAAAGATATCCTCGCGAATATTCAGAAACAACATCAATGGGCCAAGATGGATATCCTATTTATCGACGCCGCAATACTGGCCGAGTATATAATGTGAAGGGTCAACCAGTTGATAATAGAGATGTGGTGCCATATAATCCATATCTTTCAAGGATGTTTGATTGTCATATTAATGTGGAAGTGTGTGAGGGAATTAGATGTGTTAAATACATACACAAGTACATTTATAAAGGTCATGATAGAACAACAATGGTACTAGGGGGAGTAGATGAAATCCAGCAATATCTTGATGCTCGATATATTGGTCCGCCAGAAGCAGCTTGGCGGATATTTGGTCATCTTTTACACGAAGAAAATCCTACAGTGGTTCGATTGGCGCTTCATTTACCTGGAATGCATCATATTGTGTTCAATCCTAAAGATCAAGCACAATCAATTTTACTTAGAGCCAGACACCAAATGTCGACTTTAACTGCATTTTTTGCGTGTTGTGCTGTAGATCCGTTTGCACGTACATTTACCTACCAACAATTCCCTCAACATTTTGTTTGGCAGAAATCACAAAAAATGTGGACAAAAAGAAAAATGGGGTATGCAATTGGAAGAATGTACTTTGCCAGTCCTCATGAAGGTGAAAGGTTTTATTTGCGACTGCTTCTAACGGTTGTAAAAGGTCCACAATCATTTGAACATTTGCGCACATATGACAATGTTTTACACGACACCTTCAAATTAGCTTGCACCTCACGAGGACTCCTAGAAGATGATGATGAATGGATTCAGTGCCTTGAAGAGGCTGCGATCATGAAAACTGGGAATCAGTTGAGAAGATTGTTTAGTGTGATTCTAATGGAATGTCATCCACTTCACCCAGATTTGCTATGGACAAGGTTCTCATTGAATATATGTGATGATCTTTCGCACCAACTTCGAACAAGGTTCGGTATTTCAAATCCAACAGATTCTCAGACTCTGGATTATGGTTTGTATCTCATAAATCAATTTCTTCAAGAAGGAGGGAAGAATTTAACGATGTTCCCACCTATGCCCCTGCCAATTGAAAATTGGGACATGATAGTTGGTAACAGACTCATATGGGAACACCGACAACTTCAGTATGATGGTCAAGCATCCGATGCACAATCATCCGTCGATCGTCTTAATGAGGCACAACGTTCTGCTTATACTGCAATAGTAACTTCAGTTCTTGAAAATAAGGGAATTCATTTTTTTCTGAATGGAGGTGCAGGAACAGGAAAAACTTTTTTATACAACGCCATTGCATCTAAATTTCGCAGCCTTGGACACATTGTCATTACTGTTGCATCATCTGGTATTGCGGCGTTACTATTAGTGGGAGGTAGAACATCTCACTCAATGTTTCGTATTCCGCTGGATGTCATGGAAAATTCAGTGTGTGGGTTTAGTAAACAGTCATTGCACGCTGAGTTATTCAGGGAGACCAAACTAATTATCTGGGATGAAGTTCCGATGCAACATAGATATTGTGTTGAAGTAGTTGATCGTGCACTACAAGACATTTACAGCACCAATAAGTCATTTGGTGGTATTACTGTTGTTCTTGGGGGTGATTTTCGACAGATATTGCCAGTGATACCCAAAGGCATCCGCGAGCAAATTGTGGCTGCATCTTTTAGGCGTTCTAAGCTTTGGTTAAACATACAAGTTCTGACTTTGAGTTTGAATATGCGGTTGGACAATGGGGTAGGCAATGACGGGTTTACGAAGTTTTTGACGGAGGTATTATTTTTGGGTAAACAATTCTACATTTTACTACATTGCTATATTTTTAATTACTGATTATTTTTATTTTATATAGATTGGAAGCACCGCACAAGATGTTATTCGTATTCCAACAATGGTGCACAAATGCAAAGATTTAAGTGAACTAATTTCTTTGGTTTATCCTCAACTAAATGTAATAGGCACAGCGTCTCCGAATTATTTGACTGAGCGAACAATTCTCTCGGCACGAAATGACGATGTCTGCGACATTAACAAAGCTGCATTGTCTGCTTTTCCAGGAGAAATCATTGTTTATTTTGCCGCAGATAAAATGGCGGAACATTTTGAAAATGATCATTCCATTGCCAACCGTTATCCAACTGAGTATTTGAACTCGCTTAATCCTTCTGGATTACCTCCATTTAAGTTAGAATTAAAAGTAGGTTGTCCAATTATGTTGCTGGGAAACATCGCACCTAAAGATGGACTTTGTAATGGAACACGTCTTATGGTTATGCGTTGTGCAAAGCGTATAATTGAAGCAAAAATCTTAAATGGGGATAAGGCTGGCAATTTAGTTTTCATTCCAAGAATCTCTTTAACGCCATCATCTTCCGAGTTTCCCTTCAAAATGAAAAGGCGTCAATTTCCAGTGCGGTTGGCATATGCAATGACGATAAACAAGTCGCAGGGTCAATCTGTGAAATACGTTGGAGTTGATTTACGAACACCGGTATTCAGCCATGGCCAACTTTATGTTGCATTATCTAGATGCACAGCTTCTAATAGAATAAGTGTCCTTTTACCTCAAGATGGGCTGGATTCTACGACCAATATTGTTTATCCAGAAGTTTTGTTGTAAGAATTTTTAAAGGTGTGTTTTACTAAATTTTCTATTGATATTTATCTTTTGCTTTCATACGATATGAATCTAATATTAATTATACATTTTTGTAGAATTGGGATATCATTGTCGAGGAGTTCAAAAAAACCATTAAAAAACAGAAGTATAATGTTGGGCGTCATTGGAAATTGGCAAATAAGGTAGTTTATCTCTAAAGATGATTGAAAATAGCTTATTTTATTCACATTTTTTTTCTAATATTGTGTGTGATAAATTTGTAGATTTCAGTCATATTCCCTCCTTGCTCTAAGTTGGTGCATATAGACGCCGAGTCATTTGATAATGTGATGCAGAAGATGTTTGGAGCAGTTGTTGATACATAGTTTTGATGTACATATACAGTTTAACCCATTTTTGTCTATTGTGGGTTCCTTTTGTTCTCATTTTTTGAAAAGAGAAATGGTGAAAACCATGCTCTTTAAATGCGTATATAGGTATAAACAATGTATGGCTTTGATGTACTTACACGTTTTTATATTATTTTGGCGTGTGGATATATTATTTGGTGTATTCAACATAGCCGTTTGAGTATTCAACATAGCCGTTTAAGTATGATGTAATCTGCGATAGTGCCAACGGCACGAGTATTCCATTCTGTTTGTCCAAATTAATTAAATTATGTTTCTTCAAAATGATGCTTTACTAAATTGGGCATCAATTTCATCCAATACTCACTTGGACAAACATGAGATATTTCCTTCTTATTTTTTATTAAGCTGACATTTGGTGGAGATTAAATTTCTTAGCACATAGGTTGCATTGATCAGATTTATTAACATTTTTTTACTGTTCAATAGTATTAACTTTTTCCAAAATTAATTCATCATAACTGTTGTAATAGAAATTCCAAAATTAATTCATCATAACTGTTGTAATAGACAATTATGCAAGTGTTTTTATAAATTTAAATAAAACCACAAATTTGAGTACTCAACATAGCCGTTTAAGTATGATGTACTATGCGATAGTGCCAACGGCACGGGTATTCCACTAGTGTACTTACAAAACAACCTAAACTGTTGCTCGAGTGTATGACCCTTGCATTGAAAATACTTCGAATCCACAGGGGCCAGGAAGAAGTACTTCTGCCAGAACTTGAAATCATCAAGCAGCTTAATGAAGCAATTTGACAAATTCATCTTACAAACAACATTACTATTTACCCGATGAGAGGTCAGCATCTGAATCACCCGCGGAGTCACGCTAACGTCGACCTCTTTAGCACTAAGAAGAATCATGAGGATGATCCTATATCCATTGGGCCCCAACTGAGCCGGAGGAATCCCTAAGAAGTTCAATAACTCCTAGATCACATCCAGAACTAGAAAAACACTCCAATCTGAAGCATCTCGCGGTGCAAACAAATAAAACCAGCCGGAGGTGACATTAGCGTCTGGTCTCCCGTCAGGAGATACAACGACAAGTCCTTAGGGACCCCAAACTTCATACTAATTTCGGCGAGACCAGGCTCGGACAACAACTTGTTTTCGAAAAACTCCAAACCCTCGGCCAAGACAGCGTCATCAAGATGATTTTCTTGAGCCATGAAGAAGATGAGCAATCTTTTCTAATGAGAGTGATAGCTTATAGCTTCGAAAGCAAGGAAAGTAGAATAATCAGACTCTACACAGCGGATGACCTAAATAGAGGTTGGCTTCCCACCTCTTTTTCGTTGAACCAACGCACGTTCAATTAATGCAACGCGTGGGTCAAGCAACGATTCAGACTCAATCATCATGAGTGGCGCATCCCTTCAAGAGATGACTTAGCGAACTGATGCGATGACCCACTGACTAGGGGGAGTAGCTGGCTGCTGATACATAAAAACAGTCACACCCTGAAGTCGTATACATGTCATGATGATCTCGAGGAATTACGACCTCAAGCGTCATCCCAACGCTGAATCGGTCCAAGCGGTTCTGAGCTCGCCCAACTGCAGTCCACCAGGTGGACCCGAACTCTCACAACATGTTAGACCCACACGTCTCACATCTATCCTCACTACTTGTAAGCCCTCTTCAGGCAAGTATCTCGAGGATTAGCTTTAGACGGGCAACTACAGCTGATTTCTGCTTCCAACTAGGAAACAAACACCAAAGTATCTTCCACACAGGGAAACTCCCTTCTACGGATTGCTCTTGGATTGTAAACTATCTTCCGTGTATCTAGGAGCACAGAGCTAACATGGAACTTCCTTCCTATAGCATTATCCTAATTAGGGAAGGATCTTCACGAAAATCTTCTTCCTAAACTACGCCTACAATGGCCTGGTAGAACCAGGACTCATTGCACTATAAATAAGGCATGAGTTTGGTAAGCTAAAGTACACTACAAATTTCCTGTTACAACATTACACCTTCCCCAGAGCCCTGTCTGACTTTAGCATCGGAGTGCCATCGGCCACCCCATGGTGGTCTGTGGCTCACGTGTGCTACTTGTACAGGAACCATGTCAAATAAGGGAGCGGAAAAGACTGCATCGGTTGTTATGGTGTTCTATGTCAGAGTATGTGGTTTGCTATTTAGTTGCTTGAAGTTATATGTGTTAGCTATTGCTATGTTGCTCTCATTGTTGTGATTGCAGTCAACTTGTAAGTTGTCATGGTTGTTCTTGCAATAGTTGCTACTGCAGGTTGAAATACAACTGTTATGATACTACATTGCTATTTAGTTGCTATGGCATATGTCAAATTTCAAATCAAGTGAATATGTCAGAGATACATTCAGATTTCAATTCAAGTGAAAAATGTTAGTCCATGGTACTCCCTTCATGTTACTTAGTTGCTATGTCAAATTTGGGGTTTGAGATAAAAGATGCTCATGATTGAAAGTTGGGGAAGATGTTGATGACGAAAATTCATTATTAACAGTGACATGTTTGTAAATAAGTTGGAAGTAGAAGGACAAAAAAAATTAACAAAAAGGTGAAAAAGTTTATGGAATGCACACGTGTCGGAGAGATTTATTTATTTCTTTTATGTTTTTTTAAATGCATTTTAGTAAACTGGTATCGTCATAATTATCAACTTAGTTGTTGAATTTTAGTAAACTTGGTATTGTTGAAATTCATTTTTGAAGATTTTTCCAATTAAACCAATCATTAAAACGCTTAAAGTTTTAAAACTAATCATTAATACAAACACTTAAAGTTTTAAATATGCATTTCACACCTTATGCATTTTCATAAAAAATAATTGTATTATAATGAACTTTACATCGTAAATATTTTCAACATTAAGACATTCAAATAAAGATCATGAACTCCATATTTTGGAAAATCAAAGTTTTGGGGAGGAACAATTGTGTCGGTTTTAAAATACATTTTTTCCTAATTATTTAAAAATTTAACCAAGTTTTACATTTTGCCATGACCCACATTTTATATAACAAATTAGAATGGTGGTTGAAGTTGGTGATAAAAGACGGTTGAGATTTAACAAAATATAAGAATCTAACAAATCATAAAGATAAAGCTTGGAAAAAGATTTATTTTTTTAAACTTTTATGCCCAACCAACTTTAACCATCACGCATCTAAAAGCTCAGGTTGAATTTGAGTGCTGAAGGCACGAGAAATATCCTAGTAAATGTACAATGTTGTTTAACTAGTGGAATACCCGTGCCGTTGGCACTATCGCATAGTACATCATACTTAAACGGCTATGTTGAGTACTCAAATTTGTGGTTTTATTTAAATTTATAAAAACACTTGCATAATTGTCTATTACAACAGTTATGATGAATTAATTTTGGAATTTCTATTACAACAGTTATGATGAATTAATTTTGGAAAAAGTTAATACTATTGAACAGTAAAAAAATGTTAATAAATCTGATCAATGCAACCTATGTGCTAAGAAATTTAATCTCCACCAAATGTCAGCTTAATAAAAAATAAGAAGGAAATATCTCATGTTTGTCCAAGTGAGTATTGGATGAAATTGATGCCCAATTTAGTAAAGCATCATTTTGAAGAAACATAATTTAATTAATTTGGACAAACAGAATGGAATACTCGTGCCGTTGGCACTATCGCAGATTACATCATACTTAAACGGCTATGTTGAATACTCAAACGGCTATGTTGAATACACCAAATAATATATCCACACGCCAAAATAATATAAAAACGTGTAAGTACATCAAAGCCATACATTGTTTATACCTATATACGCATTTAAAGAGCATGGTTTTCACCATTTCTCTTTTCAAAAAATGAGAACAAAAGGAACCCACAATAGACAAAAATGGGTTAAACTGTATATGTACATCAAAACTATGTATCAACAACTGCTCCAAACATCTTCTGCATCACATTATCAAATGACTCGGCGTCTATATGCACCAACTTAGAGCAAGGAGGGAATATGACTGAAATCTACAAATTTATCACACACAATATTAGAAAAAAAATGTGAATAAAATAAGCTATTTTCAATCATCTTTAGAGATAAACTACCTTATTTGCCAATTTCCAATGACGCCCAACATTATACTTCTGTTTTTTAATGGTTTTTTTGAACTCCTCGACAATGATATCCCAATTCTACAAAAATGTATAATTAATATTAGATTCATATCGTATGAAAGCAAAAGATAAATATCAATAGAAAATTTAGTAAAACACACCTTTAAAAATTCTTACAACAAAACTTCTGGATAAACAATATTGGTCGTAGAATCCAGCCCATCTTGAGGTAAAAGGACACTTATTCTATTAGAAGCTGTGCATCTAGATAATGCAACATAAAGTTGGCCATGGCTGAATACCGGTGTTCGTAAATCAACTCCAACGTATTTCACAGATTGACCCTGCGACTTGTTTATCGTCATTGCATATGCCAACCGCACTGGAAATTGACGCCTTTTCATTTTGAAGGGAAACTCGGAAGATGATGGCGTTAAAGAGATTCTTGGAATGAAAACTAAATTGCCAGCCTTATCCCCATTTAAGATTTTTGCTTCAATTATACGCTTTGCACAACGCATAACCATAAGACGTGTTCCATTACAAAGTCCATCTTTAGGTGCGATGTTTCCCAGCAACATAATTGGACAACCTACTTTTAATTCTAACTTAAATGGAGGTAATCCAGAAGGATTAAGCGAGTTCAAATACTCAGTTGGATAACGGTTGGCAATGGAATGATCATTTTCAAAATGTTCCGCCATTTTATCTGCGGCAAAATAAACAATGATTTCTCCTGGAAAAGCAGACAATGCAGCTTTGTTAATGTCGCAGACATCGTCATTTCGTGCCGAGAGAATTGTTCGCTCAGTCAAATAATTCGGAGACGCTGTGCCTATTACATTTAGTTGAGGATAAACCAAAGAAATTAGTTCACTTAAATCTTTGCATTTGTGCACCATTGTTGGAATACGAATAACATCTTGTGCGGTGCTTCCAATCTATATAAAATAAAAATAATCAGTAATTAAAAATATAGCAATGTAGTAAAATGTAGAATTGTTTACCCAAAAATAATACCTCCGTCAAAAACTTCGTAAACCCGTCATTGCCTACCCCATTGTCCAACCGCATATTCAAACTCAAAGTCAGAACTTGTATGTTTAACCAAAGCTTAGAACGCCTAAAAGATGCAGCCACAATTTGCTCGCGGATGCCTTTGGGTATCACTGGCAATATCTGTCGAAAATCACCCCCAAGAACAACAGTAATACCACCAAATGACTTATTGGTGCTGTAAATGTCTTGTAGTGCACGATCAACTACTTCAACACAATATCTATGTTGCATCGGAACTTCATCCCAGATAATTAGTTTGGTCTCCCTGAATAACTCAGCGTGCAATGACTGTTTACTAAACCCACACACTGAATTTTCCATGACATCCAGCGGAATACGAAACATTGAGTGAGATGTTCTACCTCCCACTAATAGTAACGCCGCAATACCAGATGATGCAACAGTAATGACAATGTGTCCAAGGCTGCGAAATTTAGATGCAATGGCGTTGTATAAAAAAGTTTTTCCTGTTCCTGCACCTCCATTCAGAAAAAAATGAATTCCCTTATTTTCAAGAACTGAAGTTACTATTGCAGTATAAGCAGAACGTTGTGCCTCATTAAGACGATCGACGGATGATTGTGCATCGGATGCTTGACCATCATACTG
This sequence comes from Berberis vulgaris, assembly GCA_963556465.1. Lineage (NCBI taxonomy): Eukaryota > Viridiplantae > Streptophyta > Magnoliopsida > Ranunculales > Berberidaceae > Berberis > Berberis vulgaris. The sequence continues at coordinate 73,768,009 of OY747130.1, forward strand.
AAGTTGTCGGTGTTCCCATATGAGTCTGTTACCAACTATCATGTCCCAATTTTCAATTGGCAGGGGCATAGGTGGGAACATCGTTAAATTCTTCCCTCCTTCTTGAAGAAATTGATTTATGAGATACAAACCATAATCCAGAGTCTGAGAATCTGTTGGATTTGAAATACCGAACCTTGTTCGAAGTTGGTGCGAAAGATCATCACATATATTCAATGAGAACCTTGTCCATAGCAAATCTGGGTGAAGTGGATGACATTCCATTAGAATCACACTAAACAATCTTCTCAACTGATTCCCAGTTTTCATGATCGCAGCCTCTTCAAGGCACTGAATCCATTCATCATCATCTTCTAGGAGTCCTCGTGAGGTGCAAGCTAATTTGAAGGTGTCGTGTAAAACATTGTCATATGTGCGCAAATGTTCAAATGATTGTGGACCTTTTACAACCGTTAGAAGCAGTCGCAAATAAAACCTTTCACCTTCATGAGGACTGGCAAAGTACATTCTTCCAATTGCATACCCCATTTTTCTTTTTGTCCACATTTTTTGTGATTTCTGCCAAACAAAATGTTGAGGGAATTGTTGGTAGGTAAATGTACGTGCAAACGGATCTACAGCACAACACGCAAAAAATGCAGTTAAAGTCGACATTTGGTGTCTGGCTCTAAGTAAAATTGATTGTGCTTGATCTTTAGGATTGAACACAATATGATGCATTCCAGGTAAATGAAGCGCCAATCGAACCACTGTAGGATTTTCTTCGTGTAAAAGATGACCAAATATCCGCCAAGCTGCTTCTGGCGGACCAATATATCGAGCATCAAGATATTGCTGGATTTCATCTACTCCCCCTAGTACCATTGTTGTTCTATCATGACCTTTATAAATGTACTTGTGTATGTATTTAACACATCTAATTCCCTCACACACTTCCACATTAATATGACAATCAAACATCCTTGAAAGATATGGATTATATGGCACCACATCTCTATTATCAACTGGTTGACCCTTCACATTATATACTCGGCCAGTATTGCGGCGTCGATAAATAGGATATCCATCTTGGCCCATTGATGTTGTTTCTGAATATTCGCGAGGATATCTTTTTGTGCACCTCCCATTCTCCATAAACGGTGCTCCAGAATTTCGAACACCACACGGTCCATGCACCATACAATGTAAAACTGTTTGAAATAGCATCGGATCTTTATCCGGGTCAGGAAATTCTGCACACACGATCTTATCAATTTGAGCGGTAGTGCGAATTTTTTGTAAATGGTGAAGGAATATAAGTGCGTGCATATGAGGCAGCCCGCGCTTTTGGAATTCAATGGTAAATACATGAGCTACAACATCACCGAATGTGCCTCTTTTGATAATCTTATCCATTAGACATTATCTTTTTAACTCAAAAACTCGAGATACTAAATCTGGGCGATCCGTAGGCTTTTGGTGAGGTAACAGAGCATCCATAATTTCAGGCCATTTTGGATTTGCAGTCATGGTTAAGAAAACATCTGGATGATTGTTGTAACGTGTGATAGCCATTGAATCTTGAAATATCTCAAACATGTGTCTTGGACTACCAATATGGGATGACGGCAAAATAAGTCGCTTCCCAACTTGATCTGGTCTTAACCCATCGGGCCCAATGTCCGTAAGACTTTCATAGAGCTCAGCCCTGAGCTTTGTTTGATTGTTCCTCACATACATTAATCGATTTTGCTCTGTTGAAGCCCAAGCATCTACTAAAAACTCCTGGAGCAATTTGCCACCTCTCAAAATTGTTGAGTACTCAGTTGGTCGTTCGAACAAACGATAACTGTAAAACTCCATCTGAGTAAGTCGTTTATTTGAACACCTATTAGTTGTAACATCCCACTGAGTTAATTCAGGTTCCCAACCTAAGTCGCCATACGGAAATAATAGCACATAATGAAGCGGTAAGTAAGCTGGGTGACATTCATTAATTTTCATCAACTCTTGATTTCCTCGCAAATATACGACAATACCTCTGGTTGTGTTTACTTCAGGGACATCTCCAGGCAAAATAATTGCTATTTCATTTGATGAAGGAAGATTGTAACGCCGCCGATCTTTATGACAACTATAGTGTAAATACACAGGTATGTTTTGGTCAACAGAATTTGTTTGATTCAGAATCTCGTATGCTTGACGATATTTCTCCACAAACACATTATACTGCAACAAAGCATCTTGAATGATTTTGAGCACATCTAATCTCAAGCGTGGATTTCGACGACTGCGGGTATGTAATGCTGAATCGGGATCATAAATGTAAAGCTGTGAATAAACTGCATCTAGGCCTTGTTGCGGAATTAACGCTCCCGTTTGATGTCGTAATTCTCCATGAATAATAAAGCTTGTGGGACCCCTTCCATTGAGTACCCTTGGCTCAAATTTAGCACCAAGACTCGTAAATGCATTCGCAGCATTATACTCGCGAATATGTGTACGAAAATTATTTGATTGAACATCATCTCCCTCATACAACACTTGAAGCAATGGTGGAGGTGTAGATAACAGTGGCAGCTTAACCTTTCCTTGCAAACAACACGTCCCGAAAAAAGGATTCCTTAACGAAGATGCCTTCAATTTTTCATCATTCCAATGTAGTGCTGAGCAATGAGGACACAAAAAATTCATTTTGCCTAAGAAATGACGTGTTTCTTCTTGATGAGCTTGCCGGGAATCCAAACCACTATGACAGGAAGTATCGTCATTACGAAGTCGGTCATTTGTAATTGGCCTAAACAAATTGTAAGATAGATAATGAGTTAAAATTTAGAAAACTTGATAAAGTTAAATAATATGAGAAAAAAGAAAAAAAGAAGTATACATGTTTGTTGGTGCATTTGGGGATGCGTTAGGCGTAAAAAATGAACACCTCATTGGTTGTTGTGGTGGCAACACATTTTGATCTAACACAGTAAAAAATTCATAATCCATGCATCGGGGAGAGATGATATTGAGCACAGCCGTTCGTGATTGTTGCCGCAGCTTTTGTGGAATAGCGCAATCATTGGGGGTGAATGAAGGAAAAGGTATTTGAACAGGAGGCGTCCTACATAAAATTCCCTATTTTTCTCGACGCAAACGTTGTGCGGATGATCGTTTTGAATTTATATTCTGAACAATGTTGTTATCCTAAAATACATTTAAAATGGTAAATGATCACACACTAAAAAAATTAAGGCATGCATATAATCTAAACAATGAAAACGTGCATAGACAATGGGAAAATAAGAAGGGGCCTATACTTTGAAATAATAATAAAATAATAATAAAGTTACGCACTTATACCTTCCTTGAATAAATACAACTTTTCGTTTACCCTTTTGAATAGAACCGGCATTTTCATTTCCCTTACATAAAAAACTTAAGCAAATAAGCTTAAGACAGTAAAAACAATTAATATAAATAATGCATTACACAGAAAAACACATGCATTGAAAGTTAAGAATGTTGTACACACCCCAACAAATTTGTTTTTCCCCTTTTCGGCAATTGTGGCTTTTGTTGTTCCTTTTCCCTAGAAAGAAACACACACAAATATAAATTTAATTTTTGAAGGTGTAAGGTTAAAGAAGCATATGTACATACTTATATAAAGAAACAGACACCAATATAAATTATGTTAGGAAAAAACATATGTACATACCCCAAAGCATTGGAGTTTGGATATTCTCTGTTTTGTAGTATTCACATTAGCAGTCAAGGTAGTGTCTAACTTAGGTTGATTTTTTTTTTCTCTCTCGACGCAAACGTTGGCCTAGCGCACGCTTGGAAACGTTACTGTCTATAGGGACATTTTCTTTTCCCTTTCCCGTATCCATAATTGGCTTTAACAAAAAATATATATATATATAACTTGGTATAAATATGTATATATTTATTGTTAGAAATAGTGAAAAAGAAAAAACAAATAAATAAATAGAAATAATACCTGTTGATTGTGAACATTGGACCTGAGGCCATTATCTATAAGAAATTGCTCCTAGTAAAAGGCTGACATGTTAAAATATTTGGCTAATTTATTAATTAAAAACTAAGTGAAAAAAGAAATTAACAAAATTTCTTACTGTCCTCGGCAAGTTTGAATCAACTTGCTCATCACGAACTGTAACCGTGACGCCTTGTTTTTCTAGAAATTTGATCTATGGCAAACATATAAGTAAGTGAGTAATTTTAATGTGAAAATTGTAAGATAGATGGGGGAAAAACTATGCATTTTTCTTACAGTTCCTTCTACGGCTGAATCCACCTGCAAACAAAGAAGGTGTCATATATATGAGACAACCAATTCGAAGTAAGATGTAGCAGTATCAACATACTATAGTACCTGGCCGAAAATCATCATTTCGGAGTAGGGTGGATTGTGAACTAAGTGGTCCATAATTACGGTCAAGTACAATGAAAGGTTAGGGATCCCTGAAAAGAAAAAGGAAATGTTTTTATATTGCAACAAAATCTTTACAATTGAGCAAAATTTTTGGAACAACCATCAATTCAATAAGAATCAACAAAGCATCAACAACATATTTCTTGAATGGGAAGTTGATTTAAAAAAAAAAATCGATTTACAATCAAAACAGGGGTACATGACGACTTTACCCGTATAAAAAACGAACGAAGTTAAGGACTTAGCCCAAACAAAAAAGACTGCAACACTGTCTTCGAAACTTGGCTTGAGAACTAATAAGCCACTACTCAGTAATTTAAAAAAAAAAATCCACTACTCGGTACTTTAAACAAAACAAAAAGAAAAACAAAAATTGCATAAGAAAAAAGAGAAAAACAGCAAGCAAAACTGAGACATGGTAAGCAGCACCGCACCCCCATGTCCAGACTGCAACCTCGCGCCTGCAGCACGTCCCGCACCAAGCATCCCACTGCTCACTGCCTTAGCCAGACTGCAAGGGCGAACCTGGCTGCTCTTGCCTCGCAGCCGAACCGCCAGCCAAAACCGGCCATTCGCAGGGATTGGATCAGCCTAGCATCCACTGTTTTACAGAAAAACAGGGAGCAAAAATATTGTTCCTGCAGATAGCACCCAGTCCCATACAGCACTCGGACCCAGACTGCACTCGTCTTGTGCGCAAGACAGTCCAATCTCCAGTTCACTGACCCAACTGATAGACTAATAGACTGACCCAACTGATAGACTGACCCAACTGATAGACCGCAACCTCAGGAATAGGAAAATGATTTTTTTATCCTTTGTTGACATACACCACAGAAAAGTTTTCATTTGTATTGCAGGTTTACTTAATCAAGAAAGGAGAATTCCAGATGTCTTGAATAAGAACAGCTCCCATGCAATGTAATGTTTCCGATGAAATAGAAAGTAAGAAGAAAGAAACAGTTTAGAGTTGAACCTTTTTTTTTTCATTCAATTAGTTGAATTCTTCATTCCAAAGCATATCTTCTCAATGCACTATGATTAGTCGCTTTATTAACAGCCAATTGAAAAAAAGTTGAGTATCGGGAAACTATCCACCAAGTGAAAAATGCTGTGGCAGTAAACTTTCACAGTAAAATGGCATAGACATTTCTTGAATATTCCTACATGCGAATTCTGGAATCAAGTCATCTGAGTTGAAGTTTCCTCTGTCAGTTGGTACTGAACGTTTATTAGATATGGGGCAATCCTAAACGCGCACGATGAAAAACGCGCACGATGAAAAACACGTTTAGGAGAACTCTGTGCTGCAGTGTGCTTCGCAGACTGAAATAGCAGCGCGCAGTGTGCTTCGCAGACTGAAATAGAAGGGCACCATGTGCTGCAGTGTGTTTCGCAGACCTCGCTGAAGCAACACCGCAACCACTTAGAACCCTGCCCTTCACGCCGAAACAGCAGCGCACACTGTCTGCAGGGTATTCCACGCTGAAATATCACCGCACTCTGTGCTGCAGTGTGCTTCGCAGACTGAAAAATCATCGCAAAGTGTGCTTAGCAGACTGAAATAGCAGCGCACTATGTGCTGCAGTGTGCTTCGCAGACCACGCTGAAGCAGCACCGCAACCCCCTAGAACCCTGTCCTTCACGCCGAATAAGCAGCGAACCCTGTATGCAAAGCAGGACACGCTGAAATAGCAGCGCACTCTGTGCTGCAGTGTGTTTCGAAGACTGAAAAAGCAGCGCGCAGTGTGCTTCGCAGACTGAAATAGCAGCACACTATGTGCTGCAGTGTGCTTCGCAGACCATGCTGAAGCAGCACCGCATACAACCTAGAACCCTGTCCTTCACGCTGAAACAGAAGCGCACCCTGTCTGGGACGCACTCTGTGCTGCAGTGTGCGGATCATCCGCGAATAGCAGCTTCGCCAACGCAGCACACACCTGTGATTAATCCATTCGTGCGTTCCTGCAATCCAACCAAACCACACTCTGCAATCTCGCCCCATGGCAGAGCATCAGAGTGAAAGCAGCAAATTGCTTGGTGCAACAGCAGTGCATCCCATAACACGGGAGCGTCCCTGCAGTCCAAACCAACAGCAGCATGACACAGTGAGCAGCGGGACGCAAACGTCCCACAGTCCGCATACTCGACCCAGCTGAATGCCTCTACATTTCTCCCAGCCGGTGTGCAAGATCATGAAGAGCCGCAAATGCCCGAAAAAACTATATGTACGCATCCCCATGATCAAGCCTGACACTCTCCTAGGAAAATCAGTCCCATCGAAAGAGGACGGGGGATAGATTTAAAATTACCACTCAGCCTAGGAAAAATAGAGCGTACCCTGTTTGCTGCTGCTGTTGCTGCGCTGCGTTACTGCTGCGCTGCGATTGCTGCTGCTGTTACGCGGGTTCTGCTGCTGCTGCTGCTGCTGCGCTGCGTTGCCGCTGCTGCTGCTGCTGCTGCTGCTGCGTTGCGTTGCCGCTGCTGTTGCTACTGCTGCGCTGTTGCTGCTGCTGCTGTTCTGTTTTGCTGCTGCTGTTCTGTTTTGCTGCTGCGGCGTTGCGGTGCTGCTGTCTGTCGCAGCGTTGTGGACACGGCCTGAAGAGGCTGTTTTGTTTGTTTTTCTGAGTGCTGCGGTTTTGATTAGCTTGCGGCCAGCTGAGATGCTGCGGCACGCGGTTGGAGAGTGTGTATGCGGGTTGTTTTGGGCAGTCCGGTGTACTTTCGGGCTTTGTCGCAGGAACGCGCGTAGTGCTGCATGTTATACGGCTGCGAAACAGAGATTGCGGGTGCTGTCCGGGTTGCTGGGAGCTGACTGTGAGCGGATTTCAGTTGTTTTTGCTTTAAGGAATTTCTATATGATTTAAAATGGATAAACAATAGGAATAACTATCACATTGTCCTAATCCAACACATTAGAGAAAATGCATATTCAAAAAAGAAAAAACGTTGTAAACAAAACCATAACCCTCTGATAACAAAGAAGATAGATGGCATATTCAAAATGCATACTTTGTTGATTGATTATTCAAGATCAAACTTAAAGTCGGAACAATTCCCCTTGATCCAGAAACCGCCTATAAATAGTGAACCTTGAAAATTAATATATTCATCAGGATTGTCCCTTCATTTTCCATAATCGTTCTACTTCTTAAACTCAACAGTCTGATATCCAGGTGCACACATCGGAATTTCATGGTGGTTGAATACAAATCCTTTCATGTATTAAACAAACCACTAAACGTAGTTTTGATCTCTTGTGCCATGGATGGATTGAAGGTTGCTTCGATGAAGAGAGTGTGCATTTGAGCGAATCATTGAACTAAAGTGAAAAGTTTACTTGTTATGAGTTACGCGGGAAGAAGAAACCAAACTCCTCCTAACGTTGTTTCAATTAGGGCACGTGAAACTACAATTTGTTTGATGAATATTTGAAGAATCAGTTTCGCGCAGATGATCCATGCCTGCGTTGCCGCGAAGACTCAGCCAGCTCATGTATGCCTCTACAGTTCCCCGTGGTGGATGTACGCCGTATGACATTGGTCCAGCACCAACAAACCTGCCACTCTCCTTGTTCTGAGTTACGGGGGAAGAAGAAACCAAAACTCCTCCAAACGAACTTAAAAGTCTTTGACCTTCCATTGAACTGTTATGATGCTTGCAGGCAGGCAGGCATCTTGCTTGGTTGCAGGCAGCATGCTTGCAGGCAGGCAGGAATATTGCTCGCTTGCAGGCAGCATGCTTGAACAGCCAGGTAGGCTGAGTGGTAAAATTTTTAACGTACTTATATAGTAATTAAAAAATTTAGCAACTTCATGAAAGGGACAGTGAATTTAAAAGTCTGTTACCTTCCATTGAAGTGTTCTGATGCTTGCAGGCAGGCAGACAGGCAGCATGCTTGCAGGCAGGGAGGAAGGCAGATTGCTTACTTGCAAGCAGGCAGGCAAGAAGATTGCTCGCTTGCAGGCAGCATGCTTGAACAGGCAGGTAGGCTTAGGGGTAATATTTAAAACGAACTTATATAGTACTAAAAAAATTTAGCAACTTCATTGAAGGGACAGTGAACTTAAAAGTCTTTTACCTTCCATTCAAGTGTTCTGATGCTTGCAGGCAGGCAGCTTGCTTGCTTGCAGGCAGCATGCTTGAACAGGCAGGTAGGCTTAGTGGTCATTTTTTTAACGAACTTATATAGTACTAAAAAGATTTAGCAACTTCATTGAAGGGACAGTGAACTTAAAAGTCATTTACCTTCCATTGAAGTGTTCTGATGCTTGCAGGCAGGCAGGCAGCTTGCTTGCTTGCAGGCAGGCAGCTTGCTTGCTTGCATGCAGCATGCTTGAACAGGCAGGTAGGCTTAGTGGTAATTTTTTCAACGAACTTATATAGTACTAAAAAGATTTAGCAACTTCATTGAAGGGACAGTGAACTTAAAAGTCTTTTACCTTCCATTCAAGTGTTCTGATGCTTGCAGGCAGGCAGCTTGCTTGCTTGCAGGCAGCATGCTTGAACAGGCAGGTAGGCTTAGTGGTCATTTTTTTAACGAACTTATATAGTACTAAAAAGATTTAGCAACTTCATTGAAGGGACAGTGAACTTAAAAGTCATTTACCTTCCATTGAAGTGTTCTGATGCTTGCAGGCAGGCAGCTTGCTTGCTTGCAGGCAGGCAGGCAGGAAGCTTGTTCGCTTGCAGGGAGCATGCTTGAACAGGCAGGTAGGCTTAGTGGTCATTTTTTGAACGAACTTATATAGTACTAAAAAAATTTAGCAAATTGATGGAAGGGACAGTGAATTTAAAAGTCTGTTACCTTCCATTGAAGTGTTCTGATGCTTGCAGGCAGGCAGGCAGGTTGCTTGCTTGCAGGCAGGCAGGTTGCTTGCTTGCAGGCAGGCAGGCAGTTTGCTTGCTTGCAGGCAGCATGCTTGAACAGGCAGGTAGGCTTAGTGGTAATTTTTTTAACGAACTTATATAGATTTAAAAATATTTAGCAACTTCATGGAAGGGACAATGATCTTAAAAGTCTTTTACCTTCCATTGAAGTGTTCTGATGCTTGCAGGCTTAGTCAAAGAGACATGCAAAAACTAAATCATTATATCACCAAATTAATTGGCATAAGGAAGATTAAATTGGTGTTCCCTGTTGCTACAGTATCTGGACATTTTCTCGCCTGCCTAAAAACTAAAAATAAGTTGGGGAACTTTTCATTATAGTATTTAGAAGCTGTTTGTTTCATTTGGATGTACTAAGTTACAAACCATAATGAATAACCTGATATTATGATCACAGGAATGGGACTAATTCTATTGTTATGATCACAGGAATGGATAAAGTTTAAGAAAGCTTACATTTATACATATACCATAGAGTTGCTCTAAGGCTCATTGCATATTATAATTATTCTCATCTACTACATACACATACACATACGCATACACATACGCATACACATACACATACACATACACATACACATACACATACACATACACATACACATACACATACACATACACATACACATTCAAAAACAGGAAAAGTCCAACATGCTCATTGCTAACAACCTTTATGAAAGGGAAACAGTGTAACAAAATATAGTAAAAATAACCAACTTTCTGAGAAACAGTACCTGATTTCGTTCAACAGGACCTGATTTAGTGAAATACTTGTATTTATCCCTTCCCTTATCGAGCATGCCTTGGTCAACAGGACCTATGATACCAATCACACGTGCGAGTAAAGTTGCGGGAGAATCATTTTGGAAGAGAACCTGCAATATGCATGATCAATTTCAAAGTAATAAAGCAAAATGAAATGGACATAATGAAATATAATAATGGCAGAGAAACATGGCACATCTATGGAAAGTTTCTGCAGTGGAGCTTTGCAGTATATTCACTTGCTTTGCAGTATCTATGATAAGACCCCTGTTATGGCTCAGTCAAGTTAGAAATAAGTTTTTTAAGCCTAATAAGCTGGATTTTTGGCTATATTTTGCACGCACTTGCCACCAAACTAACAATGTAACTTAAGCTTTAAGATTTTAGAGTAGATTAACACAGTTTATCATAACACAGATTTTAGAGTAGTTCACTAACATGCAGGTGCCGGTAGCTTTTAATAACTTTGGGGAGGGATTGAAAGAGAGAATGCATATATTCATCAAACACGCAGATATATTGTTGAATGGAGCTAATGCATTTGAATGGACACAGATATATTCACAGACAACCCCACTCAACATATATTGTGCTTTTAAATAGAAAAATAAATGGAGTTGATTACCCCATCAAAAACACAAAGAGCAAGATGGAGTCCTTCACGCAGCAAATCACGCAGAGAGGTGGACTCTTTCAAGCAGCAATTCACGCAGAGAGGTACTGCTTGACGCAGCAAATCACGTAGAGGAGAAGATGGTGAAGCATAGAGGTTGACTCCTTCACGCAGAGAGGTAGATTCCTTCACGCAGAGAGGGGGAGTCCTCACGCAGCAGAGGAGAAGATGGACTCCTTCACGCAGCAGAGGAGAAAATGGAGAAGCAGAGAGGTGGAGAAGTGTTGAGATGTAGAGCTCTACAAAATGGAGAAGCAGAGAGGTCGAGAGGTGGAGAGTGGGAGGGAAAGTATGAGTTTGAAATGGAGAGTTTTTTGGTTTTTTGAGTTTTAAGTTTGTACGCGGGGGGAGAGGTTTTGTTTTAAGTTTGCCATAAACATAATAATGGTTGCCACGTAGGACAAACACACTCATGCACCATATCTAATAACTTAAACTAATCCTCTTGTTCCAGAAGGGAAATAGAACAATCAACTGAGGCTCCTACATAAGCCTGGCAACCTTCCATTTTACCAAAAGATGGGACAACTTTGCCACATCAAAATTTGTATAAAGGTGATGCATCCCAACCTAGGAAAACCTAAATCCATGTCAAACTGGAAAACAGGGAACAAATTTCAAAGGATTAAATAGAATGGGGCCATTAAACATTACTCCTAACATAAAGGAAAGCAGTGCATGCATAAAAAATGCAGAACTGAGGTTATTCACAAATATAGGTGCTGGAGTAAATGGAATTGGGGGACTGATGGGGATATATTTCAAAACGCATATTTCATCAAACACGCAGATATAATTCATCAAAGACGCAGATATATTGTTGAATGGAGCCAATGCATTTGAATGGACACAGATAACGCAGAACAGCAAAAACAGGAAAAGTCCAACATGCTCATTGCTAACAACCTTTATGAAAGGGAAACAGTGTAACAAAATATAGTAAAAATAACCAACTTTCTGAGAAACAGTACCTGATTTCGTTCAACATGACCTGATTTAGTGAAATACTTGTATTTATCCCTTCCCTTATCGAGCATGCCTTGGTCAACAGGACCTATGATACCAATCACACGTGCGAGTAAAGTTGCGGGAGAATCATTTTGGAAGAGAACCTGCAATATGCATGATCAATTTCAAAGTAATAAAGCAAAATGAAATGGACATAATGAAATATAATAATGGCAGAGAAACATGGCACATCTATGGAAAGTTTCTGCAGTGGAGCTTTGCAGTATATTCACTTGCTTTGCAGTATCTATGATAAGACCCCTGTTATGGCTCAGTCAAGTTAGAAATAAGTTTTTTAAGCCTAATAAGCTGGATTTTTGGCTATATTTTGCACGCACTTGCCACCAAACTAACAATGTAACTTAAGCTTTAAGATTTTAGAGTAGATTAACACAGTTTATCATAACACAGATTTTAGAGTAGTTCACTAACATGCAGGTGCCGGTAGCTTTTAATAACTTTGGGGAGGGATTGAAAGAGAGAATGCATATATTCATCAAACACGCAGATATATTGTTGAATGGAGCTAATGCATTTGAATGGACACAGATATATTCACAGACAACCCCACTCAACATATATTGTGCTTTTAAATAGAAAAATAAATGGAGTTGATTACCCCATCAAAAACACAAAGAGCAAGATGGAGTCCTTCACGCAGCAAATCACGCAGAGAGGTGGACTCTTTCAAGCAGCAATTCACGCAGAGAGGTACTGCTTGACGCAGCAAATCACGTAGAGGAGAAGATGGTGAAGCATAGAGGTTGACTCCTTCACGCAGAGAGGTAGATTCCTTCACGCAGAGAGGGGGAGTCCTCACGCAGCAGAGGAGAAGATGGACTCCTTCACGCAGCAGAGGAGAAAATGGAGAAGCAGAGAGGTGGAGAAGTGTTGAGATGTAGAGCTCTACAAAATGGAGAAGCAGAGAGGTCGAGAGGTGGAGAGTGGGAGGGAAAGTATGAGTTTGAAATGGAGAGTTTTTTGGTTTTTTGAGTTTTAAGTTTGTACGCGGGGGGAGAGGTTTTGTTTTAAGTTTGCCATAAACATAATAATGGTTGCCACGTAGGACAAACACACTCATGCACCATATCTAATAACTTAAACTAATCCTCTTGTTCCAGAAGGGAAATAGAACAATCAACTGAGGCTCCTACATAAGCCTGGCAACCTTCCATTTTACCAAAAGATGGGACAACTTTGCCACATCAAAATTTGTATAAAGGTGATGCATCCCAACCTAGGAAAACCTAAATCCATGTCAAACTGGAAAACAGGGAACAAATTTCAAAGGATTAAATAGAATGGGGCCATTAAACATTACTCCTAACATAAAGGAAAGCAGTGCATGCATAAAAAATGCAGAACTGAGGTTATTCACAAATATAGGTGCTGGAGTAAATGGAATTGGGGGACTGATGGGGATATATTTCAAAACGCATATTTCATCAAACACGCAGATATAATTCATCAAAGACGCAGATATATTGTTGAATGGAGCCAATGCATTTGAATGGACACAGATAACGCAGAACAGCAAAAACAGGAAAAGTCCAACATGCTCATTGCTAACAACCTTTATGAAAGGGAAACAGTGTAACAAAATATAGTAAAAATAACCAACTTTCTGAGAAACAGTACCTGATTTCGTTCAACATGACCTGATTTAGTGAAATACTTGTATTTATCCCTTCCCTTATCGAGCATGCCTTGGTCAACAGGACCTATGATACCAATCACACGTGCGAGTAAAGTTGCGGGAGAATCATTTTGGAAGAGAACCTGCAATATGCATGATCAATTTCAAAGTAATAAAGCAAAATGAAATGGACATAATGAAATATAATAATGGCAGAGAAACATGGCACATCTATGGAAAGTTTCTGCAGTGGAGCTTTGCAGTATATTCACTTGCTTTGCAGTATCTATGATAAGACCCCTGTTATGGCTCAGTCAAGTTAGAAATAAGTTTTTTAAGCCTAATAAGCTGGATTTTTGGCTATATTTTGCACGCACTTGCCACCAAACTAACAATGTAACTTAAGCTTTAAGATTTTAGAGTAGATTAACACAGTTTATCATAACACAGATTTTAGAGTAGTTCACTAACATGCAGGTGCCGGTAGCTTTTAATAACTTTGGGGAGGGATTGAAAGAGATAATGCATATATTCATCAAACACGCAGATATATTGTTGAATGGAGCTAATGCATTTGAATGGACACAGATATATTCACAGACAACCCCACTCAACATATATTGTGCTTTTAAATAGAAAAATAAATGGAGTTGATTACCCCATCAAAAACACAAAGAGCAAGATGGAGTCCTTCACGCAGCAAATCACGCAGAGAGGTGGACTCTTTCAAGCAGCAATTCACGCAGAGAGGTACTGCTTGACGCAGCAAATCACGTAGAGGAGAAGATGGTGAAGCATAGAGGTTGACTCCTTCACGCAGAGAGGTAGATTCCTTCACGCAGAGAGGGGGAGTCCTCACGCAGCAGAGGAGAAGATGGACTCCTTCACGCAGCAGAGGAGAAAATGGAGAAGCAGAGAGGTGGAGAAGTGTTGAGATGTAGAGCTCTACAAAATGGAGAAGCAGAGAGGTCGAGAGGTGGAGAGTGGGAGGGAAAGTATGAGTTTGAAATGGAGAGTTTTTTGGTTTTTTGAGTTTTAAGTTTGTACGCGGGGGGAGAGGTTTTGTTTTAAGTTTGCCATAAACATAATAATGGTTGCCACGTAGGACAAACACACTCATGCACCATATCTAATAACTTAAACTAATCCTCTTGTTCCAGAAGGGAAATAGAACAATCAACTGAGGCTCCTACATAAGCCTGGCAACCTTCCATTTTACCAAAAGATGGGACAACTTTGCCACATCAAAATTTGTATAAAGGTGATGCATCCCAACCTAGGAAAACCTAAATCCATGTCAAACTGGAAAACAGGGAACAAATTTCAAAGGATTAAATAGAATGGGGCCATTAAACATTACTCCTAACATAAAGGAAAGCAGTGCATGCATAAAAAATGCAGAACTGAGGTTATTCACAAATATAGGTGCTGGAGTAAATGGAATTGGGGGACTGATGGGGATATATTTCAAAACGCATATTTCATCAAACACGCAGATATAATTCATCAAAGACGCAGATATATTGTTGAATGGAGCCAATGCATTTGAATGGACACAGATAACGCAGAACAGCAAAAACAGGAAAAGTCCAACATGCTCATTGCTAACAACCTTTATGAAAGGGAAACAGTGTAACAAAATATAGTAAAAATAACCAACTTTCTGAGAAACAGTACCTGATTTCGTTCAACATGACCTGATTTAGTGAAATACTTGTATTTATCCCTTCCCTTATCGAGCATGCCTTGGTCAACAGGACCTATGATACCAATCACACGTGCGAGTAAAGTTGCGGGAGAATCATTTTGGAAGAGAACCTGCAATATGCATGATCAATTTCAAAGTAATAAAGCAAAATGAAATGGACATAATGAAATATAATAATGGCAGAGAAACATGGCACATCTATGGAAAGTTTCTGCAGTGGAGCTTTGCAGTATATTCACTTGCTTTGCAGTATCTATGATAAGACCCCTGTTATGGCTCAGTCAAGTTAGAAATAAGTTTTTTAAGCCTAATAAGCTGGATTTTTGGCTATATTTTGCACGCACTTGCCACCAAACTAACAATGTAACTTAAGCTTTAAGATTTTAGAGTAGATTAACACAGTTTATCATAACACAGATTTTAGAGTAGTTCACTAACATGCAGGTGCCGGTAGCTTTTAATAACTTTGGGGAGGGATTGAAAGAGATAATGCATATATTCATCAAACACGCAGATATATTGTTGAATGGAGCTAATGCATTTGAATGGACACAGATATATTCACAGACAACCCCACTCAACATATATTGTGCTTTTAAATAGAAAAATAAATGGAGTTGATTACCCCATCAAAAACACAAAGAGCAAGATGGAGTCCTTCACGCAGCAAATCACGCAGAGAGGTGGACTCTTTCAAGCAGCAATTCACGCAGAGAGGTACTGCTTGACGCAGCAAATCACGTAGAGGAGAAGATGGTGAAGCATAGAGGTTGACTCCTTCACGCAGAGAGGTAGATTCCTTCACGCAGAGAGGGGGAGTCCTCACGCAGCAGAGGAGAAGATGGACTCCTTCACGCAGCAGAGGAGAAAATGGAGAAGCAGAGAGGTGGAGAAGTGTTGAGATGTAGAGCTCTACAAAATGGAGAAGCAGAGAGGTCGAGAGGTGGAGAGTGGGAGGGAAAGTATGAGTTTGAAATGGAGAGTTTTTTGGTTTTTTGAGTTTTAAGTTTGTACGCGGGGGGAGAGGTTTTGTTTTAAGTTTGCCATAAACATAATAATGGTTGCCACGTAGGACAAACACACTCATGCACCATATCTAATAACTTAAACTAATCCTCTTGTTCCAGAAGGGAAATAGAACAATCAACTGAGGCTCCTACATAAGCCTGGCAACCTTCCATTTTACCAAAAGATGGGACAACTTTGCCACATCAAAATTTGTATAAAGGTGATGCATCCCAACCTAGGAAAACCTAAATCCATGTCAAACTGGAAAACAGGGAACAAATTTCAAAGGATTAAATAGAATGGGGCCATTAAACATTACTCCTAACATAAAGGAAAGCAGTGCATGCATAAAAAATGCAGAACTGAGGTTATTCACAAATATAGGTGCTGGAGTAAATGGAATTGGGGGACTGATGGGGATATATTTCAAAACGCATATTTCATCAAACACGCAGATATAATTCATCAAAGACGCAGATATATTGTTGAATGGAGCCAATGCATTTGAATGGACACAGATAACGCAGAACAGCAAAAACAGGAAAAGTCCAACATGCTCATTGCTAACAACCTTTATGAAAGGGAAACAGTGTAACAAAATATAGTAAAAATAACCAACTTTCTGAGAAACAGTACCTGATTTCGTTCAACATGACCTGATTTAGTGAAATACTTGTATTTATCCCTTCCCTTATCGAGCATGCCTTGGTCAACAGGACCTATGATACCAATCACACGTGCGAGTAAAGTTGCGGGAGAATCATTTTGGAAGAGAACCTGCAATATGCATGATCAATTTCAAAGTAATAAAGCAAAATGAAATGGACATAATGAAATATAATAATGGCAGAGAAACATGGCACATCTATGGAAAGTTTCTGCAGTGGAGCTTTGCAGTATATTCACTTGCTTTGCAGTATCTATGATAAGACCCCTGTTATGGCTCAGTCAAGTTAGAAATAAGTTTTTTAAGCCTAATAAGCTGGATTTTTGGCTATATTTTGCACGCACTTGCCACCAAACTAACAATGTAACTTAAGCTTTAAGATTTTAGAGTAGATTAACACAGTTTATCATAACACAGATTTTAGAGTAGTTCACTAACATGCAGGTGCCGGTAGCTTTTAATAACTTTGGGGAGGGATTGAAAGAGATAATGCATATATTCATCAAACACGCAGATATATTGTTGAATGGAGCTAATGCATTTGAATGGACACAGATATATTCACAGACAACCCCACTCAACATATATTGTGCTTTTAAATAGAAAAATAAATGGAGTTGATTACCCCATCAAAAACACAAAGAGCAAGATGGAGTCCTTCACGCAGCAAATCACGCAGAGAGGTGGACTCTTTCAAGCAGCAATTCACGCAGAGAGGTACTGCTTGACGCAGCAAATCACGTAGAGGAGAAGATGGTGAAGCATAGAGGTTGACTCCTTCACGCAGAGAGGTAGATTCCTTCACGCAGAGAGGGGGAGTCCTCACGCAGCAGAGGAGAAGATGGACTCCTTCACGCAGCAGAGGAGAAAATGGAGAAGCAGAGAGGTGGAGAAGTGTTGAGATGTAGAGCTCTACAAAATGGAGAAGCAGAGAGGTCGAGAGGTGGAGAGTGGGAGGGAAAGTATGAGTTTGAAATGGAGAGTTTTTTGGTTTTTTGAGTTTTAAGTTTGTACGCGGGGGGAGAGGTTTTGTTTTAAGTTTGCCATAAAC
The DNA here is from genome assembly GCA_963556465.1 of Berberis vulgaris. Taxonomy (NCBI): domain Eukaryota; kingdom Viridiplantae; phylum Streptophyta; class Magnoliopsida; order Ranunculales; family Berberidaceae; genus Berberis; species Berberis vulgaris. Next base: position 73,785,847 of record OY747130.1, read on the forward strand.
ATAATAATGGTTGCCACGTAGGACAAACACACTCATGCACCATATCTAATAACTTAAACTAATCCTCTTGTTCCAGAAGGGAAATAGAACAATCAACTGAGGCTCCTACATAAGCCTGGCAACCTTCCATTTTACCAAAAGATGGGACAACTTTGCCACATCAAAATTTGTATAAAGGTGATGCATCCCAACCTAGGAAAACCTAAATCCATGTCAAACTGGAAAACAGGGAACAAATTTCAAAGGATTAAATAGAATGGGGCCATTAAACATTACTCCTAACATAAAGGAAAGCAGTGCATGCATAAAAAATGCAGAACTGAGGTTATTCACAAATATAGGTGCTGGAGTAAATGGAATTGGGGGACTGATGGGGATATATTTCAAAACGCATATTTCATCAAACACGCAGATATAATTCATCAAAGACGCAGATATATTGTTGAATGGAGCCAATGCATTTGAATGGACACAGATAACGCAGAACAGCAAATAAAGCCTGTCATTGTTCGGCAGTCAAGTAATATAACATTGGATAATAAAAGAAAACAAAAACATACAGATGACAACATGCATCATCAAGCAAGATACTGACAAAGAGACAATTATATAAACCAAATTTGACATGTAGCAGCCATGAGAAAACTATTTGATAATCTGAGAAAACTATTTGATAATTTTTGTTTGTTGTTTCTGAAAGAAAAGCTTCCCACAGGTACAAACATAACAAAAGTATTTCGAGATTAAAAATATATAGAATATTTCTTAGGACTTAGTCTGGCACTGAATCCATGTTCAAGAGATTAAAAAATACACAAAGCTTTCCCTACCCAAAGCACCTTAGCAACCACAAAGAGGAATTTCATCAAACATATATTGTGCTTTGTTAGAATTTAGCAGTGTTTGTTCACAGAAAGCTTTTAAATAGAAACAGAAATGGAGTTGGTTACCCCATCAAAATCACAGAGAGCAAGATGGACTCCTTCACGCAGCAAATCACGCAGAGAAGGGGACTCCTTGACGCAGCAAATCACGCAGAGAGGTACTACTTTCACGCAGAAAATCACGCAGAGGAGAAGATGGTGAAGCAGAGAGGCCTTCACGCAGCAGAGGAGAAGAGATGAGGACTCCTTCACGCAGCAGAGGAGAAGATGAACTCCTTCATTCAGCAGAGGAGAAAATGGAGAAGCGGAGAGGATTTGAGATGGAGAAGCAGAGAGGATTTGAGTTTGGAGAGGTGGAGAGTGGGAGGGAAAGTCTGAGTTTCAAATGGAGATTTTTTTTAGTTTGAGTTTGCCTGCGGGGAGGTGATTCGTGGTTTAAGTTGTTAGCCATAAACATAATTGTTGCCACGTAGGACATATAGACTCAAAATACTGTTCATGAACAGTAAAAACCCACTTTGAAATGTTAGAGGTTTTGTTTTAAGTTTGCCATAAACATAATAATGGTTGCCACGTAGGACAAACACACTCATGCACCATATCTAATAACTTAAACTAATCCTCTTGTTCCAGAAGGGAAATAGAACAATCAACTGAGGCTCCTACATAAGCCTGGCAACCTTCCATTTTACCAAAAGATGGGACAACTTTGCCACATCAAAATTTGTATAAAGGTGATGCATCCCAACCTAGGAAAACCTAAATCCATGTCAAACTGGAAAACAGGGAACAAATTTCAAAGGATTAAATAGAATGGGGCCATTAAACATTACTCCTAACATAAAGGAAAGCAGTGCATGCATAAAAAATGCAGAACTGAGGTTATTCACAAATATAGGTGCTGGAGTAAATGGAATTGGGGGACTGATGGGGATATATTTCAAAACGCATATTTCATCAAACACGCAGATATAACTCATCAAAGACGCAGATATATTGTTGAATGGAGCCAATGCATTTGAATGGACACAGATAACGCAGAACAGCAAAAACAGGAAAAGTCCAACATGCTCATTGCTAACAACCTTTATGAAAGGGAAACAGTGTAACAAAATATAGTAAAAATAACCAACTTTCTGAGAAACAGTACCTGATTTCGTTCAACATGACCTGATTTAGTGAAATACTTGTATTTATCCCTTCCCTTATCGAGCATGCCTTGGTCAACAGGACCTATGATACCAATCACACGTGCGAGTAAAGTTGCGGGAGAATCATTTTGGAAGAGAACCTGCAATATGCATGATCAATTTCAAAGTAATAAAGCAAAATGAAATGGACATAATGAAATATAATAATGGCAGAGAAACATGGCACATCTATGGAAAGTTTCTGCAGTGGAGCTTTGCAGTATATTCACTTGCTTTGCAGTATCTATGATAAGACCCCTGTTATGGCTCAGTCAAGTTAGAAATAAGTTTTTTAAGCCTAATAAGCTGGATTTTTGGCTATATTTTGCACGCACTTGCCACCAAACTAACAATGTAACTTAAGCTTTAAGATTTTAGAGTAGATTAACACAGTTTATCATAACACAGATTTTAGAGTAGTTCACTAACATGCAGGTGCCGGTAGCTTTTAATAACTTTGGGGAGGGATTGAAAGAGATAATGCATATATTCATCAAACACGCAGATATATTGTTGAATGGAGCTAATGCATTTGAATGGACACAGATATATTCACAGACAACCCCACTCAACATATATTGTGCTTTTAAATAGAAAAATAAATGGAGTTGATTACCCCATCAAAAACACAAAGAGCAAGATGGAGTCCTTCACGCAGCAAATCACGCAGAGAGGTGGACTCTTTCAAGCAGCAATTCACGCAGAGAGGTACTGCTTGACGCAGCAAATCACGTAGAGGAGAAGATGGTGAAGCATAGAGGTTGACTCCTTCACGCAGAGAGGTAGATTCCTTCACGCAGAGAGGGGGAGTCCTCACGCAGCAGAGGAGAAGATGGACTCCTTCACGCAGCAGAGGAGAAAATGGAGAAGCAGAGAGGTGGAGAAGTGTTGAGATGTAGAGCTCTACAAAATGGAGAAGCAGAGAGGTCGAGAGGTGGAGAGTGGGAGGGAAAGTATGAGTTTGAAATGGAGAGTTTTTTGGTTTTTTGAGTTTTAAGTTTGTACGCGGGGGGAGAGGTTTTGTTTTAAGTTTGCCATAAACATAATAATGGTTGCCACGTAGGACAAACACACTCATGCACCATATCTAATAACTTAAACTAATCCTCTTGTTCCAGAAGGGAAATAGAACAATCAACTGAGGCTCCTACATAAGCCTGGCAACCTTCCATTTTACCAAAAGATGGGACAACTTTGCCACATCAAAATTTGTATAAAGGTGATGCATCCCAACCTAGGAAAACCTAAATCCATGTCAAACTGGAAAACAGGGAACAAATTTCAAAGGATTAAATAGAATGGGGCCATTAAACATTACTCCTAACATAAAGGAAAGCAGTGCATGCATAAAAAATGCAGAACTGAGGTTATTCACAAATATAGGTGCTGGAGTAAATGGAATTGGGGGACTGATGGGGATATATTTCAAAACGCATATTTCATCAAACACGCAGATATAACTCATCAAAGACGCAGATATATTGTTGAATGGAGCCAATGCATTTGAATGGACACAGATAACGCAGAACAGCAAAAACAGGAAAAGTCCAACATGCTCATTGCTAACAACCTTTATGAAAGGGAAACAGTGTAACAAAATATAGTAAAAATAACCAACTTTCTGAGAAACAGTACCTGATTTCGTTCAACATGACCTGATTTAGTGAAATACTTGTATTTATCCCTTCCCTTATCGAGCATGCCTTGGTCAACAGGACCTATGATACCAATCACACGTGCGAGTAAAGTTGCGGGAGAATCATTTTGGAAGAGAACCTGCAATATGCATGATCAATTTCAAAGTAATAAAGCAAAATGAAATGGACATAATGAAATATAATAATGGCAGAGAAACATGGCACATCTATGGAAAGTTTCTGCAGTGGAGCTTTGCAGTATATTCACTTGCTTTGCAGTATCTATGATAAGACCCCTGTTATGGCTCAGTCAAGTTAGAAATAAGTTTTTTAAGCCTAATAAGCTGGATTTTTGGCTATATTTTGCACGCACTTGCCACCAAACTAACAATGTAACTTAAGCTTTAAGATTTTAGAGTAGATTAACACAGTTTATCATAACACAGATTTTAGAGTAGTTCACTAACATGCAGGTGCCGGTAGCTTTTAATAACTTTGGGGAGGGATTGAAAGAGATAATGCATATATTCATCAAACACGCAGATATATTGTTGAATGGAGCTAATGCATTTGAATGGACACAGATATATTCACAGACAACCCCACTCAACATATATTGTGCTTTTAAATAGAAAAATAAATGGAGTTGATTACCCCATCAAAAACACAAAGAGCAAGATGGAGTCCTTCACGCAGCAAATCACGCAGAGAGGTGGACTCTTTCAAGCAGCAATTCACGCAGAGAGGTACTGCTTGACGCAGCAAATCACGTAGAGGAGAAGATGGTGAAGCATAGAGGTTGACTCCTTCACGCAGAGAGGTAGATTCCTTCACGCAGAGAGGGGGAGTCCTCACGCAGCAGAGGAGAAGATGGACTCCTTCACGCAGCAGAGGAGAAAATGGAGAAGCAGAGAGGTGGAGAAGTGTTGAGATGTAGAGCTCTACAAAATGGAGAAGCAGAGAGGTCGAGAGGTGGAGAGTGGGAGGGAAAGTATGAGTTTGAAATGGAGAGTTTTTTGGTTTTTTGAGTTTTAAGTTTGTACGCGGGGGGAGAGGTTTTGTTTTAAGTTTGCCATAAACATAATAATGGTTGCCACGTAGGACAAACACACTCATGCACCATATCTAATAACTTAAACTAATCCTCTTGTTCCAGAAGGGAAATAGAACAATCAACTGAGGCTCCTACATAAGCCTGGCAACCTTCCATTTTACCAAAAGATGGGACAACTTTGCCACATCAAAATTTGTATAAAGGTGATGCATCCCAACCTAGGAAAACCTAAATCCATGTCAAACTGGAAAACAGGGAACAAATTTCAAAGGATTAAATAGAATGGGGCCATTAAACATTACTCCTAACATAAAGGAAAGCAGTGCATGCATAAAAAATGCAGAACTGAGGTTATTCACAAATATAGGTGCTGGAGTAAATGGAATTGGGGGACTGATGGGGATATATTTCAAAACGCATATTTCATCAAACACGCAGATATAACTCATCAAAGACGCAGATATATTGTTGAATGGAGCCAATGCATTTGAATGGACACAGATAACGCAGAACAGCAAAAACAGGAAAAGTCCAACATGCTCATTGCTAACAACCTTTATGAAAGGGAAACAGTGTAACAAAATATAGTAAAAATAACCAACTTTCTGAGAAACAGTACCTGATTTCGTTCAACATGACCTGATTTAGTGAAATACTTGTATTTATCCCTTCCCTTATCGAGCATGCCTTGGTCAACAGGACCTATGATACCAATCACACGTGCGAGTAAAGTTGCGGGAGAATCATTTTGGAAGAGAACCTGCAATATGCATGATCAATTTCAAAGTAATAAAGCAAAATGAAATGGACATAATGAAATATAATAATGGCAGAGAAACATGGCACATCTATGGAAAGTTTCTGCAGTGGAGCTTTGCAGTATATTCACTTGCTTTGCAGTATCTATGATAAGACCCCTGTTATGGCTCAGTCAAGTTAGAAATAAGTTTTTTAAGCCTAATAAGCTGGATTTTTGGCTATATTTTGCACGCACTTGCCACCAAACTAACAATGTAACTTAAGCTTTAAGATTTTAGAGTAGATTAACACAGTTTATCATAACACAGATTTTAGAGTAGTTCACTAACATGCAGGTGCCGGTAGCTTTTAATAACTTTGGGGAGGGATTGAAAGAGATAATGCATATATTCATCAAACACGCAGATATATTGTTGAATGGAGCTAATGCATTTGAATGGACACAGATATATTCACAGACAACCCCACTCAACATATATTGTGCTTTTAAATAGAAAAATAAATGGAGTTGATTACCCCATCAAAAACACAAAGAGCAAGATGGAGTCCTTCACGCAGCAAATCACGCAGAGAGGTGGACTCTTTCAAGCAGCAATTCACGCAGAGAGGTACTGCTTGACGCAGCAAATCACGTAGAGGAGAAGATGGTGAAGCATAGAGGTTGACTCCTTCACGCAGAGAGGTAGATTCCTTCACGCAGAGAGGGGGAGTCCTCACGCAGCAGAGGAGAAGATGGACTCCTTCACGCAGCAGAGGAGAAAATGGAGAAGCAGAGAGGTGGAGAAGTGTTGAGATGTAGAGCTCTACAAAATGGAGAAGCAGAGAGGTCGAGAGGTGGAGAGTGGGAGGGAAAGTATGAGTTTGAAATGGAGAGTTTTTTGGTTTTTTGAGTTTTAAGTTTGTACGCGGGGGGAGAGGTTTTGTTTTAAGTTTGCCATAAACATAATAATGGTTGCCACGTAGGACAAACACACTCATGCACCATATCTAATAACTTAAACTAATCCTCTTGTTCCAGAAGGGAAATAGAACAATCAACTGAGGCTCCTACATAAGCCTGGCAACCTTCCATTTTACCAAAAGATGGGACAACTTTGCCACATCAAAATTTGTATAAAGGTGATGCATCCCAACCTAGGAAAACCTAAATCCATGTCAAACTGGAAAACAGGGAACAAATTTCAAAGGATTAAATAGAATGGGGCCATTAAACATTACTCCTAACATAAAGGAAAGCAGTGCATGCATAAAAAATGCAGAACTGAGGTTATTCACAAATATAGGTGCTGGAGTAAATGGAATTGGGGGACTGATGGGGATATATTTCAAAACGCATATTTCATCAAACACGCAGATATAATTCATCAAAGACGCAGATATATTGTTGAATGGAGCCAATGCATTTGAATGGACACAGATAACGCAGAACAGCAAAAACAGGAAAAGTCCAACATGCTCATTGCTAACAACCTTTATGAAAGGGAAACAGTGTAACAAAATATAGTAAAAATAACCAACTTTCTGAGAAACAGTACCTGATTTCGTTCAACATGACCTGATTTAGTGAAATACTTGTATTTATCCCTTCCCTTATCGAGCATGCCTTGGTCAACAGGACCTATGATACCAATCACACGTGCGAGTAAAGTTGCGGGAGAATCATTTTGGAAGAGAACCTGCAATATGCATGATCAATTTCAAAGTAATAAAGCAAAATGAAATGGACATAATGAAATATAATAATGGCAGAGAAACATGGCACATCTATGGAAAGTTTCTGCAGTGGAGCTTTGCAGTATATTCACTTGCTTTGCAGTATCTATGATAAGACCCCTGTTATGGCTCAGTCAAGTTAGAAATAAGTTTTTTAAGCCTAATAAGCTGGATTTTTGGCTATATTTTGCACGCACTTGCCACCAAACTAACAATGTAACTTAAGCTTTAAGATTTTAGAGTAGATTAACACAGTTTATCATAACACAGATTTTAGAGTAGTTCACTAACATGCAGGTGCCGGTAGCTTTTAATAACTTTGGGGAGGGATTGAAAGAGATAATGCATATATTCATCAAACACGCAGATATATTGTTGAATGGAGCTAATGCATTTGAATGGACACAGATATATTCACAGACAACCCCACTCAACATATATTGTGCTTTTAAATAGAAAAATAAATGGAGTTGATTACCCCATCAAAAACACAAAGAGCAAGATGGAGTCCTTCACGCAGCAAATCACGCAGAGAGGTGGACTCTTTCAAGCAGCAATTCACGCAGAGAGGTACTGCTTGACGCAGCAAATCACGTAGAGGAGAAGATGGTGAAGCATAGAGGTTGACTCCTTCACGCAGAGAGGTAGATTCCTTCACGCAGAGAGGGGGAGTCCTCACGCAGCAGAGGAGAAGATGGACTCCTTCACGCAGCAGAGGAGAAAATGGAGAAGCAGAGAGGTGGAGAAGTGTTGAGATGTAGAGCTCTACAAAATGGAGAAGCAGAGAGGTCGAGAGGTGGAGAGTGGGAGGGAAAGTATGAGTTTGAAATGGAGAGTTTTTTGGTTTTTTGAGTTTTAAGTTTGTACGCGGGGGGAGAGGTTTTGTTTTAAGTTTGCCATAAACATAATAATGGTTGCCACGTAGGACAAACACACTCATGCACCATATCTAATAACTTAAACTAATCCTCTTGTTCCAGAAGGGAAATAGAACAATCAACTGAGGCTCCTACATAAGCCTGGCAACCTTCCATTTTACCAAAAGATGGGACAACTTTGCCACATCAAAATTTGTATAAAGGTGATGCATCCCAACCTAGGAAAACCTAAATCCATGTCAAACTGGAAAACAGGGAACAAATTTCAAAGGATTAAATAGAATGGGGCCATTAAACATTACTCCTAACATAAAGGAAAGCAGTGCATGCATAAAAAATGCAGAACTGAGGTTATTCACAAATATAGGTGCTGGAGTAAATGGAATTGGGGGACTGATGGGGATATATTTCAAAACGCATATTTCATCAAACACGCAGATATAATTCATCAAAGACGCAGATATATTGTTGAATGGAGCCAATGCATTTGAATGGACACAGATAACGCAGAACAGCAAAAACAGGAAAAGTCCAACATGCTCATTGCTAACAACCTTTATGAAAGGGAAACAGTGTAACAAAATATAGTAAAAATAACCAACTTTCTGAGAAACAGTACCTGATTTCGTTCAACATGACCTGATTTAGTGAAATACTTGTATTTATCCCTTCCCTTATCGAGCATGCCTTGGTCAACAGGACCTATGATACCAATCACACGTGCGAGTAAAGTTGCGGGAGAATCATTTTGGAAGAGAACCTGCAATATGCATGATCAATTTCAAAGTAATAAAGCAAAATGAAATGGACATAATGAAATATAATAATGGCAGAGAAACATGGCACATCTATGGAAAGTTTCTGCAGTGGAGCTTTGCAGTATATTCACTTGCTTTGCAGTATCTATGATAAGACCCCTGTTATGGCTCAGTCAAGTTAGAAATAAGTTTTTTAAGCCTAATAAGCTGGATTTTTGGCTATATTTTGCACGCACTTGCCACCAAACTAACAATGTAACTTAAGCTTTAAGATTTTAGAGTAGATTAACACAGTTTATCATAACACAGATTTTAGAGTAGTTCACTAACATGCAGGTGCCGGTAGCTTTTAATAACTTTGGGGAGGGATTGAAAGAGATAATGCATATATTCATCAAACACGCAGATATATTGTTGAATGGAGCTAATGCATTTGAATGGACACAGATATATTCACAGACAACCCCACTCAACATATATTGTGCTTTTAAATAGAAAAATAAATGGAGTTGATTACCCCATCAAAAACACAAAGAGCAAGATGGAGTCCTTCACGCAGCAAATCACGCAGAGAGGTGGACTCTTTCAAGCAGCAATTCACGCAGAGAGGTACTGCTTGACGCAGCAAATCACGTAGAGGAGAAGATGGTGAAGCATAGAGGTTGACTCCTTCACGCAGAGAGGTAGATTCCTTCACGCAGAGAGGGGGAGTCCTCACGCAGCAGAGGAGAAGATGGACTCCTTCACGCAGCAGAGGAGAAAATGGAGAAGCAGAGAGGTGGAGAAGTGTTGAGATGTAGAGCTCTACAAAATGGAGAAGCAGAGAGGTCGAGAGGTGGAGAGTGGGAGGGAAAGTATGAGTTTGAAATGGAGAGTTTTTTGGTTTTTTGAGTTTTAAGTTTGTACGCGGGGGGAGAGGTTTTGTTTTAAGTTTGCCATAAACATAATAATGGTTGCCACGTAGGACAAACACACTCATGCACCATATCTAATAACTTAAACTAATCCTCTTGTTCCAGAAGGGAAATAGAACAATCAACTGAGGCTCCTACATAAGCCTGGCAACCTTCCATTTTACCAAAAGATGGGACAACTTTGCCACATCAAAATTTGTATAAAGGTGATGCATCCCAACCTAGGAAAACCTAAATCCATGTCAAACTGGAAAACAGGGAACAAATTTCAAAGGATTAAATAGAATGGGGCCATTAAACATTACTCCTAACATAAAGGAAAGCAGTGCATGCATAAAAAATGCAGAACTGAGGTTATTCACAAATATAGGTGCTGGAGTAAATGGAATTGGGGGACTGATGGGGATATATTTCAAAACGCATATTTCATCAAACACGCAGATATAATTCATCAAAGACGCAGATATATTGTTGAATGGAGCCAATGCATTTGAATGGACACAGATAACGCAGAACAGCAAAAACAGGAAAAGTCCAACATGCTCATTGCTAACAACCTTTATGAAAGGGAAACAGTGTAACAAAATATAGTAAAAATAACCAACTTTCTGAGAAACAGTACCTGATTTCGTTCAACATGACCTGATTTAGTGAAATACTTGTATTTATCCCTTCCCTTATCGAGCATGCCTTGGTCAACAGGACCTATGATACCAATCACACGTGCGAGTAAAGTTGCGGGAGAATCATTTTGGAAGAGAACCTGCAATATGCATGATCAATTTCAAAGTAATAAAGCAAAATGAAATGGACATAATGAAATATAATAATGGCAGAGAAACATGGCACATCTATGGAAAGTTTCTGCAGTGGAGCTTTGCAGTATATTCACTTGCTTTGCAGTATCTATGATAAGACCCCTGTTATGGCTCAGTCAAGTTAGAAATAAGTTTTTTAAGCCTAATAAGCTGGATTTTTGGCTATATTTTGCACGCACTTGCCACCAAACTAACAATGTAACTTAAGCTTTAAGATTTTAGAGTAGATTAACACAGTTTATCATAACACAGATTTTAGAGTAGTTCACTAACATGCAGGTGCCGGTAGCTTTTAATAACTTTGGGGAGGGATTGAAAGAGATAATGCATATATTCATCAAACACGCAGATATATTGTTGAATGGAGCTAATGCATTTGAATGGACACAGATATATTCACAGACAACCCCACTCAACATATATTGTGCTTTTAAATAGAAAAATAAATGGAGTTGATTACCCCATCAAAAACACAAAGAGCAAGATGGAGTCCTTCACGCAGCAAATCACGCAGAGAGGTGGACTCTTTCAAGCAGCAATTCACGCAGAGAGGTACTGCTTGACGCAGCAAATCACGTAGAGGAGAAGATGGTGAAGCATAGAGGTTGACTCCTTCACGCAGAGAGGTAGATTCCTTCACGCAGAGAGGGGGAGTCCTCACGCAGCAGAGGAGAAGATGGACTCCTTCACGCAGCAGAGGAGAAAATGGAGAAGCAGAGAGGTGGAGAAGTGTTGAGATGTAGAGCTCTACAAAATGGAGAAGCAGAGAGGTCGAGAGGTGGAGAGTGGGAGGGAAAGTATGAGTTTGAAATGGAGAGTTTTTTGGTTTTTTGAGTTTTAAGTTTGTACGCGGGGGGAGAGGTTTTGTTTTAAGTTTGCCATAAACATAATAATGGTTGCCACGTAGGACAAACACACTCATGCACCATATCTAATAACTTAAACTAATCCTCTTGTTCCAGAAGGGAAATAGAACAATCAACTGAGGCTCCTACATAAGCCTGGCAACCTTCCATTTTACCAAAAGATGGGACAACTTTGCCACATCAAAATTTGTATAAAGGTGATGCATCCCAACCTAGGAAAACCTAAATCCATGTCAAACTGGAAAACAGGGAACAAATTTCAAAGGATTAAATAGAATGGGGCCATTAAACATTACTCCTAACATAAAGGAAAGCAGTGCATGCATAAAAAATGCAGAACTGAGGTTATTCACAAATATAGGTGCTGGAGTAAATGGAATTGGGGGACTGATGGGGATATATTTCAAAACGCATATTTCATCAAACACGCAGATATAATTCAGCAAAGACGCAGATATATTGTTGAATGGAGCCAATGCATTTGAATGGACACAGATAACGCAGAACAGCAAAAACAGGAAAAGTCCAACATGCTCATTGCTAACAACCTTTATGAAAGGGAAACAGTGTAACAAAATATAGTAAAAATAACCAACTTTCTGAGAAACAGTACCTGATTTCGTTCAACAGGACCTGATTTAGTGAAATACTTGTATTTATCCCTTCCCTTATCGAGCATGCCTTGGTCAACAGGACCTATGATACCAATCACACGTGCGAGTAAAGTTGCGGGAGAATCATTTTGGAAGAGAACCTGCAATATGCATGATCAATTTCAAAGTAATAAAGCAAAATGAAATGGACATAATGAAATATAATAATGGCAGAGAAACATGGCACATCTATGGAAAGTTTCTGCAGTGGAGCTTTGCAGTATATTCACTTGCTTTGCAGTATCTATGATAAGACCCCTGTTATGGCTCAGTCAAGTTAGAAATAAGTTTTTTAAGCCTAATAAGCTGGATTTTTGGCTATATTTTGCACGCACTTGCCACCAAACTAACAATGTAACTTAAGCTTTAAGATTTTAGAGTAGATTAACACAGTTTATCATAACACAGATTTTAGAGTAGTTCACTAACATGCAGGTGCCGGTAGCTTTTAATAACTTTGGGGAGGGATTGAAAGAGAGAATGCATATATTCATCAAACACGCAGATATATTGTTGAATGGAGCTAATGCATTTGAATGGACACAGATATATTCACAGACAACCCCACTCAACATATATTGTGCTTTTAAATAGAAAAATAAATGGAGTTGATTACCCCATCAAAAACACAAAGAGCAAGATGGAGTCCTTCACGCAGCAAATCACGCAGAGAGGTGGACTCTTTCAAGCAGCAATTCACGCAGAGAGGTACTGCTTGACGCAGCAAATCACGTAGAGGAGAAGATGGTGAAGCATAGAGGTTGACTCCTTCACGCAGAGAGGTAGATTCCTTCACGCAGAGAGGGGGAGTCCTCACGCAGCAGAGGAGAAGATGGACTCCTTCACGCAGCAGAGGAGAAAATGGAGAAGCAGAGAGGTGGAGAAGTGTTGAGATGTAGAGCTCTACAAAATGGAGAAGCAGAGAGGTCGAGAGGTGGAGAGTGGGAGGGAAAGTATGAGTTTGAAATGGAGAGTTTTTTGGTTTTTTGAGTTTTAAGTTTGTACGCGGGGGGAGAGGTTTTGTTTTAAGTTTGCCATAAACATAATAATGGTTGCCACGTAGGACAAACACACTCATGCACCATATCTAATAACTTAAACTAATCCTCTTGTTCCAGAAGGGAAATAGAACAATCAACTGAGGCTCCTACATAAGCCTGGCAACCTTCCATTTTACCAAAAGATGGGACAACTTTGCCACATCAAAATTTGTATAAAGGTGATGCATCCCAACCTAGGAAAACCTAAATCCATGTCAAACTGGAAAACAGGGAACAAATTTCAAAGGATTAAATAGAATGGGGCCATTAAACATTACTCCTAACATAAAGGAAAGCAGTGCATGCATAAAAAATGCAGAAGTGAGGTTATTCACAAATATAGGTGCTGGAGTAAATGGAATTGGGGGACTGATGGGGATATATTTCAAAACGCATATTTCATCAAACACGCAGATATAATTCATCAAAGACGCAGATATATTGTTGAATGGAGCCAATGCATTTGAATGGACACAGATAACGCAGAACAGCAAAAACAGGAAAAGTCCAACATGCTCATTGCTAACAACCTTTATGAAAGGGAAACAGTGTAACAAAATATAGTAAAAATAACCAACTTTCTGAGAAACAGTACCTGATTTCGTTCAACATGACCTGATTTAGTGAAATACTTGTATTTATCCCTTCCCTTATCGAGCATGCCTTGGTCAACAGGACCTATGATACCAATCACACGTGCGAGTAAAGTTGCGGGAGAATCATTTTGGAAGAGAACCTGCAATATGCATGATCAATTTCAAAGTAATAAAGCAAAATGAAATGGACATAATGAAATATAATAATGGCAGAGAAACATGGCACATCTATGGAAAGTTTCTGCAGTGGAGCTTTGCAGTATATTCACTTGCTTTGCAGTATCTATGATAAGACCCCTGTTATGGCTCAGTCAAGTTAGAAATAAGTTTTTTAAGCCTAATAAGCTGGATTTTTGGCTATATTTTGCACGCACTTGCCACCAAACTAACAATGTAACTTAAGCTTTAAGATTTTAGAGTAGATTAACACAGTTTATCATAACACAGATTTTAGAGTAGTTCACTAACATGCAGGTGCCGGTAGCTTTTAATAACTTTGGGGAGGGATTGAAAGAGATAATGCATATATTCATCAAACACGCAGATATATTGTTGAATGGAGCTAATGCATTTGAATGGACACAGATATATTCACAGACAACCCCACTCAACATATATTGTGCTTTTAAATAGAAAAATAAATGGAGTTGATTACCCCATCAAAAACACAAAGAGCAAGATGGAGTCCTTCACGCAGCAAATCACGCAGAGAGGTGGACTCTTTCAAGCAGCAATTCACGCAGAGAGGTACTGCTTGACGCAGCAAATCACGTAGAGGAGAAGATGGTGAAGCATAGAGGTTGACTCCTTCACGCAGAGAGGTAGATTCCTTCACGCAGAGAGGGGGAGTCCTCACGCAGCAGAGGAGAAGATGGACTCCTTCACGCAGCAGAGGAGAAAATGGAGAAGCAGAGAGGTGGAGAAGTGTTGAGATGTAGAGCTCTACAAAATGGAGAAGCAGAGAGGTCGAGAGGTGGAGAGTGGGAGGGAAAGTATGAGTTTGAAATGGAGAGTTTTTTGGTTTTTTGAGTTTTAAGTTTGTACGCGGGGGGAGAGGTTTTGTTTTAAGTATGCCATAAACATAATAATGGTTGCCACGTAGGACAAACACACTCATGCACCATATCTAATAACTTAAACTAATCCTCTTGTTCCAGAAGGGAAATAGAACAATCAACTGAGGCTCCTACATAAGCCTGGCAACCTTCCATTTTACCAAAAGATGGGACAACTTTGCCACATCAAAATTTGTATAAAGGTGATGCATCCCAACCTAGGAAAACCTAAATCCATGTCAAACTGGAAAACAGGGAACAAATTTCAAAGGATTAAATAGAATGGGGCCATTAAACATTACTCCTAACATAAAGGAAAGCAGTGCATGCATAAAAAATGCAGAACTGAGGTTATTCACAAATATAGGTGCTGGAGTAAATGGAATTGGGGGACTGATGGGGATATATTTCAAAACGCATATTTCATCAAACACGCAGATATAATTCATCAAAGACGCAGATATATTGTTGAATGGAGCCAATGCATTTGAATGGACACAGATAACGCAGAACAGCAAATAAAGCCTGTCATTGTTCGGCAGTCAAGTAATATAACATTGGATAATAAAAGAAAACAAAAACATACAGATGACAACATGCATCATCAAGCAAGATACTGACAAAGAGACAATTATATAAACCAAATTTGACATGTAGCAGCCATGAGAAAACTATTTGATAATCTGAGAAAACTATTTGATAATTTTTGTTTGTTGTTTCTGAAAGAAAAGCTTCCCACAGGTACAAACATAACAAAAGTATTTCGAGATTAAAAATATATAGAATATTTCTTAGGACTTAGTCTGGCACTGAATCCATGTTCAAGAGATTAAAAAATACACAAAGCTTTCCCTACCCAAAGCACCTTAGCAACCACAAAGAGGAATTTCATCAAACATATATTGTGCTTTGTTAGAATTTAGCAGTGTTTGTTCACAGAAAGCTTTTAAATAGAAACAGAAATGGAGTTGGTTACCCCATCAAAATCACAGAGAGCAAGATGGACTCCTTCACGCAGCAAATCACGCAGAGAAGGGGACTCCTTGACGCAGCAAATCACGCAGAGAGGTACTACTTTCACGCAGAAAATCACGCAGAGGAGAAGATGGTGAAGCAGAGAGGCCTTCACGCAGCAGAGGAGAAGAGATGAGGACTCCTTCACGCAGCAGAGGAGAAGATGAACTCCTTCATTCAGCAGAGGAGAAAATGGAGAAGCGGAGAGGATTTGAGATGGAGAAGCAGAGAGGATTTGAGTTTGGAGAGGTGGAGAGTGGGAGGGAAAGTCTGAGTTTCAAATGGAGATTTTTTTTAGTTTGAGTTTGCCTGCGGGGAGGTGATTCGTGGTTTAAGTTGTTAGCCATAAACATAATTGTTGCCACGTAGGACATATAGACTCAAAATACTGTTCATGAACAGTAAAAACCCACTTTGAAATGTTAGATAGATGTTGGTGGCACACAAAACGATTCACACAGTGACAAATGGCGGGGGCATATTGCGGGTGCTTAATGTCTGTGGTGGTATTAACGGACGTGTCGTAAGTGTGCATAATTCGAGCTTTTCCTCCTTGAGTTGTTTTGGCGGTCTTCCAATCTTTCGAATTTCTCAACACACACTCTCTCTCTAATTAACTTATTATTAGTTGTTCGCTTTTGCAACAAAAAAAACCCTAAACCTCTCACTTCTGTCCTTTTTCTTTCTCCATCCATTTCACATTCACACATAAACCCGCCATTAAAACTTCAAAACCCTAAAAAAACCCTAAATCGATGATGAAGAGCAAGAAGCCATTGAATCCGAAGCAGCTCAAACTCTCTGTGCCTGCTCAAGAAACCCCCATCACCAATTTCCTGTAAGTAAGCTATACCACTTCACTTCACATTCAATCTATCTTGTTAGATTTCATCCATTTCTTGCATTTGTAGTTAGCTTTTTTCAGTTTAATGTGTAATTCGGGTTTGTTGTGAGAATTTCAGTACTGCCAGCGGAACGTTTCAAGATGGGGATTTGCTGTTGAATCAGAAAGGGTTGCGGTTGATTTCAGAAGAAAAGGAAGCTCGTGTAAGTTCCAACTCTAATTCACTACTTTCCAAGTTAGCTTTTGGGGTGGATCTATCTGTCCTGTGTGTTTGTTTCGGTTCTGTGAATTGTTTATATTTAAGTTATGTTTGAATTTGGGAATTAAGGTATTTCTGTTGGTTGCCAATATATAAGATATTATTTTTTATTGAGGTTTTGAAACACACTAATGGGGGTTTCAAACAATTCATGGAAATTTGAAGTTTTGGGCATTTTGAGTTCTGAAAATTGGATTAAAAATGAATAAATAAATCCAATACACATGCAGATCTTAAATTAAAAAAATGTTTTTGAGAGATACAAACACTTTACACTTGTTCATTTCTTTGTAATTTCACATCAACATCTTTGCTTCCTAATGAATTCTTCATCTACGAAGCTTCTCAATCATTATGATGTTTAGATAGTGCACTAACTATGGTAGAGTGTTCGATTTGAGGGTGCTCGTGTGTCTTGAATGTGAAATGTGTAAATTATGAAAAATGGGTTGCAGAAGCATTAGTCTAGATCTTGTGGAAGACCATAAGGTGTTGTGCCTTATCAACCTTTTTGCACTCATTTAGGTTTTGCATGCATTGATGTGGTCTTGTGGTTTTTGGACAAAAATAATTTTTTTTTCTAAGATGAATGGTAATGCATGATTGAGAATTTCATCGTTATACTACAAAGTTCTCCATGATCCAGTGGTCCCTTTATCTCTATGACAAACCAAGCCCTTAATAGAATTTCATGGTGACTATGTGTAATTAGGACCTTAGTTGATTAGAAGGAATCAATTACCTAAAGTTATATTGTGATCTTGGTTATGCCACCCTCTCATTAGGAAGTAAGAGATCTGATTTACATGGTGGGATTGAATATTACAACAAGCAAACCATGGATGACCTGAACCTTTAGGATGATATAATAAACTTAGCTTGCTTGTCACTACGGTTACCACATCAATGTTTGAAATTCAGAGCGTTAGTTGAAGGGTTTGAACCAAGCAAAACTCTCATTTATTTGGAATAAGAATATACATAAGCAAACATGAATATCATGCAGTGGTCAATAAAATACAGTAAGTTTCTCCCAAGTTCTGCAATCTAGTTGTAGTGTCAAGTAATATTGGCTTTTACTGCTTTGGACCCTCTGGCGGTAGAGCTTCGTGAAAATGGTGATGAGTAACATTTAATATAGAGTTATTAACGTAAACCTATACAAGGCTATTCCCATCATTTTACCAGTATAAGGATTAGAAACTGAGTATGAGAGGAAATTTCTCTTATTATTCTTTTATCTTTTACTCATAAAAATGCTCGATTTCCTCAGTTGATTGGCTTTACTTCTTCTGGGCAGTTTTCTGATGCTAAAGATCTTGATTTGCAAATTGCACTGGAAGATCTTGAGACCATCAAAGTTATTGGGAAGGGAAGTGGTGGAGTTGTTCAACTTGTTCGTCATAAATGGGTTGGAAAATTATTTGCTTTGAAGGTGAGATCCCTTTCTTCTTTCCTTTGATTCGTTTTTTCATTTGAGGCATGTGAGTATGCTATTATTATTAATTTTTTTTTCATATTAAATCCTCAGACTTATGATTGCTATTATCAAACATTCATTATTATTATTTACTAAAAATTCACAGAATCCAATGAATTAAGCATGTCTTTCATCCAAGCAGATGAGTGTTGTCTCATTGAATTTTAGTGGTGAAATTTTTATAGAGGAAGTATCATAAAAAAAAAAATTTGATGGTCTAATTTAGGCCACATTTATTTGCTTGTTTATAGTGGTTAGAAAGTCTAACTAGAAGAAAAAAAAAGTTAAAAAATTGGAAAGAGGTAACAACCTATGTTGGTGCTTAGGTGAGTTAGTAAGTTTGGTTCAAATGAGAAGCAAAAAGTCAAAACCAAATACCGCCTAAAACTATCGGACCTAGCGTCAATGATGAGTACCTGTAATAGAAACCATAACAGTAGTGAATTTATTGTGTCAAATTGCCTTTATCGACAATATACCTTTTCCACTTGTTATTCACTATGCGTCATATGGCTGCTATACATCAAAATAGTTCCTTCCTAATTGAACGTTTGTATTATATCGATTTAAGAGGGGGGGGGGGGGGAGATTAATTAGCACATTCTACATGACATTTCATTGATGAGTTTTCCTATCTTCACTAAATCTCATCAACAATGTTAAATTCTAAACATTTATAAACTCTACTACGTCGTATCTATCTCTGAATAAATGACGAAAGTTTAACTTTAAACTAACAACCTTTTAAATTGTCTCTTTATTCTCTCTCTTTCATGAATAAGTAGTTTTGAGTGCAACACTTGGATGTGGAATTGCACACATTTTGAATTGTTATAAGCATCTTCTCAAGTGATTGGATTAGACTCTTATCAAAATGATGTTACAGAAAGAGTTCATGTTATATCATTGTGAATTATTTTCTTAGTTGTATAGATCATTTCTTGAGTTTGAATTAACTCTATATCTGCCGTTTTAGCTAGAATATAGGTTGATCAGCGCAACTTCATTTGACAACACGGGCGACCGTAACGAACCCCCCCACCCCACCCCCCCACACACAAATAAATAAATCAAAAGAAAATGGAAATATAAACGGAAAATGACCCCCTATTTTTTAGTAGGGATGGCAGTGGGGCGGATTTTCACGGATATCCGCCCCACTCGCCCCGTTTAGGGCGGATTTGGTTAAGGTTGTATGAGGTTGGGGCGGATATGAATATCCAAACTATATCCGTTTCTTTTTTCGGGGCGGATACGGATTTGGTTGTATTCGCCCCACGGATATCCGTTTAACTAGAGAAATTACTAAAGTACCCTTGAACTATATAAAGGGAAATAAACCCTAATCAAATTCTCACTCGACAGTCGACAACACTCAACTGCTCCCTCTCTGCGGCTCGAAGCCTCTCACAGTTTCTCACTCGATGCTCAACCAAGCTCGACAGTCGACACTCAACGCTCGACAGTCGACACTCAACGCTCGACAGTTGACAACACTCAACGAGGCAGATTCAACGCTCAAATCTGGGTATCTCGATTTCAAGCTTTTTAGGCAGAAAGAGGAAATGGGTATTCGAGATTTTGTGAAAAACTTTAGTTTGATCTAATGATCATGACATGAAAAGGGGATTGAATCACTCAAAGGGGGTTTTTTCTGGGTGAAATCCTCTCCTTATGTAAAGCAGAGAAGAAACCCTGCTTGTTTGGGTTGATTATGATGAAATGGAGAGTGCGGAGAGGAAGGAAAAGGGAAGTGTTGGCGAGGGTTTCACGGTTGGATAAATGAGAAGGAATGCGTTGTCACAGTACCAATGTGACGGGGCGGATCGGGGCGGGTTGGGGCGGATCAGAGCTAGGAACCAACAACCCAACAGCAGAACCGCAAACCCGTAAACGGATTGACGGGGCGGGGTGGATATCCGCCAATCCATACGGGGCGGTTATGATTTTTAATTAAAATTATAACTGGATTGGCGGGGCGGATTTGGGGATCCGCTATTCCCGACGGATCGAGGATGGATTTGCTCAAATCCGTCCCAATCCGCCCCACTGCCATCCCTACTTTTTAGCAAAATAAACCATTTAGGTACCATAGTTTAGGTATTGGCTAATAAGACCTATATATTTTTTATTTCATACCCAGTAAAGCCTAATTTATTAATTGTGGTTAACAAATAAAATGAAGAGACAATCTCGCCCTTCCTAATCCTAAAAAACAAGAACATAAATCTCGAGGTATCACTTATGATCCATCATATCAACTCCTAATACAAAATTCGATGAAGATCAATGATATGATAATTGTCTTCTTCCTGAAACCCATTCAATTTCATGCCTAAAATCATCGCCTTGCACTCAAATGATATGATAAGTCTCGTCCATTTCTAATGTTTACATTTCCCCATGTTTGCCTTTGTCTTTTGACAATTCTCTCATTGCAACACCTTCATTTATAGGACCAAGATCAGAGCTTATGTTCAAACCCATTCACCAGTTTTCGCTATTTATTGTTATCCTCACATGCTAAATAATGTTTTAACTGCCAATAACTATACTTTCCCGTCTTCGATTAAATCTTTACACTTCTTTCCGCGCCAAATTCGAGTCGAATTAGTCATTTAGCTCATACGATCACACCTATACTATGCATATCAATTTCTACTCATTAGTTCTTGATAGGGAAATTGCATAGAGATTGTTTGAAGAACTGTTGGCTTTACAGACAACATGATTGATGGGTATGGGAAGATTGGTGATTTCTTTCTAGTCTTGGGTAGTAAATTCTGTGCAGTGAAGATTTTGGTAATTGGGAGGGTACTTCAAGAAAGCCATAATAAATCTGTATCCTGATGTGTTAGTTTTGGGAACAACTTGATTATGATTAGTATTGAATGGAGATGCATAGAGTTAGTGGCCACCTTGCCTAATGGAATGAGGTCCAAATGTAGAAATCAACACATTCTCATTTCAACAATGTGGTATCTTGTAACGTATGTGTGTTTAGATGATTTGGCACAAAGGGTAATGGGTTTGGGGAAGAAGACATTCATATCATTGATCTTCTTCGAATTTTGTGTTGGAACTTCATATGATGGGTCATAATAGATGACACCTCGAGATTTGTGTTCCGATTTTAGAAGATTAGAAAGGGTAAGATTGTCTCTTTAATTTATTTGTTAACCACAATTAACAAATTAGGCCTTATTGGGTATGCAATGTAAAGTAAAGTAGGTCTGCATGGTTATTTCCGCAATATAAACATATGTTGGTGAAGTTTTGGAAGGTATCCCACTTTGAGTTGAGATTGGATACAATATCATTACGATTAGAGGCCAACCATCAGACGCTCACAAGTCCAAAGATAGTAATCCACACATTTTATAAGATTTTCCTTGTGATGGTATTTAACATGTATATTATTATAGTAGGTGGATTATTTTAACTATATTAACATTAGTAATATTGTAATTAGGCCTATTTAGTAACAACCCATTATAGTTAGGGCAAACCAATTAGGTTTCGGTTAATTAGCTTACCAAATAAGTTAGGAATTAAAGGCAAGGAAGTTTTCCTTATTCTTCAGTTCAGATTGTAAGTTCAAGATAGGGTTTCGTTTTTTTTTTCATTCAAATTTTGATTAATCTGTTTACATGATGTTATCCGTTGCGCCTGATCTATCAATTGGTATCAGAGCAAGAACACGATGACGTTGTCTCGCCAATCCAAAAGCAAGAACACGATGACGTTGTCTCGCCAATCCAAAACAGAGATGTTGAACATTTATAAGGAGATTGTGGCAGTTTCAGCAATGATCGATTCATGATGGTATATGAATACTTATAGTTTATGTGATGTTGAAGGATACAAATTTATACTACAACCGCTTCTAACTACACCTACGAAAGCGTTAGCCTATAGGGTTGATATGGGAGTATAACAGGTGCAGGCTTCTACAATTGTAGTACATGAGATCCTTGAAGATATGTATGCGCCCGGTATTGTCACTTCACCATTTTAGTTACCAGATCTTCCCATCGCATTTTCTATGCAAAAACTTCTTGCCACATTCAGAGATGTTTGCAGTGTGAGTGGCAGGTCTTTGCATTCACTGCGAAATATTAAACATGCTATTGAACTAGAATTGGACGTGTTTGTCGCATGGCCTCTAAGGAACATGAGGAGTTATAGCAACAGGTGAATGAACTTTTAGCCAAAGGGATGCCTTTTTTCGTATGTGTGGATTCGCGAGCCATTAATAAGATCACAGTCAAGTAAGGGTGGGCACAGTTTGTATCGGTTCCAAATTTTGAAAAACCTAACTCGAACTGATTCAATTTATCGGATCCGGTCTAGATTTCCTCATTTTGAACATTGGGATAAAACCTAACTCGAACCATTTAGAACGCTCCGGTTCCTAGGGTCCAATGGTTCCACTGAATATTTTATAACTATCATTTTTAGTTAATAATTCATTTTAATTAAAAAAATAAACAAATAACAACAATCAACAATTAAAAAGAGACAACAACAACAAGAATAGATCAATTGATTCAACAAAGCATTTGGAGATTTTAGGGTTCAAGATTTGATGTGTTTGAGCACACAATAAAATTTTATAGCCCCCAATCAAGATAAGGTACGTGTATAATGTTATACAAAACGAATTGGAACTGAACCATTTGAGTTCAAACATTTGGAACTAGACTCGAACCGTTCTACAATGGATTCAGACTGATCCAGACTGTTTATTAATATACACAATAAGAACCAGACCGTTTGGAGCAAAACCAGTCGGTTCGATTTGGATCCGCGGTTCCTCGACTCGTTTGCCCACCCCTACATTCAAGTATCGTTTTCCAGTTCCTAATATGGAAGGCATGCTTGATATTGATAATTTGCAGTGTGTCATGGTATTTACCAAGCTGGATCTTAAGAGTGGCTACCATCAAATTCGTATGTGACTTGGAGAGGAATGGAAGACAACCTTTAAGATGAAAGAAGTCTTCTATTAGTGGTTAGTTCATGCCCTTCGGTTTGTCCAACACCCCTTCAATATTTATGCAGGCAATGACACACATTCTACAACGTTTTATTAACAAAATTTCCGTAGTTTACTTCGATGACATTTTTATCTTTAGTCGCACAGAGGACAAACACTTGCAACATGTTTAGACTATTTTAGAAGTTCTGAGAGACCATGAATTTTGTTTGAATCTGAAGAGATGTGCTTTCATGGTCTTTTCGATGACCTTTTGGGGTATGTGGTGTCAGGAGGTGGGATGTTTATTGATCAATCTAAGGTAGTTGCTATTCAAGATTGGCCTGTAGGCCCTGTACTCACATGTTCTTCCCAAGTATGCAGTTTTCATGGGTTGGTCAGTTTTTATCAGTGCTTTATTGAGAGTTTTAGCTTTATTATGACACTACTGACTGAGGTTATGAAAGATGTACCATTTTCTTGGACTACTTACTGTCAAACTGCTTTTGATACTATTAAGCTTAAGATCACTGTTCCAGTTTTAGCACTGCCAGATTTTGGAAAGACCCTTGAGTTATCTTGTGATGCATGGAAGACAGATGTGGGGAAATTGCAGAAGGCTCAGTTGAATTATTCTAAGTATGATACGAATTATTTGCCGTTGTCCAAGACTGCGTCATTGGAAACATTATCTCTTCTATCAATAGCCGGATTAGTAAGTCGATCAATGAAATTCAAAATTTCACCTTCATTCTAAAGCATGTTAAGGGGTCTCACATCAAGGTAGACGATGCACTCAACTGCCGTGCATATTGTCTGGTTGTTATGCGTACTTCTGTTGATGGGTTTGATGAGTTCCCAACATTGTATGGATCTGATCCTTTATTTGGTCTTGTATATCTTGCTTGTCATGCTACACCCCATCAGTCATGTGATTTTCTTTTGCAAAATGGTTTCTTATTCATGGTAAGGTGCTTTCTAGTTCTGCTTCTTGTATGCGGGAGAAAGTGATTACTAAACTTCATAGTGGAGGTTTGGGTGACCGCTTGTGTGACGACCCCTCCTCCCGCACTGTACAAATACTGTCCGCTTTGGGCTACCATCCGGCCCTCACGGCTTTAAAACGCGTCTGTACAATGGGGAGCTGACCCTGCACATATAAGGATCATCCTCCTCCCCTACCTAGGCGATATGGGACTATGATTCCCCTTGTAGCTCGTCCAACCTCTCTCGGCCTATTGGGCCTCTTGGGCCTGTTGGGCTCCAACCCTCACCCTCACCCTCACTTCAGGTCCGCCCACTTAGGGTCTCACAGCTTGGGTCTCAACAAGATGTGTTTGTTACGATAATGCTACTTTTGGTCCACTGTGCGATCTGATATTAATACCTTTGTGCAGAGGTGTTATATGTGCCAGACTGCTAAGGGATGGTTGACAAATGCTGGATTGTATTCACCTTAACCCATTCTGGAGAGCTTATGGCTAGATGTTTCCATGAATTTTGTTTCAGGGTTCCCGGCTTCACAAGGTGACAATTCAATTTTTGTGGTGTTTGACCGTTTTTCCAAAATGACTCATTTTATTCCTTGTCCAAAAAACTGATGATGCATCGGATGTTGCTAATTTATATTTTCGTGAGTATTGTGTCTGATCACGATAAGAAGTATATATGGCAATTTTGGAAGACTTTGTGACAATGTTTGCATTGTTATTTGAAGTTCACTGCATTTCATCCACAGACAGATGGACAAACGGAGGTTGTTAATAAGAGCTTAGGTGGCCTTTCTGTTTTGGCTCATGCAGAGTTTGTGTATAGTAATATGGCGACCAAAAGTATGAGGCATTTACCTTTGCAGATTGTGCAAGGTTAGGGATGGCAGTGGGGCGGATTTTCACGGATATCCGCCCCATTCACCCTGATTGGGGCGGTTTTGAATGTGCCTAAACGGATTTCAGGGCAGATATGGATATCCAAACATTATCTGTCAAATATTCGGGGCGGATACGGATTTAGCCATATCTACCCCACGGATATCCGTTTAAGTACAAAAATTACAGAAAGATCCTTAACCCTTTAAAAGAAAAAAAAAAGTCTAATCCTAATCTCTCATTCTCTCTCTGCCTCTTACATAAACACTCCTCTACACAGCAGACCCCTCAAGCCGCCTCCTCCTCAAGCCTTATCCCTCTTCCCTTCTCAAGCCTCCTCCCTCATCCGCTGCCTCCGTCACCTCTTGAAGTACTCAAGGGTGACAGATGCAAATAAAAACCCTTTTCCACTAAACAACATTTCCTTAGGGTTTCGTCTTTGATTTGACTTATCTTTCTCGTCAAGCATGTTATCGGATCACATTCAAAACGATATCGAGACCACAAAGCTGGTGGAGGATACCAATTTAGAGAAAGATTAACTCTTTGTTGGTTGGTGTTGTAATGAGAAACAAGAAAGGTAAAAGGAAGGTGTTAGCAAAACATAAAAGGGTTTAGGAGATGAACCCATCATCACCTTCATTTGAACTGTGCATTTCTAAGTCTTCAAAAATCAAATTTACATTTACTGATCAGTGCAGTTCTTGGTGGGTGTTTGCAAAGGGTTGTTCTGTTTCTCTTCTCAGAACTATCTTTGGCCAGAATAATTTCGTCACAAGTGCGTTTGCAACCCCGCGACACGAGAATGTGTTAATCTGCCTAAATTTGACTTTGTTTCTTGCTGATGTTGCATCTGATTTTGGTTTTGATCCCTCTTGTAGGGAGTTCAAGGCAGTTAATGTCTTCTGTAGGGAACATGGAACAATGTCTGGTTTTGACCCCATTCTCGATTACAGTCATCCACCTTCTTTCATTTTCTCTCTCTGTTAGTTTTTTTTAATGGATATTCGGGTGGGCGAATATCCACCAATCCATTCGGAACAGATATGGTTTTCAAAAAATTATATAAACGGATATCCGAGGCAGATTTGGAGATCCGTAATCCCCAGCGGGGTGGGGACGGATTTGCCCAAATCCGCCCCATTGCCATCCCTATGCAAGGTTTTTCTCCTTTTGTTCCTGTTGATTTGGCACCTGTGACCAGTATGGGCCCGGTGAGTAGCAACACAACTGTTAAGGCTGAGCAGATGAATTTGATTCATCAGCAGGTTCGCAGTCATTTGACAGAAGTATATGATAAACAAAAGGGTGTTGTGGATCGCCACAAGTGCTTTGTTTCATTTAAACCAGGTGATGTAGTTATGGTCTTTCAGAAGGATCAACAACGGATAGGGAAGGGCTCGAAACTCATGATGAAGAGCATTGACCCTTTTTCTATTATGCGGCGGATTAGTTGTGATGCTTACGAGATCGATTTTCCAAAGAGTTTTAGGATGCACCGTACAATTAAAGTTGTTGATCTCACTCCGTTTTGTGGTGATGTTGCACCTCTCATTTCACTACTAGTGGCGCGTTCCCTACCTCCACCTCATGTGATAGATCATGTGGAAAGCTCTGATGTTAATCCTTTCGACAATGCACCCAGTCGGTTTTTGGTTCAATGAAAGGGACGACCTGCTTCCGACAACTCGTGGATTTCTTATCAGCTTCTGTCTTCAATGAATCTGGAGTTGTTGACTGCATATGTGCGCGAGAACTCGAGGTCGAGTCTTCGCAACTGGGGGAGGATGATGGTATTTAGCATGTATATTATTATAGTAGGTGGGTTAATTTAGCAATATTAGTATTAATAATATTGTAACTAGGCCTATTTAGTAACAACCCATAATAGTTAGAGCATTGGTTTCCAATTAGGTTTAGGTTAATTACCTTGCCAAATATGTTAGGAATATTATAAATAAGGCAAAGGATTGTTCATTGATATTCAGTTTAGATTGTAATTTCAAGAAAAACAGAGTTTGAATAAACTAGGGTTTCATTTTCTTTCGTTCATATCTTCATTAATCTGTTTATGTAATGTTATCTTAATTCATATTTGTTGTGCCTAATCTATTACCTTGGCTTTTAATCAGATGATAAATGACATTTTGAACTTTGTTAAAGAGTACATTCTTTAAACGAGTCACGTGACAATTTCACCAAATGCTTAAGAGCTTAATTCGTAAGGTTGAACATTCATACAAAGTCTATCTCAAAGCAGTTTGAGGATCCTGAACCATTATCAAGGTAAAAGATGAATCAAAGTACACCTCTCATTTTCCTTTCATCGTTAACTACACTATCAAAATGAGATGAAATTTCCTTAAAAAAACTCTACAAGCTTAGGGTTTACTTAGAGATTCGAGCTAGGGATCAAACTCACTAAACAAGGTGTTGCCATGATGGATTCTTGGTCCACATGCTCAAATTGTTTTCCTCAGAGCACCTATCAATTTCCTAATTTATCTTTTGGAGCAAGCGTATTGCAAGTTGTCTTCCTTCCCCATTTGAAAGAAGAGGTCAGAACGGTTTTCCTGTTACATTTAAACCTATGCAGTTAAAACAGATAACGGACCATAACGGCCTAGGAGCGTTATAAGTTATAAAGGATTATATAGGAATATAACGGTATATAAAGGTTTATAATAAAATATATATTTTAAAGTTATTTTTATACCCCCACTAAGTATTTATGATTTAATGTATTTATAAGGAAATCAAATGGAAACCGAGAGAATAAAAATAAAAATAAAAATAAAAGATCCATCAAACTGATTTTTTGTGTATTAGTGAGATCTCTACAACCCCACACTAGCTGATTTTATAAACGCATCTAATTGCCCATCAAACAAATCAGAGAGGTTTATAAATCCATCAAACAGATCTTTTGTGTATTTTATAGACCCAAATTCTTCAAAACAATCCAAAATTCCATCAAGGATTACCAGAAATGGGTGGGGAAGTAGAAAATAGAAATGGAGGTTCAAGGGAGGTTCCCGCATGAAGGCCGAAGGTTCGTTCGCACAGTCCGGCGGTTCGATCGCACGGTTCGGAGGTTCGATTGCACGGTCTTCGTCTTCTTCAGTTTCTTCTTCTTCTTCCTTCGGTTTCTTCTTTGCTTAGATCTGAAAAAAGAAAAGAAAAATGAATCGGTTTTTTTTTTTTTAATATATTTAACAAAATTTATAACGCCGTTACAAGTTATATTGTTTTATTCATAACGGCCGCTATATAAGCGATATATCGGTTGCCGTTACCACCTACCTTTATATCTAACCTTTATATTTTTTACATCCGTTACACATTATAAAGGAGTTATAACTCCTATTTAACTGCACAGATTTGAACTTGGAATGCAAAAAAATTGAACCCTGGAATATATGCTATTGTGCAAATAATTACAACAACTGATGTTAAACTTCATCTAAATTCTCTTCTTTAGTTTTGTAGAAGAATCATCCATGAACCTAGGGCTGGCCTTCTTGTAACTAGTACATCTTCGAATTATCTTTCCCTTAGATGAGTCGTGGTTTCTCACCTTCATCTTTAAGGTCTGTGCTAGTTCCCCATTCACCACATTGTACTTATTGCTTGCATTTGATGCAGCTTCCATGCCTTTTTCCTCCATAATAGCGTTAGCTTTGTAAAGTCTTTGATTACTACATCCAGGTCATGCCTCCCAATCATTTATTTCATCTTATCACATACTACATTATGCTTGTTGAACTCAACAAGATACTTTCAACTTGAGAAATGCTGGGTCACTCAAACTCTTCCTCCTGGAACCTTGCATGTCTTATAGCAAAAACATTTTCATCATCGTTTGGATACTTGTCATTCAATTGCTCCTTATCATTTTCGTTTCGGTGTTCGTTGCCAGTGCCACTGTCCCTTTAGTGTTAGAACTTAGAAGCCTCTCCTTGCTTGTCTCTGTTTGTTGGTTTGGCTGCTCCTCGTAAATATATCTAGTTCCAAACCCAATAATGGGGTCTGTCACATTCTATGCTGGTGTCTCCTCAATATGCTCTACTACTTCCTCTAGTGAAGCAACTACTGCAAGACTTAGTTGGGTTGGCACTAGCATTCTTTGTAGCATGCTTCCTCTCACATCCTTCATCTTGCTGGCTTTAGTTAATATTCTCGATTCTCTTCCCCACTCAAACCTTAGCTTAAGGCTTTTGCTTCTTGATTTGCTTCCGACACTTTGCATCAGTATATTCAAAGACATTTCATTGGGAGCACCCGGCTCCAAGCATGCTCCACTTCATTGTTAACATGCTCTTCTCCGTCTAACACTACTGGGATGGTACTTGGGAATGGGCTAATCACGTCGACTTCGACACATACATGTGCAAATGTCATACAAGTTTGGTCACTGTCGATTTTTCTGGCAAGATGGATACCAAGGATGCACGGACTCGGACTCGGACACGGATACGACACGACGACTCGGCAATTTAAAAAAAAAAAGGACTCGGCGACACGGTCAAACTTAATTTTTTAATATATTTTTTTTGTAACTCATAAGAACATAAATAAATTAATAATACTATTAAACAATCCAAACATATCAATAAAATATTCAAATTTACAAATGCATCATAAAGTCAAGCTCAACTGCTCAAGTCATACTCATAAAGTGATAAAGCATAAGCAATATAATTTCATTAACTTGATAATGTAAATAAAATGTAAATTGATAATTTCAAAAACTCACCAGCGAGGCGGCTACAACTCTTCTTCAACAAGTGGTCCTTCAATCTAGTAAGAGATCCCGTATACTCTTTCTGACAAAAGTTACACCGCCATCTAAGGTTTCCCCCACCTTCACTTGGTCTTCTTATTATTGTCACATGCTTCCAAAGATCATCTCCAGTTACTTGGCCTAAAACCAGTTTTAGTTTCTTCTTTAGTTTTCAGCCAATAGTTTTCAGCCAGTTACTTGGTCTTCATGCATGCTTTCATATATATGCAGAGAAAGAAAAGAGAAAACAGCAAAAAAAGGGATCGCAGGAAAAAAAGGAAACGAAATACAAAAAAAGGAATCGCAGCAAAAAAAGGAATCGCAGGAAAAAAAAAACAAACGAAATCGCAGGATCGATCTCAGGAATCGATCAATCGATCGATCTCAGAAATCGCATGATCGATCGATCTCAGAAATTGGAGGAAAAAAACAGAGAAAATAGCAGAAATCGCAGGAAAAAAAGCGAAATCGATCGATCGAAGGTACCTGGTGTTGATGAGGACGCCATAGATCCTGTTGATCGATCTATCCCTCTTTGTCGAAACCGATTTCTCCTCTCTGTCGAAATCGATCGAAATCGATCTCTCTACGTTCGTCTCTGTGGTTCGATAAATCGATCGATCGATTCTCTGTTCTCTCTACCTTCGTCTCTTGATCTCTCTACCTCCGTTTCTCGATCGATTCTCTGTTCTTTGTGTTGTCTCTGATAGGGTTTGTGGGAGGAAGGATCGATCGATCATCTGATTTATTTGCAAAATTTACAAAAATCGTGTCCGGACCGTGTCTGGCCGAGTCTGGACCGTATCCAGGCCGTGTCCAAACCAGTCAACGAATTTTGACCGTTGACCCCTTGTCCAATACGTGTCCAGCGCGTGTCGGGCGCGAATCCGTGTCCGACACATTTGACACGTGATACGGGGGTTTTTCGGAGAGTCGGTGCATCCTTGATGGATACTAATGGCACCAACTCATCTGCATTCCATAGGCACAAATGGAATCTTTTTAACATAACCCAAATAAGAAATTTTTTGAGATCGACAACCTTAATCTCGATTAGGGGGATCCATTGGTGAACACTAAACAACCTGCTAGCAATGTGCTAAGGTCCCAACTCATTAATAACACCTTCGCCTTGTCCACAACACTGTTAAAAGTGAAACAAACGTGTTCTTTTGTCATTGAAAAGATTCCCTTGAGCTTCCATAGCACGGTGTCTCCTTGACATATCCAAAAGCCAATCTTCTTCCCACAAACATTCCAACATATGCATTTACAGGGACATTACTCGCTCCTCGGTCCAGGAGCTAGTGAGTGTTCGAGTTACTGGAGGAGTAATCGGGAATTACTTGGTTGAGTACTCGCCAAGTAGGAAATGCCCAATGAGTAATCAATACTCAAATTGCCCTAAGTCCGTGTTATTAGTACCCGGGGAGTACTCACCTAGTAAACTACCCAAGTTATGACTAAATACTTTTCACAATCTTGGATTTGCTTCTGAAATCGGACGAATCAATGTGAACCATGAGTTTCCTATCAATGATTGTGGGAGGCCTGAATTGCAGTTTGTGGGTCCCATGATAAGCATCAACTTTGAGTATGTGCCAAATAAGTGAAAGAAGATGAACAAGAAACAATCAGAGTTATTCCAATTAATTATAACAATGATTACAAAGTTTCTCTCAATAAAAATCTCTAGAGGCAAATCGCTTAACAAGCTCTGTCTTCCAACACCCCACTAAACTAATAGGAATCGCCTTGGCCAAGACAACCAAGGAAACACAGCTCAAATAGGCAAGATACTCTTATTTCCAGAAGGAGCACTACTTAAGAAAGTTCCCAAAATATCATGATCCCCTGATTCCCATGTGCTCACATCATTCCTTGAGTCAAACAACCTAAAGATCAACTAAACTACTAAGAGGGAGATAGAGCACCATTCCAAGTTCCCAACTGCATGCTCTTGAACAAAAGAAATGCACAGTTAGAGGCATCTGTTGATTTAGCCCTAATATTCACATCTGTGCGGGAAGCTTTTCCTGCTCCGTATTCCTCCTTTTTTGAGTGGCAGTGATTTTCTTGGTTCACATGCTCTTTGTTTTTTTTTCTCTTCTCTTCTCTTTGGCTAAAACTATCCCGACGAGAGGAGATGAGAAGTCTGCATAAATTCCAGAAGTCTGCCTAAATTCCATCCTCGTCATCATCAAGATCTTCTATGACCAATCAGGGAGGAAAATCGTCGAACTGGTGCCATAACCCTAGCATCCACCAGAATCCCTAGACTATTTCACATGACGAGCAAAGTGAAAGAAATAGACTTTTACTCCCCAGCCACAGTTTGACATGCTCTATAGTCTTTACTTCAATTGACCATAAGTTGCTTGTATACCTGGCATTAACAGGACTCTGGTGATGTGGAGGACAAAGCAAAGATGTTACTGAGAATAAGATTGATAAGCAAAATTAAAAAATAAAAATAAAAATAAAAAAAATCAGTGGGCTTTAATATGTATTCTTGAAATAAGACATTAATTTCTTCATGTGACCATAACTCGTCGACATACTTGATAGATCTTGATGAGTAGTAAGACATACCAGTACCTACAGACTCGTCATGACTAGTAAATTGACTAGTCAATATTTTGTGCAGGTCATCCAGATGAACATTCAAGAAGATGTCCGCAAACAGATTGTGCAGGAACTGAAAATAAATCAGGCATCACAATGCTCACATGTTGTAGTATGTTATCACTCCTTCTATCACAATGGGGTTATTTCTCTTGTGCTAGAATACATGGACCGTGGATCTCTAGCAGATATAATTAAACAAGTCAAGACAATTCTTGAACCATATCTTGCAGTTGTCTGTAAGCAGGTTAGCGGCATTCTACATGTTTACAATAGATAGAATTGGGCTTATTTAACTGACCCCTTATATTTCTATGATAGGTTTTATTGGGCCTTGTATATTTGCACAATGAAAGACATGTGATTCATAGGGATATCAAACCATCAAACTTGTTGGTAAATCAGAGGGGTGAAGTAAAGATAACTGATTTTGGGGTCAGTGCCATGCTTGCTAGTTCTATGGGTCAGCGGGATACATTTGTTGGCACATACAATTATATGTCGGTAAGGTTTACTATCTTCAGATTTTACATTGATCACTGAGATTGTATTTTGTGTTTTAGATATTTATTAGAATTGTAGTTATTTTTGGTTTCTAACAATAGTCGATAACATTCTGGATTTGAAACAACAAATCCCCTACAGTGCAAGAGCTAATGGTCTGGATTTTATTCATTCAGCCTGAGAGAATTAGTGGAAATACTTATGACTACAGCAGTGATATATGGAGTCTTGGCATGGTAATACTTGAGTGCGCTATCGGACGTTTTCCATACATACAATCTGAAGAACAAGAAGGTTGTCCAAGCTTTTATGAACTTCTTGAGGCTATAGTGGCAAAGCCACCTCCTACTGCCCCAACAGATCAATTTTCACCAGAGTTTTGTTCATTTGTGTCAGCCTGGTATGCTCCCTGTTCTCTGCGCTGCAACTAAAATTTGTGCAATTCTATTTGTTTATAGTTTATAAAAAATGGAATGGCCTCTACATGAACCATTTTTGGAGCAATCAGGTGTGATGTCTTATACACATCTGCACATGCATGTTCTTCTAGGTGCTTCTTCGATAAGATTTGCAGTCTTGTTTGTCTTGTTTCTGCACTGAGTACATGCTAAGTACATTTTTTGCGCCTAAGGTGTGTTTGGCACAAGAGAAAATTTTCCAAATCCTCTTGAATTCTCCCAATACTGGAAATTATTTTGAGAGTGAATCATATTTTTCCTAAATCCATTGTCATCTTCAACCTCAACGTGGAGAATTTTTTCCCACTTTCTTTCTCACCTCTTCTTCTTTGTGACTTTCCCATGGAAATATTTCCTTTGTGTTCAAACACAGCCTAGGTTACAATTACCATCACCATTTTAAGTGCCTCGCCTTACAGATAATCTCAGATTTTAAATCTGTGTTTTAATTTTATTATTTCTTTTTATAATAATAAACCTATAGTTAATATATCCTAGTTAATATATCTTCTTGTTTTTCATCATGAATGTTCAAATTTATTACAATTGTGACAAGTTCAGCATCAGACTTTCATTCAAGTTGCAGTGATAAGTTACCACTATTGACAAGAATTCTGTGATTGTTTGAAAATCCCCAAAGTATACGACTCGTCTATTTATTAGAACTTATAACACTGAAATGGAAGTCTTAAGCCAAATGCAATATTGAATAAATATTGAAACTGAAGCCTGAAAACTCCATTTGAATTTAAGTAGCTTTATTTGTGAGTTCGACTAGAGAAGACTCCATGCCTTTGAAAGTAAATACTAAATAAATAAATATTCGATACAATTTTCATTAAGCAAGTTGGGATGCTTTCAATGCTTTCGCAAAGGCCAAGTCTTCGAAATTAGGATTGATCAAGTGGCTGGAGCCATCAATTCCATATATTCTAGTTGTTATCTGGATCTGCTCCAGATCCCTATATGCTATTGGATGGTAGTTGAACCTTAGAAAGGGAGAGAAATAAGAGCAGGGGAGGCAAAGCTTATCAATGTTAAAAGGTCGATACATGGGAGCTTTTTGTATGACACAGAAGAATCTCTTAGCTGAAATGCTTATGCAAGAGTGCTGAAAGTAAGATTAGACTTGTATGGTGTTGCTTTTAAAGCATAAGCTCTTGAGATAGCATACTAACTCTAGAGCATCCACCATGGAGAGAGCAGATCACAATTTGCTCTCCCAAACCTTTCACTATGGGAGGGTTAAATTTGCTTTCCCAATACCATATAGCAAAATGAAACCAAGAGCAAATTTTTTTCTTTCTTTTTCTATTTGATTAAACTAATCAAAAGTAAACAATAGTCACATGTTATATTTTTAAAAGGTGGAGAGAGAGACAACTTAGTAAAGCAAACCAAACTTTGAGGGATAAAATTAGAAATCAAAATTTGAAAATAAGAAATGTTCTTCAGAAAGGGAAACTTGAACTTGATCTGGATAAAAAATATTTATGATGACATGGTAAATGTCATCCGAGGGAAAGTTTCTTATTTTGATTCATATTTGCTATTGTACCATAGTGGAAGTCTTCCCCATTTGCTATTTGGGCAAACTTCATTTGCTATTTGATGTGTTCAATTTGCTATCTCCATTGTGGATGTTCTCAAATAGCAAATGAAGGGATCCAAATAATCAAATGAGGATGATCCCAACTATGGTAAAACATCAAATTTGAATAGAAAGAAGAAACTTTTCATGGATGACATTTCCCATGTCATCAAAAGTATATTTCATCTGGGTAAATTTTCCCTTCCGCAAAAGATTTCCTCTTGATTTCCTATTTTGTCCCATAAAGCTTGGTTTGTTTTATTGAATTTTCCCCCTATCCACCTTTTATAATGATCATACGTGGTTATTATTTTGATTATTTTAATCGAAATAGCAACAAAAAAAATTTGCTATTGGGTTCACTTTGGTGTTTGATTTTGCCATATGGTGTTGCGAGAGCAAATTTAACCATATGATGTGGGATTTGGGTGAGTTGCTCTCAGCATAGTTGGTGCTTTCATGCTTTTAAAAGGTGGAAAGAGAGAAAAGTTAATAAAACAAACCAAGCTTTGAGAGACAAAATAGGAAACCAAGTTTTTGAATAAAGCAAGATGAAAAATATTATGATAACATGGCAAATGTCATCTTGGAAAAACGTTCGTACTTTTGAATCATATTTGCTATTTTACCATAGGGGCGGTCATCTTCACAGCATATTTGGATCAACTTCATTTGCTATTTGATGGGATTCAATATGCTTTCTTGACAGTGGATGGTTTGAGATGTGACTATTTTTACTTATTTTATTCAAATAGCAAAACAGGTTGCTATTCGGTTCAGGGCTTGTCTAATTGGCGAGGAAACGAGCGAGGAAACGGGCGAGGGAGGGGGTTGCAACCCTCCATCCCCCTCGAGATGCGTGAAGACCCACATCTCGAGGGGGATGGAGGGTTGCACACCCCTCCCTCGCCCGTTTCCTCGCTCGTTTCCTCGCCAATTAGAATTCCCCTTCAGTTCATTTTGGTGTTTGACTTTGTTATATAGTCTTGGGAGAGCAAATAACCTCCCATAGTAGGAATGGGGAGGGGGCCTGGGACAGTGAATTACGATTTACTCTACCCATGGTGGATGCTCTAAAGACTCGTAATCTTGGATTGAAACAAAGGTTATATAGTCATAGAAATTATTAGCTTAGGAACCCAGCTACTTATAGCCTACACAATGTTTAGACATAAGTCACAGATGATGTCTAGGCACTATGCATTCATGTTTTAAACTTCAATAATATCACCACACAAAACTTAATTGACTATCTCATTCAATTTCAACAAATTAATACGTGAATGGTTGATGAATATGTTCTTTGCAACATCTTTACTTGCTTTGAGAGGGTTTTGTTCGAATTCTTCCATGTTCATTGCATCAGTTTTATATTGTCAGATGAAGGTTTGAAATAGCAAATAAGCACTTAATAAAAATCTGTGCCGTTTTGATTTTTCATGTTAGAAGTGATGTTTCTAGATGTTTGGTGCATTAAATCAAATGCTAATGTGTAAGTTTCAGATATATTTACTATGAATTTGTTTGTTGGATGTGCTGCAGCATACAGAAGGACCCTCGAGATAGAATGTCATCTGCAGACCTTTTGGTTAGTATTATTAATTGAATTTTGTGGTTTGTTTACCTATTTGATATTACACAAGCGTATTTATTATTATTATTATTATATTTTAATTCTGCAGAGTAACTGATGTATTTTGTTTTCAGAGTCATCCATTCATTAAAAAGTTCGAGGACAAAGATGTTGATCTTGCAATTTTGTTTGGTAGCTTGGAACCTCCTGTAAATTTCCCCATATAGATTATGTTCATGTAATAATGTTTTCAAGTGTGTAAAACATAACACGTACACAAATTTTAGAAGTTAACCATCATGATAAACATTATGTGAGCGAATGCTGCAGGTAAGATAGTTATTATTCTTTAGAATTGGGAAACAGCCTGAGATCCATGAGCTCGTTGTGATTGATTATTGTGACAGTTATCTATCCATACTGATATCCATTAGCTCATAGTGATAAGTTACCAAAATTAGCTGGTTTAGAATTGGGAAACGGGCCTGAGATGTGCTAGTAGAAAATTTTAAACAAAAGACTATTAGCCATTGCTAAATAACAACACCATTTTTGCTCAATGACACTATCACTCCACTTTTTTTTGGGATCTACTGAAGGAAATCACGACCTTTTCTCCACTTTCTTTTCTCTCTTCGTAGGAGCAGCACCACCTCGGCCCACCACTTTTGGTTGCACCGCCACACCATGCCACTGTTGGCCGCACCACCACTCATTTCTTCTTCATCAATCACCATCGCCAATGCTGTGGTGGATCAAACAATATTGTGTTTAGTCCAGTGTTCTAAAAATCGGCCTAGGCGCTAGAAGGTAGAAACACGCCCAGATTAATGGCTGGGCGGCCTGAGCGAGTTTTTTTATTATTATTTATTATTATTTTTTAATAAGGTTGATTGTGTTTTTATTTTATTTTTATTTCCTCTTTTTTAGAAATAAACAATTTAATTGTTTTTTATTCAGTATATATCTAAATGTAGCAAATGATGATTACTTAATGGAATTATCAAAGGATCTGCCGGTACCAATTTTAGTAATGTAAATTTTATCAAATATGATTGAGGTTATTCATGCAATTTAAAGAAAAATAAAAGAGTATGTTTAGATATTTGTCCACAAATTCAACTTTGTATAAAGTACCCATCATGACCAACTTCAGTCATTTGAGTTTTAATAAATTTTGTTCATGATTGTTAATTTTTATGTTTTTAAATTTTGCATATGTATCTTGACATTAAATTGGATGTAATTGATAAAGTATTATGCTTAATTTTTGTAAATTATTAAAGTTATAATACAAAACCTAAGACCACCTAGGTGTCGCCTAGGTCCCTGGGCGCTAGGCATTTGCTCGACGCTCGCCTACCGCCTAGTGCTTTTTAGAACACTGGTTTAGTCATTTTTCGTGCCTTAAATATTCATAGTGATCCACATGATGCCAATGCTAACATGATCTTAGTTTAGACCATTTAGAGCGTCTTCAAAGGTAAAAGTTAAATTGGGGTATCAACCATCATTCATTTTAACCAAAAGCTAAATTTAGGGATCTCTTATTTCTTTATCACTCTAACCTCATTTCAATTTTTATATATATATATTTTTTATTTTTTATCGTTATTTAAATATATCTTCACAAAATTTTAGGAATTTTCTATTTAAATTTTAATGATTGGAGAAGAGAGAATGAAGAAAATGGAGTTTTTTTTTTTTTTTTTTAAGATTTTGGGGATGAAATGGATGCCCCTAAATATAGGGGAATGGAAAGGCCAAGTTAAATTGGGGGCTTGTATAGGGTATCCCTTGGAGCATGTTTTTTTTCCACACGAACCTCCAAAATTGATTTTTAACTAATTTAGGGAATTCTTTGAAGATGCTCAATAAGGATTGACACTAGGAACATGTTAAAGTTTCATATCTATTTGACATGTGATCTTTGAAATATGCATCAAAATGTCTAGTTTCACATGAGGACATGAATTATGTTTTTTATTGCTTTGTTGGCATGAATTATGCTTTTTATTGCTTCGTTGGAACTGAATTTTTAAGAGGGTGTGGAATTTTTAATGCTCGACTTGACAATAGCTTTCAAGATACATGTCAAAACGTGACATGTTCTTGGACACTTATTGTTTTTCTTACAGACCACCATGGATTGGTATGATGGTTAATGTTTTCATTGCACGAAATCAATGATTGGCAATATTATTTAGTTGGTGGTTAGTCCAAAAGACGTGAAAAAAACAATTCTTCGACTTAACTACCCTAATTTGTCTAATGTAGTCATTGAGTATTGTCGCTAAGCCGTAGAACAAAGGACGTGTAAAACCCTAAAAAGTTAATTATTTGTAAAATTTTGCGTCCTCCAAGCATATAAAGAATGTATGTCACGTATGTAAAAAAAATTTCTTTTCTAAGCCAGTGTCTATTTTTTTTCCTTTCTTTTTTTTAAAAGCAATTAAATTAAAGCAATTTTTTTTGGGGATGATTGGGGGTGGCTCAAAGGCACTAATGACATGTTAAATTAAGCGATTCAATTCATCATTTGAAAGATTGTTATGAAATATTTGTGTCGGCACGAGTTATATATCCACAGTAGCAAAGAGTTGGTAAGAGCATCTCCTATTGGCATGCTTAAAATTTTTGAGGGTGCATTTTCATGCTCCTGCCTCTAGTAATTATGAAGTCATTGGAGCACCCCCACCCTCGACCTCAAATGATTCTAGGCTTCCGGTTGATATTGAGCTTTCCAGTAAAATGATCTAAAGGAGTATTTCTAGTCAGTCTTTTTTGGTGACATTTTCTTAGCATTGTTTTAGTGTTTTTACACTTTTTGTCCATCTTCTTTAAAACACAACCACAAACACTATCTATATAAGAAATATAAGTGTAAAAAAATCTAAACAAGACAAAAAAAGACCAACAAACAAGGCTGACTAAATTTTTTGGATCTAAAGACGTCACTTTACTATGCAATTAACAGTGAGCATAAGACCATTATTAGCTAAAGTTCAAATTTCACATCAGTTACAAGCTTGCCCTGAGGAAAGATATTCAACAATATAAAAATAAAATGTTGGGCACTTGGATGGTGTTTAATGGGTGGGCACAGTGCGAGGAAATAAAAACACCTGGCTCAGTTCTGATTTAAGAGTGGAAGAAGATTGGGGGGTTGTACATAATAGTGGTGGTGTGAGAGATCATTATGGTGGTGCTAGAGCGTTGATAGTGTTAGTGAGTGAAATTGGTGGATGCACATAGCAAATACTTTTTGATGGTGATACAAGGCAGAAATGGCAGGGGCACATTGTCAATACCACCTCTTTCTGCAGTGAAAAAGAGAACCAAGAAGGGGCAAATTGGTAATCTCAAGACAAAATAAGAGGAACTAACCCTAATCCTTTTATATAAAGCTCTGAACTCTGCCTCCTCTTCAAGATCAGGGTTGTTTCTTTTATCACATTTTTTTTTTTTATTTGCGGCTGCTATGTTTTCTTGTTGATTTGATTTTGTGTTGAAGCCATCTGTAAATAGAATCTGAATGCAAAGCAAAGCAAAGCAGGGATAGTGTGTATCGACATTGTGCTAGAAACAGTGCACTTTTAGTCGAAAGAGTTTCCTGCAATATCCATTTAAACTGGGGAAGGTGGGCAGTTGAGTTTCATTCATCTATTGAATCATCAACAATCATCTTCCCCACATCTTTTTTTTTTCATTTTCTTGCCCTTTCATTTATCATCAATTCTAATGCTTTCTCTAATTTTGTCTAGATCAATTTGATTTACCATGTTATCAAAGTTCCCTGGTAAACAAGGAAAATTTATCCTATTGCCTTTCGAGAGAACCAGACATAGCTACTTAAGCAATGCCGTTTTGGTTCCATTGCGGGCATACAAAAAGCTGTAAGAGCCTTTTCGTCATTGTTAGATAGAACATAACTTGTCTTCTTACAAGAACAGGGTCTTATATATCCCCATGAAGTTTCATCCTTGTGTAGTATTTGTTGTTGGTTCGATTCAAATGTGTGTTATATAGATGCAAGG
Source organism: Berberis vulgaris (assembly GCA_963556465.1). NCBI lineage: Eukaryota > Viridiplantae > Streptophyta > Magnoliopsida > Ranunculales > Berberidaceae > Berberis > Berberis vulgaris. The sequence continues at coordinate 73,826,676 of OY747130.1, forward strand.
AATTCTCCGTATTGAAGATATGATTACAGGAAGTTTACTTTCATATTACAATTTGCAGTTTATTAAAAGCCCATCTGTTGGATAAGAGCAATTCTACCTGTCGAGGAAATGGGCGAGGGAGGGTGGGTCGCACGTGCTCCTGCCTCGTTTCAAAAAGAAAAAAGAAAAAAGAAAAAAGAAAAAAGAAAAAGAGGGAATCGAAATTTTGGGGGAGAAAAAGGAGGGAACCTCTCCTTCTCCTTCTCCCCATTTCCATCTCGATAGAGACAGAGAAGAGAGCCACTCCCTTTCCCTCGAGTTTCAAAGAAGAAACCAAAGCGAAAGGTCTCGTTGATCTCTCCATCCTCCCTTGTGAAGAACGAACTTCCTGAAAGCCCTAAGGTCATAATCGTACAACAAACTCATTTAGTTCCTATAAATCTCCCTCTTACCCATCTCAAAATCAACCAAGCCAAAACCTAGCCCCTAATGTCCCAAACTCAAACTCAGAGATTAGAAATCCCAAATTCGATTCAAAGCTTGGATGAAAGGAAAGGAAAGCAAAAGAAAGAAAACCAGGTGATGAGATTTGATGTTAATTTCTCATGACGGTCATCTGAATAGATGCTTTGTGTGTCTCGTTGATGCACTAAATATCCATTTTTTTTCTGATGGTTTTTCTTGATTGCTTTCTTCAGATTCTCTTTTTTTTTTTTTTAATTGATTTATCGATTTCTTATTTTTCTTGTTTCATTGAGATTTTTGAATACAAATTTGTTAGGGAAGGTACAGTAACTGAGCAAGCAAGCGTAGTGATGAATTGATTATTGTCATCTGATTTACAATGACGATAAAAATCCTCCTACTCATTCTGAACGCTTTCTTTCCTGAATAATAACTTGTTAATTTGTTTTCTATTTTTTATGGCTGATTTTGGTTTTACAAATATTGAGTGATTGATTATGATATAGGCAAGGTAAGGCACTATGAGGATATAAGTTTATGAATTAAAGAGGTCGCAAGATCTATGAATTTCTTTTATTCAAGTCCTTTTCATTCTGAGTGCCTCCATCATTTGTTTTTTGGTTTAGATTCAATTGGTATCTGTTTTTGTATCTACAAACCCACCTTCTATGGATCAAAGGATGACCATAACCTTGTGCTTTTGACTAATTAGATTTTTTGAATTCAGTCAAGTGAACCAACCCATTACATCCCCTACCATGAAAAAGATGGTAAGATCTCTCACTCTTCTTGTGTCTTGAAAAATTGAATCTTTAACATGATTTCCCCATCTGTTGTTTTGAGTTTATCTATTTCAAAGTCAAATTTTTTGCTGCTTTTTTTCCACAGTTTTGATGATGGGTTTTGTAGTTCATTTCATGGGGTGTTTTTGATTTGTTGGTTTTTTTCTTCTTGCAGTTGTTATTCTCCTACTTCAAGGATTTGGTGGGCAGAGAATTGGCGGTGGAGCTGAAGAACGATTTGGCAATTAGGGGGACTTTGCATTTTCAAAGAGGAAGTATCAAACATACAAATAAAATTTGGTGCAAGTTTGTGTTCTGTTTGATAGTCTGTAAAGAAATGCTCTGTTAGGTGCTCTCTTAAAAAGAGTATGAAATGCTCTGTTAGGTGCTCTCTTAAAAAGAGTATTCTGTCAAGTCACTGTTAGTTTCTGATCTCTATAAATAAGAGATTAGCAAGAGCAATAAAATTCATTCATTTTGTAATAAACTTTTGTACATTGAGCTTTGCTCATAAGGGAGACTGGCAATCTTGAAATTTGCTTGTTACAATTCATTTTTTTCCATTGTAATGTTTACAATCCATTCTATACAAAATTCCATCATTTCAGAATTTGCCTTCATTGTTTAGAAACTCTTTTAGCTGTTCTTATCTTGATTGTATCTTGCAATACTCCATTGCTTCCAGGGATCAACAACTCTGACATTGGTACTGAATATTGCATTGCTTTGGTTCTTCAATCCTGTAGAAATATAATCAAAACTAGATCAGTTCATAACAAATTGTATTGTACATGACTAGATTAATAATGAAGATTATTGTTTACAATAATAAACAACTATTGATGGATGAAGCAACTATTGGGGTGTGGCCAATTGACTAAAATTTGACAATGAAAGTACAAAATTTATAAGTTTGATGTTTAATTTATATGCAACTACTGTTTTGGGTGTAACTTTTCTCAGTTTTAAACAGCGTTTGTCCATTGAAATGCCTTGTGTCACGCCTTCACATTTAAAAACCTTGGTCTAGATATATCATGTGAAATCAAATCTTATACAGTATAAAGTGGTAAAGAGAGAATGCTAAGAAATATATATCAAAGAAAAGAAATAAATATAGGCATCCACGAGTTTAAAAGAAATAAATATTGGGGTTCCTAAATATTGGGGTTCCTAAATACTGACATGAGACATAAAACTCTTAACAAATGTGAAATACTAACCATCCACGAGTTTGATGCACCTCGGCAACAAACTGCCCAGGAAAATTATTTTCAAAGAGCTCGACATTTTCAAATGGATAATGAATATAGGCATATGGCATTGCTCCACTCTCAAACCAACAATCAAATACCTGCATGGAGAAAAGATTGCATTAAGGAAAATTAAAAAACACCAACTATGCAAGAGAAATTCTAGGAAAGACCGAGTGCAAATTATGAGAAAAATCATAAGAGATTAGATAGTATTGAAAATTATTCTTTGTAACCACACTAATTTTCTTAGATCATCAACATTTTCCCAGATTGTTTAAAAAGTTTCGACTTTTAACAAATTTTACAAGCATATTATGACAAGATAATACTGCATGCGTACCAATATTGAGCTACAAGTATAAGAATATGACCTATAAAATAAAAATTATTGCTAAAAAAGTAAATAATACTAAAATGCAAAAGGCATGTCCTGTATGAATTTTTTGGGCAGCATGACACCTCATACCCGTGTCATTGTTACATAGCCTTTGAAGAAATCCAAAATATTAGCCTTAAATTTTTGTATATCATGATATCCTATAGTAGATTTCATAGATTCAAGATTGAATACACCAAAGTAGCAAACCAATGATAGAAATGGTAAATCAGCAGAGAATAGCAATAGTAGTCAATTAACTAGCTTAGAAATTTCATTTACCAATAAGGATGCAAGTCCATCCTTTGATATGCCTCATATTGCCTCGAGCAAAATAATCCGGATTTTACCACGAAATACAGACAGTGCCATTCTCAAATCTCAAGCACAGCGTGTAAAGTAGGATCTATTTTACGGGAATCAAGGTTTAAATTTCAATAATATAATTTCATAGCTACATGCATTCACTATAGCCACAAACAAGATTACAACAAGAATTGTGAACTTCCAGCAACAAGACTAGGGAAAATGAGAAAATCAAAAGGTAGGCCATTCAAATCATGATCATGATGAATGAACATTTTATCAATCAATTTTTCTTTAACAAAACAAAAGGAATTTCGATTGTTGTAACTAAAATGCATACTCCTAGTCCAAGAGAAAAAAATCATCATTTTGTTAACATCAGAGCAAAGTTCCAGGTTTTCAGAATCCATTCAAGTTGAAACAATCTCATCCTTCACCGTCAGTTTAACATGTTCACATGGTGCAAGCAATCATTAACAGAAGATCTGATGTTTCTTTTCAATTATTTAGCAGTATTGATTCTATATCTATCTGGCAGCTCATTTCTACCAAGTGAAGTTGTCACTATTGTTTGTAAAAGAAACAATGCAACATTAATTTAGTAAATGATATCTGATATAACCAGACAGACAGTACAACTAAAGACCAGACTCAGCAAAACTTACATCATCAACCCGTCGCAACACTCCAAACTGTGGACCACGACTGGATGGAATAGTAATATGATCAATCTTGTGACGGTGCAAATCTGTCACCTGTAGAAAAAAATGTAGTTGGAAAAGTTAAACACAACGCAGGAATCTCAAGAACATGCTTTATACAGTAAAACCCAGATAAATTAATAGGCGGTAAATTAGTAATCTTGCTAAGATAATATTTTTTGCTAGTCCCAACTTGGGCCATTTATAGGGATATTACTGTACTAACACTAGTAATGATACAATACGCAAAGTATCAAACAAGGTGGGATGCGAGTAGGCTTCAATTTATAGTAACAAACAACAAAAAGAATAGGAGTATAATTAACTTGTATTCTCAAGCTTTATGTTCAAGTACTGATCCAAAAAATGCAAAGTCCCCCTAATTGCCAAATCGTTCTTCAGCTCCACCGTCACTTCTCTGCCCACCAAATCCTTGAAGTGGGAGAAGAACAACTACAAGAAGAAAAAAACCGACAAATCAAAAACACCCCATGAAAGGAACTACAAAACCCATCATCAAAACTGTAGAAAAACAAAAGCAAAAAATTTGACTTTGAAATAGATAAACTCAAAACAACAGATGGGGAAATCATGTTAAAGATTCAATTTTTCAAGACACAAGAAGAGTGAGAGATCTTACCATCTTTTCATGCTAGGGGATGTAATGGGTTGGTTCACTTGACTGAATTCAGAAAATCTGATTAGTCAAAAGCACAAGGTTATGGTCATCCTTTGATCCATAGAAGGTGGGTTTGTAGATACAAAAACGGATACCAATTGAATCTAAACCAAAAAACAAATGATGGAGGCACTCAGAATGAAAAGGACTTGAATAAAAGAAATTCATAGATCTTGCGACCTCTTTAATTCATAAACTTATATCCTCATAGTGCCTTACCTTGCCTATATCATAATCAATCACTCAATATTTGTAAAACCAAAATTAGCCATAAAAAATAGAAAACAAATTAACAAGTTATTATTCAGGAAAGAAAGCGTTCAGAATGAGTAGGAGGATTTTATCGTCATTGTAAATCAGATGACAATAATCAATTCATCACTACGCTTGCTTGCTCAGTTACTGTACCTTCCCTAACAAATTTGTATTCAGAAATCCCGATGAAACAAGAAAAATAAGCACTACAACACAAATGGTCAATAATAGCATATGACCATAGCGTTTTTAAATAAAATGCTATTAAAAGTCTACCTAATTTGTTCAATGTGGCAAAAATGCTATTCAGACTTTGTATAACCCTATAAAAAATTGTAAAACGCTATCAATGGCCAATTTGATTTGTGCTAAATGAAATGCTACGAAGGCGGGAGTTGCAATTCGCTGAGCGCCAACTATCCCGCTCGAATCGAAAAAAAATAAAATAAAATAAAAGCAAAACAAAGAAGAAGGAAGGAAGGAAGAAGAATCCCGCTCAAATCCTACTCTCCTTCTCGATCTGTCTCCCTCTCCCTCTGCAATCTGCTCTCCCTCTCCCTCTCCAATCGCTCTCCCTCTCCCTCTCCGTTCTGCTGTCCCTCTCCGATCGCTCTCCCTCTCCGTTCTGTTTCTCCCTCTCCAACGTGTTCTACTCCTCGCCGTACGTGCTCTCGCTCTCCGTTTCAGGTCGGTATGATTGCTTGGTGTTTGAGTTTTGTCCTCTCTGTGGGGTTTGAAATCAGTGGTTCTTGCAGGGTTAGCAACAACAAGGTTAGCTTCTTCTTCTGATAGATGGGGTTTACTTCTTCTTCTTTTTGGGTTCTTTTTGATGGATTAAGAAAAAATTTATGTTTTTTTTTTTTTTTATGGATTTCGTTCACTGTTTGAAGATCTAGGGTTTTATTTTTATGGATTTCATTCACTGTAGTGGTGCTTGAATTTCTTTGTTTATTCTTAAGATATGAAGTGTATCGAATCCTAGTGTTTTACTGGGTTTTTTTTATAGTCATTTGAAGTTCCAATGTATATTGAGGAGTATAACCGAAGCTTTGATTGAAAGAATGACAATTAACTGTTAAAGATGTTTAGCTTTGTACTCGACTTACTGAAATTTCATCTTTGTTCAGGAATGACAAGAGTACCTCTTTCTTTTGATTGAGGTAACAAAAACTCTTTTGCTCTGATTTCTTTCTTCTCTTTTGTATGGTTTCTGTGATCGATTTACTAACACAAATGTTCAGTGGGCTTTAGGAGTTGCACATGTGAAGTGGGTTATTGAGATTCTGACAGAGAAAAATAGTGGGGATGCATGATTGAAGCTGCTTGTTCTATGATTGGATTTTTGTTCTTCTTCTTCTTCATCAACTTTTTATGTATAGAAACTTGGTCGCAAAGCATCTTCATTGTTAGTCTATCATTGGTAAGAATTGATTGATTAGCTGGTTTTAGGAATATTTTAGATGTGGTCTACTTGTCAATGAGATGGACAGGAGGCGAAAATGGTCACAGGTTGAGTTGGAGAAGTTTTGGACCATGGTTCCAACTTGAATAAACCCACTTGCTATTTATCTACATTACTGTTTAGTATCAATCTAAAATGTTAATAATCATATGAATAATGCACTGTTTCATTTCATTCTTGTTATAGCTAAAAAAAAGTGTCAAGGAACCAAAGGTTGTCCATCGAGATGTAAAGTCCAGCAACATTTTATTAGATCGACAATGGAATCCTAAGGTGTCTGATTTTGGGCTTGCAAAGCTATTATGTTTTATAAAACAGTTACGTGACCACTCGGGTGATGGGAACATACGGGTTAGTATTTTTCTTACACAAGTTCTCCGTCCTTCATCTAATATCTACTCTGCATTTAGCAAAAAAGTTATCATGGACATTTTGATTTTGTAGCTATGTAGCAGCTGAATATGCTTGCATGGTTATGTTGATTTCTCATCGCTTGGCTCGGCAGGTTTGTTCAAATATTTTTTTTTCAAGGATGCTATGTCTTTAATGATTTTGAATGGAGGATGGTATACCTATGACACAATGGGTAATTCATTGATGCAGGGAGCTATAGTCGGGATGCAACAGATGCAGCTTTAAACGGGTGAGGGATGGTATACCTATGACACAATGGGTAATTCTATTGTTGATTGTTTTCACTTGTTCGAGTTTGATTGTTGTGTTATGTGGTGCTTTGTGATCCCTTTTTGTCAAATTTCCAAGTGTTCTTCACTTACCACTGGTTTTAGATTGAATGGTTTCTGAGTTTTGTGTTGTGTACTTGAATTTGTTTTTGTTAATTCAGGTTGAGTAGGTGTTAGATTTGATCATTCTTTTGAGAGATAAAATATGACTGCCTTCATTGAATTGAGTTCAATATTTAATGCTTTTAGAATGAATAGTTTTAAGATTTGATTTCTGAGAATTATGGGAAGCTGGTAAAAGATAACTACTTTTCATTGATTGTCTTGTTGGATCTTCCAGTTTTTAATACATTTTAGATCATTGGCCCTGAAGATTGATTGTTGCGTTGTTTGATAATTGAAAACTCTTGAATTTTTTTTGTTTGATTCCTGTTACATTGTCTGTTATGTATTTTAGGGCCCTAAAATTAATTGTGTTGGATGAGATTCTTCAATTTTGACAGTACAATTCTCTGGTTATTTCTTGTAGTCTTAAATGATGGTGACAAAAATGAGTTTCCTTTCGTTGTTTAGCGATGGGCTTTGCAAAAGATTGTGATCAAATAAATTGGTTCTGTTTTCATGTCTGAATTAAGGTTGTAATTATATGTTCTTAGGGTCTATTAATTTCAAACTGCTGATTTTTTTCATTCATTTGACATAACAAATAAAAATTGTGTTTGTTATGATCTGCAAAATTTTCTTTCAATGAGTCTCGTATAAGTCATAAATGATAGGCGTTGATCTTTCTCTGTTCTCTGGGGTTTACAAAAACTTACGTGGAAGAGCCTTCTCTGCCGTTGGACCAGTTTAATTTTATTTGAAGAACTGATTAATTTAGTTACCAAACTGCAGAGAATCGTTTGTATTCAATTGATTGATAATTTTGTGTTTAAAGATTCTGGACTTGTTTTCATTTGTTGGATTGTTTAATGATCTGTTTGGCTGATAAAATATGAATGAATGTTTTTGCAGGAATGGAGATAAACATTGGAATAGCTGTTGCTGATGCAACAGATGCAGTTTGCAGTGCTTCTGACATCGTTTTGACAGAACCCGGTCTTAGTGTCATCATAAGTGTTGTATTGACCAGTCGAGCCGTCTTTCAGAGGATGAAAAATTATACGGTAAAATGTGCCTGGAAACATTTGATTGAGTTTGGGTTATAGATTACTTGATAACCATTTAATATAACTGGCTCTTGCCTGATGTAGAACAGTTATTGATATGTATGGATTTTTGCATTTTGCAGATCTATGCAGTTTCTATGACAATCCGTATTGTGGTAAGCTATCTGCTATCTTTTGGGTTTAATAAGAATTAGGAAAAATAAGTTGTTGGGTAATTGGGTTAGGTGATGCTGACGATAAGCCTGGAATGCATTCCAACTTGTATTTCCATTATATCTTCTATCAAATGAACTAAACTAGAAAACTAAGAAATTGAAGAAACAATGTGAAATAAGAAATACTTGACAACTAACCTATTCTAAACAAATGGAAATACTAGCATGCTTAATTCTTATGCGCCATGTCATTGAACTTTTATAGCCATACTTTCCATGTTTTATTTTTGTCTCTATATTCATAACAATGGCAATTGAAGTTGTCACTGGAAATCATTGATTATCTTATATGGCACCATTTCAGGGCTATACGCAATTGACGGGAACTTCTTGGACCCTTGTATACTTTATCAGCTTTTACCTCATAACAGTGTTACTACTTTTGAATCTGGTAAGTAACTGTTAAATTCTTTTTCTACAATTCTTCTTAGAATGCTTGAAGTGGCATGCATAATACATTCAAACTAATTGCTCATTGATAATGTATTAGTGAATTCACAATCATGTCATTCACAGATGGTTATAGGATCTGTTCTGAGCTCTGTTTCCCTCGTGTTTCACAAAAGATAACTTTAGTAACTGTATCAACCGAAAGTATTAGTAATTATTATCCTCACCTCAAATGACCATTCATGACTTTAGCGACATATGGCTTTTGTTTTCAAAGGTAAGAATGAATGATGATATCAAAGCTAATTATTATCCTCTTTGATGATATCATTTTGGCTTGTTTTAGTTCCTTTTCATCTGAATTTTAATTTGGCTCAGCCTTCATTTCTGCTACCTTTTGGGTCCTTTTGTCTGCTCTATGTAACAAGGTTTTATCTATTGAAATGAGGGAAAAGCAAAAGAAAAGCATTGTGCATGAGTGTGTGGTTGGTTATATGGGCACACATAGTAGTCAATAAACAATGATTTATCTATCAATTATTTTTGTTGTCGTTTGATATACCACTTATTCCAGGACTTCCGCAAGCTTCTTGAGGTTAATCTACCGCTCTTGGTAAAGCTAAGAGATTTCATCATTGATTGGGTTCAAGAAGGATTCCAAAACTTCTTCAAGACGCTCGACAATAATTTCTGTTTCCTTTCTGGAAAAAACAATGTAACTGGTCAAGATCTAAGTTTGACAGATGGGAAACAAGGGGAAAAAGTACTTGCCGGACTTGTTCTTGTGCTTGCGCAGCTTTCAGTATTCATTGAACAAAGTGCTATTCCTAGGATAACTGAGGCAAAAAGCATTTGTTATGTTATTCTAAACTTTACCGACTTTTTTCTAAAACAAAGCAAGAATTATTTGTTCTCATATCCTCATCTTATTTTATGGATTAGGAAATAGCTGCTTCATTTTCTGGTGGTGGGGTCCGAGGATATGAATATGGACCTGCATTTGTGCCTGGAGAGATCTGCCGAGTATTTCGGTCAGCTGGTGAAAAGTTTCTCCATCTTGTATGTGCATAAACCTCTGTTGGTTTCCCTTTGTTATGATTTTTAACTTATTGTATTGCATTGCGTAAGGCGCCCTTGAGCACATTCATGAGTTAAACTCCTACCTGTCGAGCTTATCATTCTGGGACAGATCATATGTTTATAAATTTTATGAATGAATGGCCTTGATGGTCTTAATTTGTACCACACCATGAGTTTGAGCAAAGGATTACTTCAATCAAGCATGTAATCGTAGTATCACAAGTTTAGGATTGAATATTGATTTCACCGTAACGTCAACTTTGTTTCTTTTGCGCCATATGCATAGGGAGTCATGGCAAGGGGAGCAAAGGATTCCTGGAATTGCGCCAGCCTCCTCTTATTCATTTTTCAGCTTCTTATTCAGATAAGTTCCATACATATTGAACAACCAGAATCTTTTATACATGTCATAGCTGATAACAAATTTGATACAAACGTGATTACTTTTGGTTCAAAGGGTAAGAGATGTAGAGGCATTAGCAATCATAACATGAGCCTTTACAAAATTATCAGCAACATCTTGGGCAGCAGTGAAAACATCTCTTCAAAGAAAGTCACAAGGATTAATTTTTTTTTTTTTTTTTTTTTGGATCAGTTGGCAACCCCATGCTCCAAATATCCATAGCCATGAATATCAGTTTCCTGCAAGTGACTCCTTGTGCACAAAGGTTCTATGATCCTATCAAGGGTAAGCTGCTGCTGCTAGCTGCTGCTGCTGCTGCTGCTATCTGCTGCTGCTGTTGCTGTTGCTGTCGTTGCTATCATTGCTGTTGCTGTTGCTGTCGTTGCTATCATTGTTGTTGCTGTCGACAACCCCTGTTGCTGTTGCTGTTGCTGTTGATGTTGCTGTTGATGTTGCTGTTTCTGCTGTCGTTGTTGTTGTTGCAAGTGTAGATTAATAAGAGTTTGTACATTATGTACATTCATCATCACAAAAATTATGTCGTTGCTTTCGTTCCGTTTTTTCCCTTGAAACATTATGTACATTCATCATCACAAAAATGTTTAGATCATTCAACATTTCTTTTAGCAAAAGGAAGTGAAAATAATACATTTTATTTTCCTTTGCTTGATCACCAACATGGTGTTTCTTGTCTTTGTTACAATGAATTTCGAGTGCTCAGGCTAATGCATACATGATAAGATGTAATAAAAAGTCATTTGATAATAATAATAATAATTAAAAAAAAAAAAAAAAAATTTGCTATGTATACTTACTAAAACGCTATGGTAAAGTCTACCATAGCGGTTTTAGAGTATACTATAGCGTTTTTAAAACGCTATGGAAGAGGCTACCATAGCGGTTTTGAAACGCTATAAAAGCCAAACTTACCATAGCGTTTTAAAACCGCTATAATATCCCCTGGGTCTATTATAGCGCCGGCTGTCATAGCGGTTACTAAACCGCTATGGTATCCTACCATAGCGGTTTTTAAACGCTATTGATCACAATTTTTCTTGTAGTGAAGAAATCGATAAATCAATTAAAAAAAAAAAAAGAGAATCTGAAGAAAGCAATCAAGAAAAACCATCAGAAAAAATGGATATTTAGTGCATCAACGAGACACACAAAGCATCTCATCAGATGACCGTCGTGAGAAATTAACATCCAATCTCATCACCTGGTTTTCTTTCTTTTGCTTTCCTTTCCTTTCATCCAAGCTTTGAATCGAATTTGGGATTTCTAATCTCTGAGTTTGAGTTTGGGATATTAGGGGGCTAGGGTTTTGGCTTGGTTGATTTTGAGATGGGTAAGAAGGAGATTTATAGGAACTAACTGAGTTTGTTGTACGATTATGCCCTTAGGGTTTTCAGGAAGTTCGTTCTTCACAAGGGAGGATGGAGATATCGACGAGACCTTGCTTTGGAGCCAAAAATGGCTTCTTCTTTAGGTCGAGCGGGAAAGGGAGGGCTTCCTCTGTCGAGCGGGAGAGGGAGGGCTTCCTCGGTTTTCGTTGGGGGAGAGGGAGTGGCTCTCTTCTCTGTCGAGATGGAAATGGGGAGAGGGAGAGGTTCCCTCCTTTTCTCCCCCAAAATTTCGATTCCCTTTTTTTTTTTTTGAAACGAGGCCGGAGCACGTGCGACCCACCCTCCCTCGCCCATTTCCTCGACAGGTAGAATTGGTCGTTGGATAAAGTATTTTGATTAATTTAACTCGACCATTGTGTACACTCTTCTTTTAAAGATGCCAACATATTTGCTTTCTGCTATGATCCCAACAAAGAAAACTTTAATTAAATTGTTTGCTCCTCAAATCAATGTCTAACTGCATAGAGACTTGTATTGTCTCACATGATATTGAAAATTGAGAAATTATAACCAATCTATAGGAACCATAAATCGAATTGAACCGAAATCGAGCCAACTATTAACAAAATTGAATTGATTCTGATGTACGCAGACTGTAACCGAACCGAATTGAAATTGAACTGATTGACTATTTTAAACATATTATATTCTTTTTATATTAAATAATATATATATTTGGTTGGTTTGGTTTTGTTGTTTAAAATCACATAGAAATTGAAAATTGAACCGACCACTTCGGTTGTAAATTTTTAAAATTGAACCGAACTTAAATTGATTCAATCTAATTGGTTTAATCGATTTGGTCGATTTTTTTCAACCCTACGAATCTATCTTACAATTCACATAGGTGTTTTTGGGACAAACATCAAATAAGAATTAGAGATAAAACATGTAGAAAAATTAGTGGAATGTACATGTGGAGGAGAGAGAAAATATAGTGTTTTCCTTTTATTCAAAATGAAAACTATTATAACTATTTACGTAGTTGTCAAACTTTGATAAAATTGCTACAATTGTTTTGAAATACAATTTTGAAGATCTTTTCAACAAAATCAATGATCAATATAAACACTTAAAATTTCAAAATATGTATTTTATTTTTAAAACATGCAAGTATTTTAAAGATTTTCATGCCTAAGTATAATATATTTTCAAAGAAACATATGGACATTTTATTGAACATTCAAACAAAGAATTCGAACATTCAATTGATTCTAAATTTAACTAAATTTGACTCAAAAAAAATTAGTATTCTAAAATATATATTTTATGGAACTGATTGAGTGCAATGTTGGGGATGGTGATGTGGGTATCCAGTGTATGATAATTAACAGTAAAAAATAATAAACATATGTGGAGTGCCAATGACACAGGTAATTCGCTAATCTATATGACAAATCAGAATGATAAAAGTGGGTTAGGATTGAGACTTGGGAAGATCTTGAGGGTTGAGTTTGTTCTCTATAATGACGTGTTGTAATTATAAAATATGTAGAATGGCAGATAAAATGAAAAAAAAGTGTGTAAAAAATTGGTGGAATCTACATGTGGTGTAGAGAGAATTTTTATTTATTTTTTTCAAAATTAAAATTGTCATAACTATTTACTTAATCGGCGGATTTTATTAAACTTGATAGTGTTAGAATCCATTTTTGAAGATATTTCCAATGAAATCAATGATCAATACAAATGCCCTGAACATTGTCACGTCGTAGTTTCCATTTTTAATCAAAGCATGAGAAGATCACCTAAAGGCACACTCAAACAAATGCCCTGAACACCATATTTTGAAAAAAAATTGTATGTGAAGTGCCAATGACACAGAAAATATCCTAGTAATATTATAAAAGCAGATTTACTTAAAGAAATAAAATGGGTCATAAGAACCCGAATGCCCAAATAAATGCGTAATGGAAACTAATTCTGTCCCATGTCCACCCCTACATGTTATTCCCCCATCCGCACGTCTGCCACATGCAAAGTCATCCATGTGTCACGCACATGAATGATGAAAATAGTGGTACAAACAAATGCATAATGGAAACCAATAAAGTTCATATACTATTCGGGTTTCACATTAGAATTGAAAAGGTGAATGTCCGTGTGGAGAAAATTCCGAAAATGCCCTTGAACTTAATGTTATTTACTATCAACCAGTGTTTTAAAAAGCGCTAGGCGGTGGGCGAGCAGGTAGGCAGACGCCTAGGTTTTGTATTATAACTTTAATAATTTACAAAAGTTAAGCATAATACCTTATCAATTACATCCAATTTAATGCCAAGATACATATGCAAAATTTATAAATATGAAAAAATAACAATAATGAACAAAATTTACTAAAACTCAAATGACTGAAGTTGGTCATGATGGGTACTTTATACAAAGTTGAATTTGTGGACAAATATCCAAACCTACTCTTTTATTTTTCTTTAAATTGCATGAATAACCTCAGTCATGTTTGATAAAATTTACATTACTGAAATTGGTATACCGGCAGATCCTTTGAGAATTCCATTAAGTAATCATCCTTTGCTACATTCAGACATATACTGAATAAAAAATAATTAAATTGTTTCTTTCCAAAAAAGGGGAAAGAAAATAAAATAAGAACACAATCAGCCTTATTCAAATTAGTTTCAGCATTCTCTTTCGTCGGCCTGAGGGATTAAAGCTATTACGCATCACACAGACTTGTGAGAGAAGGAGAATAAATTATTACGCCTCCCACGACTGGAGCATTGGTGCCACAACAAACCCTCATGTATGTGAGGGATTAAAGCTAAATAAACCTTTAATGGAAGGTGTAATGAAGGCAGTACTAATTGATGCAGTCGATTTTTACTTCTTGCTGACCTGCACAAGCAATGCACATGAGCCACAGACCATCGTGGGGTGACCAATGACACTCGGATGCTACAGTCAGACATGGATATGAGGAAGGTGTAATGTAACAGGAAATTTGTAGCATACCTTAGTTTACCAATCTCATGTCTTATTCATAATGCAAGGAGTCCTGGTTCAACCAGACCATCGTAAGCGTAGTTTAGGGAGGAGATCTTCGCGGAGATCCCCCTCTAATTAAGAGTCGTGCTGTAGGAGAGAAGTTTCCTATTAGCTATGCGCTTCTAGATACGCGAGATATAGTTTCCAATCCAAGAGCAATCCATAGAAGGGAGTTTCCCTGTGTGGGAGGTACTCTGTTGTTTGCTTTCTAGTTGGAAGCAGAGAGCAATTGCAGTTGTCCGTCCGAAGCTCATTCTCGATATACTTTCCTAAATAGGGCTTATGGGTATTGAGGATAGTTGTGAGACGTGTGGGCCTGGCATGCTGTGGGAGTCTGTGTCTGCTTGGCGGACTGAAGTTGAGCGGGCTTAGATCCGCTTGGGCTGGATCTGTATTGGGCCGGTGCTTGAGACCATAGTTCCTCGAGATAATCATGACATTTGTTCAGCTCAGGAGTGTGACCGTTTTTATGTATCATCAGCTACTCCCCCGAGTTAGTGGGGTGTTTAAGTCGGTCCACTGACTCGTTGAAAAGACATCTGTACCGTCGTGACGATTGGACCTGAAGCGTTGGTCTCGAGTAGCGCATGTCATTTAGTAGATATGCGATAGCTTGAGGAGGAAGAGTTCGGTTTGCCTCCCCTATAAATATTTACTGTTCTGGGGAAGATTTCTCCATTGTTATCTACGCTATCTTTTTGAACCGTAATATTTGTTTTTTCTTCCAATGGCTGACAACGTCAAAATTGCTTCCAAGGATCCGTTATCGCTTGTTTATATGAATATTTTAAATGGTAGTCTGGTCGACGAAACTGAGTTGATCAGACTTCGTAGTTTGTATCGTATCCCTGGAGATTTGTATCTTGTTTCAGCGTCTGGAGTATTAGATTCAACTGTACCTCCTCACGGGTTTATAGGCTTGCACCGAGGTATGTTTGAGTTTGGACTCCGATTTCTGGCGCTTCACTCATTTTCGCCTGCCTCCCGCTCAGATGGCGCCGAGCGGGTTCAAGATACTGTTAGCAATTCTCTTGAGGGCTCCCGACGCTGGCCTTCATTTGACTCCACCGGTGATTCATTGCCTGACCAATGTTCAGTTGAATTCCAGGGGTATCTGTATACTAACTTGTCCACCTTGTTTGCGTTTGACGGTGAGCAACGCCGAATTCGTGAATAGCAATGGTTTTTGGCTTCAGTGGATTCTGGCTACTTCAAGCTCGAGAGTCATATAATGTCCCGACATTTTCAGTTCAACCATGGTGAGTTCTTCTTTAGTGCATGCATATCTTTGCGCGTTCTTCTTTTGACGTTGGTCCTGATGTTATTTCTTTGTTTCAGAGAAGTTTTTTATTCCGTCCCATAGTGAGGAAGAAAAGCGACTGGAGAAGAGGTTTCTAGAGCTTCCTTCGATTTCTGTTGAGAAGGCAGTAATGCTAGGCGATGTCGTACGTAGCGGTCTGCTGCGGAGTTCTCATGGGGCTCACCTAGTGTCAGGTTCCCCGGCTGAGGGGGTGGTTACTCATCGTATGAGGAAGATAAGCCTGGCCCCGCTCAGCCTCTCCAGGCTCGCTGAGTTGGAGGTGAACGTACCTCCCGTGGATGCTCCAAGGAAGTGGCAGTCTTTTGTCGTGGCGACCTCTCCCTTTGGTGCCCGCACTTTAGAGCGCATGTTTTTGTCTCGCTGCACCCCGAAGCCCGTGGGAGGGTCCTTGATCTGGAGAAGGCTTTTGCCAATCTGCGGATGTCATATTTGGATGCCCTTTATCAGATAGAGGGTTCTGGCACTGTTGCGGACCACAAGGGTGTGGAGGCCACGACCCTTGTTGCTGACGCGACAGTTGACGAAATGAGAGTTCAGCTGAGGGTTCCCGAGTTTGACTTGGTGTCGACTCGTGCCGAGTTGAAGCGGACCAAGGCAGAATTGGAGTGCCTGGATACTACTATGGACAGGTAGTCCTCTGAATGAGGGCTGAAGAAGCTGAAAGGAAGCAGGCGTAGGCGGAGTGGGCCTACGAAAAGTAGCGGCTGGAAGCCACGATAGACAAAGGGCTTCGCCGTGCTCTAGAGGCGGAGCGGATGCTCTCTGAGGAGCATTCACATTATGAAGCGTTGCTTGGCGTGGTGGATTTTGATGTGTCTGGCAAGAGGCCGCTGATATCGCCCAAGGTTATTCGGGGCAGACTGGAGCTCTTGGAACTGATTAAGGGAGAACATCTCGATATTGATCTCGACTTCGCCCGCTATAGGATGGAAACTTTGGGGCAGATACATCGAGGGGAAGGCTCTGGCACTGTGATACTAACAGAAAAAGAAGATGCTTCTCCTTAGATTGTAATGTCCCTTTAATGGAAGTATTATTCTTCCTTGCACCATCGTATTTGCTTTTGTTGCTTTATAGACTGTAGAGTTTGTATTGTCAGGCGGAACCCCCCCTTAGTTTTTTTGTCAGTCAAACCATATTGATGTGTTGTGTTGCTATCGTGGCAAATTAGGGGTAGATCAGCAGGAGTCGTCGTTGGTCAAGGGTTGACCAAATCCTTTCAGTCGTTGTCTGCAATGACTCCCTCAGTGCTGGCGGACTAACGCTGACTTTTGCTTCCATTCCTTCGATCGTCGCGACCCGCACAGAGCGGGTTAGGCTTTGTGTGTCAGGAGTTGTTGTCATCAATTTCAAACTAATTAAGTTTTATTGGTAAGTTCGACGATCATTGTCTGAATTGAGAGCAATGATCCCTTGGCGAGTCGCTGTCATCAGCGGATAAACACTGACTAGACTATCACTTCCTCAACCATCGTGACTAACGCGGAGCGGATTAGGCTTTAAGGACCTGAAGTCGTCGTCATCAGTCGCGAACTGACTAAACTTATCTGGCAAGTTCGGCTATCATTGTCTGTATTGAGAGCAATGATCTCTTGGCGAGTCGTCGTCATCAGCGGACAAACGCTGACTAGACTCCCACTTCCTCAGCAATCGCGACCCGCGCGGAGCGGATCAGGCTTTGGGCACCAGAAGTCGACGTCCTCAATAGCGAACTAACTAAGCTTACTCGGTAAGTTTGGCGATCATTGTCTGTATTGAGAGCAATGATCCCTTGGCGAGTCTTCGTCATCAGCGGACAAGCGCTGACTAGACTCCCATTTCCTCAGCTGTCGTGATTCGCACGGAGCGGATTAGGCTTTGGGCACCAGAAGTCGTCATCATCAGTCGCAAACTGACTAAGCTTACCTGGAAAGTTTGGCGATCATTGTCTGTATTGATAGCAATGATCCTTTGGCGAGTCGTCGTCATCAGCGGACAAGCGCTGACTAGACTCCCACTTCTTCAACCATCGCGACCCGCGCGAAGTGGATTAGGATTTAGGCATATGTCCGAGTTTGGCCGTAACCGGGGTTATCGAGGGTTGTAACGGACAATAGTGGAAGTTTTGGCAAAAAAAATATATTTTATTGATCATATTTTTTTGAGATGCTCTACATTCCATAGTCGTTTTAACCCGTCGTTGCCGGCGTCTTCCAGCCAGTATGTTCTCGGCTGTTAACCTTAGCAACTTTGTAAGGTCATTTCCAATTCAGATTTAGCTTTCCCGCCCTGCCTTCTTTGGTGTTTTGATGGGTCTTCCGTAGTACCCAGTTTCCCACCTTGAATTTGTGTGGCTTGACCTTCTTGTTGTAGTATTATGCTATCCGTTGTTGGTAGGCGTCTATCTTGGTGGAGGCCAGATCCCACTTTTCATCGAGGAGGTCTAGTCCCACGCGCAAGGCTTCGTCATTATCGTCTGGTTTGAAATTTTCCTTCTAGAAGGTTGGCATCTCAAGCTCTACCAGAACTATAGCTTCTGACCCGTATGCTAGGGCTAAGGGTGTCTCTCTGGTAGGGATTCTTTTGGTTGTTCGATGCCTAGATAATTCTTGGTAGCTCTATAACCCATTTTCCTTTAGCTGCATCGAGTTTTCTTTTGATGGCTTCTAGGATCGCCCGGTTGGTAACTTCCACTTGGCCATTGGCCTGGGATGTCTTGGCTAGGAGAAATGGTGCTTCAGTCCCAGGCTTTTGCACAGTTTTTTGACCTTGCTACCTTCGACTTGGGTTCCGTTGTCACTGGCCAATACTTTGCGGATGCCAAATCTGCAAACGTTAGCGGCCCATATGAATTTTTCGATCTGGACCTGCCCTATTTTGGATAGGGGCTTGGCTTCGACCCACTTGGTGAAGTAGTCGATGGCGACAAGAATGAATTTTTTACCAGCCGATACCGGGAGCGGTCCGACGATGTCCATTCCCCATTGCTTAAAATACCATGGACTAGTCATTGGAGTTTGTGACTGGGTCGGGATATGGGTGTATGGTGCAAACCTCTGACATTTGTCGCACTTGCGGACTGTATCTTTAGCGTCCCACTGCATGGTCGACCAATAATACCCTAAAGTCAGGGCCTTGTAGAAGAGGGTTCTCCCACCTGGGTGATTCCCGCATATACCGTTGTGGATAGCTTCCAAGACCTGGCTGGCCTCTGAGGGCGATAGACCTCGGAGCAGTGGCCCTGTTACCGATCTCCTATATAACTTGTCGTTTAGGAGAATATACCTTGCTGCTCTGTTTTTAAGTTTTCGTGCTTCGACCTTATCTGTCGGTAAGGCTCCTGATGCTATATATTCTAGTATCGGAGTCATCCAATTGGGCTGTGTCTTCGCAGCGCAGATATTTTCGTGCTCTTCCTCGTTGAGGCTTGATTTCTCCTGATATTCGATGCGGTTGCTGGAGACTTCACTAGAGGCTGAGGCTTCTTTCGCTAGCTCGTCAGCCCTCTGGTTGTCTTCCCGGGGGCACTGTGTGAGCTGACAGTGCTTGAACTTACTCATTACACCGAGTACCTTGTTGCGGTAGGCTATCATGCACAGATCTTTGCTATTGAAATCTCTTTTGACCTGGTTGACTACTAGTCTTAAGTCGTTGCATGCTGTTAGGCGATCTATGCCGATCCCTAAAACTAGCTTTAGGTCTGATAGAAGAGCTTTGTTTTCAGTCTCGTTGATTGAAGCGAGGAAATCGAATCTACCGACCTTTTCGAGGGTGAAGCCGCTAGGGGAGCGGAGAGTGATCCCGCCTCCGCTCGCCTTATCAATTGAAGATCCGTCGTAGCGGAGGGTCCAAGCTTGGATATCGAATTCATTGAGTTGGTAGCCTATTTTCGGTTCTTCTCCGCTGGTGAATTCAACAATGAAATCTGTAAATGCCTGGGCTTTGATGACGGTTATTGGAGCGTAGTTTATATCAAACTGCCCGAGCTCTACTGACCATTTCACCATCCTGCCAGATAGCTCGGGTTTATGTAATACCGAGCGGAGTGGGTGCTTGGTCAGAACCATTATGGAGTGGGCTCGAAAATAGGGCCTCAGTTTCCTGGAGGATACGACTAGCGCCAGAGCCAACTTTCCAAGTCTGGATAGTATGCTTCTACGAAGGTTTTGCTGGTATAGTATACTGGCTTATGGGTTCCATGGTCGTCACGTACGAGGGATGAACTGACAGCGTGTTTGGAAACAGACAGGTACAAGTATAGTGTTTCACCTATTGCGGGCTTCGAGAGTAGCTCTAGACTCCCCATGTATGTTTTCAAGTTCTGAAAAGCTTAATCGCATTCCTCGTTCCACAAAATCCTTTGCTCCCTCTTAGTATTTTGAAGAAGGGGAGGCATTTCTCGGACGACTTTGATATAAATCTGTTGAGTGGTACCAATCTGTTGTTTGAACATTCGGTTAACCAACCGTTGATAAGTAGCCCCAACATTCTTTAAGCCGAATGACATCACCCTATAGCAATATATTCCTCTTTCCGTCACGAAAGAGGTTTTCTCTTGATCTGGGGGTGCATTAATATTTGATTGTAGCCATAGTCGAGGTGAAAATTCCCGGTTACGCTGCAGTAGATCCGTAAGTTGTTTTGCCACTTCCTTATTCAAGCGGGAACCGATCTGGATGGCCCTATTGTTCCTATGGGTTGTCAAGGTAGACCGTTACGGTTTCTTCTTCTGGCTATCCGACGTTGGGCCTGCCTCGAGAGCTTACTGGTGCCTCGTTGCGAAGTGTCGATTGTTCTTCCCTCGATTTTTGAATTGGGTGGAGGATAGTCTTGGCCTTTGGGTTGACTGCTAATTGAGGACCGTCGGATGGCGAAGTAGTCATGTATTGGCATTCCCTGGCCGCTAATTGGTCTCCTCTCAATGTACCGATCGCTTGGCTCATAGGATACTTGATGCACTGGTGCATGGTGGAGAACGCCACCCCCATCTGATGTAACCAGGGTCTGTCGAGAACCATATTGTACGCCGAAGGCGTGTCGATCACTATGAACTCTTGGAACCATATTGTACGCAGAAGGCGTGTCGAGAAGCGTGTATTCTGCAAAATCAAACACAAAATGAGTGTAAAAAGAACTTAATAAAAAAAAATTGTTTTTTTTTTGTTTTTTTTAAATTTTGTTTTTTTTAAAAATTAGTGAAAATAAATCTTAAATTCAATTACACCGCTACATTCCCCGGCAACGGCGCCAAATACTTAATGCGGGTTTAACTAACCTAAATTAATAGGCTAATTTAACCCACTTGTAATAATAGCAAGTGCACGGTGCGTAACTGGTAGACAACGACAAGTACGGGTCGATCCCACGAGGAAGGTCGATTAAATTGAATTTTAGAAATTATCTAAACTAATTTAAAGAAAAATGGGGTTAAAGTGTTTTTAAAACTACACTAAAAATAAATAAATAAAATGAGAAAATAAAAGAAAAAGATGGATTTTGTGGGCTTGGTCTCACCAATGAGTTAGCAAAAATATTTTATATCTAAATTACTGAAAATTTAAACGAGAAGCTTTAGGGATGAGAATCCCTTGCTTACACCGAATATGTGATCGTTACAATCCAATTCAACTTATATCATGTTTCTATCAAACATTAACAAATTATTTCAAGCAAATACGCTCTTACCAAGTATTAAGTGTCTTTTTAGGGCACACTTAATCAAAGTTTAAGCTTAATATTTTTAGCACATGCTTTGAATATTGATAAAGGGTAATTCTAACTACCACACATATCAAGTTTAATTTCTCGAGCATGCAAGGTGAAAGCAATTTATCAAAAATTCAGAAATAAATTGTAATTAACAATTAAACACACAATTCAGTAAAATAAATCAAAATGAATTATGCAACCCCTTTGGTTTGTCGCAAACTCGATGTGGTGGCACTCAGCAGATCAGCCGGTGGTCCGAACACGAATCCCGAGAAACATGTTCCCAAAATGCTCTGTGGTGGTACAGAGCAGAACCAAAGGTGTGAATAGCCAAAAACAGTTTGACTCGGTCTCCCGCCTTCAGAACAGTGCCTCCGCGACTCCGCCTTCGTCTCCAGCGAGCATCGACGCTGCTCCGCCTTCCTCCGTGCTCCTCGCGAGCGTCCTCGTCCTCCAACTGTCTCCAGAACCTGCAAAAGAAGAGAGAATGTGAGGAAACGGCGAGAAAACTCAAAAACAGAGAGAGAGATTTGAGAAGGAAGCTCCCCTGTTTCTGCTGTCGCGGTGGTTGTGGTGGCTCGCGATGTGGTGTCCGGGGGTGATGTTGGTTGATGGATGATGGACATGGAGAGGGACAGGGACGGTGATGGAGGTGGCGTTGAAGCGAAACAGGGTTGTCACGCCCCTGTTTCGTGGTGGTGGCGGTTGTGCTGTCCGGAGGTGGTGGTGGTGCTCGGGTGATGGTGGTGGCGAGGTGACTGTGGCGGTGATTGCTGAGTGAGTGAGAGATGGATGAGTGGTGAATGTGATGAGAATCACTTGTGAGGAAGAGGTTTTGATTTTTGTGTAATCCTTCTTTTCCCTTCTCTTCCTCCTCTTTTCTCACCCTATTCTCTTCTATTTATAGAGAAAGATCAAAGTGAATAGGGATGAGATAAATGGAACATTCATCAAGGTATAAATGAGAGAATATTCTTTAGGGGTAGGATTGGGTTTGGGGTTATGGGTAGGTTTTGGGTTTGGGTTTGTGACCATCTGCTTTGTACCACCGCTAGAATCGACCAATTGTCATTCCTTAAATTGTCGCCTTAATACGATTTCATCGTTCACGCTCAAATTCCTACAACAACATGAAAACGAAATAATTACTATAAAATATAATAATCGAAACACTAACATGTATAAATTAAGGGATATATTATGTAATAATTATGTGAATATCAAATACCCCCAAACCTATATTTTGTTAGTCCTCAAGCAAAACAATAAAAATAAAATTCTAACTCACTTTCACAGGAATCATCGGTTGCACTTACCTTAAACGTGCAACAAGGCTTTGAACCCCTAGATTACCTCTAGTGAACGAGTTATAGTCTCGTGAGGGTTTCCAGAAATGTTACCCACAAACATTACTGACTCAAAAAAAAACTTGGTCAAACAATGTTTATTTTAAAACTTCAAGATATGCAAAAAACCAACAGTGTCATTTTAGTGTATCAATAAATCTCAAAATAATTTAATATTCTCCAAAGATTAGAAAAAATTCACAATCATCCTCAACTCAATGTGTGTGTGTGGATAGCACTATCAACATAACTTTTCATTTCAGAGTAAAACAATGACTAAATCTCCTGTAGAAAGTTTGTTTTGACTTCAAACCTCTCATGTCGCTCACAATAAAACACTCAGAGATTTGGTATTTCATTCAGTTTATATGTGAAGAAAGAGTAAATAATGGAAAACAATCATCTCACATATAGTAATATGAAGAACATATTTTTCAAGAATGGAATGAATATGATCTCATGGACAGGAATATCAATTACTTTTGGGAATGTTGAATCAAACACCATAGGTCTTGGTTATTAAATCTCCACATCTACGGAACCAACATTTACCTAAGATCAACTAGGACTTTGTTGGGGTTGTAACGGGGCTTGGGTAATGGTTAATAAGGAATGTCAAAGGATTCTAAGAAAAATTTCTAGGAATGTATACACCCATTAAACAAACAATTAGGGCTGTCAAGAATAAACCAATGTTGCGCACCATCAATTTTTTCTTCATTCTCACATCTTTATCCTCATTGAAGAATCAATTTTTTTTTGTAACTATTTTTCTTTTCTTCAACCTTTTTTTTTTTTTTTTTTTTCACATAGAGGATTTATGAAATATATCGTATTTTGCTCTTTAATGCCATTTTTACACCAAGTATATCCATCCATATACATTCCTAGAAAAGTTGGGTAAAGGTTAATGTGTTAACAAATAAAAGTCATTCTAAGGCTCAAAAGGCTACAAAAAGGTTAATGTTATGGGTAAGTTTAAAGGCTAGTTAATGGTCTAAAGAAAAAAAAATGCCTAGATCATTTCCTAAGTTCGGGTCAGTATTATGACATCTCAATTGAATAAGCCAATAAGTTCTAGTGTAATAATTCAATTTTGATGTCATTCCCAAAGTAATTGATCAGAAAAATGAGAATAATGAGATCATCAACGAGATAATACGGACTCAAGAAAAATCAGAGTTCATGTGTAACCCTCGAAAAAAATAGAAAGGTTCAAAACTTTCAGGGTTAAGTCTCCACTATTATTCTAAGGTTTTCTAGTGCATATTTCACTCATCAACTTCAAGTTATGCTAACATGGCTCATTGTGCAAAGATAATTGAGTTGAAAAATCTGATGAACTAGATCTAACTTAAGGATCATACTAAACTTTTAGTCTTTATCAATATACCAATATGTCAAGTTGGCTTGCATTTTTTTGAGCATAAAACATTTTTAAAATTCATTTTTATAATCGCAAAAGACCAAGTTTTCTTGACAGAAAAGCACAAAATTTTTTTAAGAATAAGAAAAGAAAACACTACGAAAAAAACGAAAAATTCACCGACTCATGAACCCTACCCCCAAACCTAATCCAAACATTGTCCTCAATGTTTAACAAAATAATTTTGACAAATGAATGAAATAAGTACATGAGAGTAGGTTAGAACAATATTACCGCGGTGAAGATTTTACCAATTTCCACAAGTAATCCACCGATGAGAGCTCAGAGACAAAAGAATTGTGGATTAGTTAATAGAAATAGATAAAATACACACTCAACATGCATTCTTTACAATAAAAGTTGGGCTGTCTCTCAGTAGCGCTTGGTTTAACGTCATCAGCCCGACAAATATTCTTCCTAAAAAATGGTGTATCAAAAAGTGGAGAGGAAGAATATGACAAACACTTAGTCCATGGTCGTATATCAACAACCTGAACAGTTGAGGATCAGTCCACTCAAAAATAGCAACCACATGCAACACAAGATATACTAGCATATCCCAAAAGTTGAAAAGACACCATCTAAAATCATATAGAATTTCTAAAGAAACTCGCATTCCTTGAAAGTCAGTAGGGATCTTAAACATGAATGGGTCACACGTAGTGCTATGCAACAAATGATCCTCCCTTACTCCTAAAATGGAACATCCTAAGTCTGGTTCGAAATCAGAAGATTGGATAATTTTCACATCAGGATGGTGAAAATTGAAATCCTCACTACAGCACAAGGGATCGGTGAAAGTAGCCTTAGTAAATGGGAATGTGATGCAAGTAGATGAGACGATGGATATATCAGGTGGTACAGGCTCATCACATGAATTACATAGAGATATTAGTCTAGACAACTCAACAACACCCCCAACCCTAAAGTTGACACTAGTTATGGATTGCACTCTCTTACTAGATATATCTCCCGACTTCTTTGGGACAACCTGTTTTGAATTCAATATAGATGAAATAATAACAGGCAAAGTATCATCAGCACCTGAAAATGCATACCTGAGGGTGTCAGGTAATTGTTTAAGGTCAAGCTCAGGTAGCTCAACTGATGGGACTAGTTTTGACTCACTGAGTGGAAGAGGCTTCACTTTAGACTTCCATTTATAACTAGGATCCACAATGAGGACTGAGTCAAGCAAATCATTGACTCCCCTAATGGAATCATCAACATCAAAGTCTAAACTAAAATGAGTCAAACAAGCCTCTAAATGCTCATGTGTATCATGAAAACAGTCAAGGGGAGACTCTAAAGAATGTTCACAGTTTGATTCGATGCATGAGTCACTAGGGAGGCATGAGTCAACATGGTAAGGAGATGTCTGTAGTGTCTCAGAATCTACTGGTTCATCAATAAATGAGGCTTTATCAGCCTTCGTATGAGAGAAGGATGCAACCTCTGTAAAATTGAGTGAGGATATAGTAACACTTATGTTAGGCATTCCTACCTGATTGTCAACCAGTTTTCCACTCCTAAGGGTAGTAGTGGATTGGACATCTTCACTGTCCGGCTCAAATGTGCCACTAATTTCAAATTGACCATTTGGGTTGGAAATAGGTTGGCTAGAGAATTTTTCTGACTCTATCTCAGGAAGTGACTCAGCTATTTGACTCACAGTCATCTCAAGTTTTCGGATAGCTTGGGAGTTCTGTTGATAAATAACTGTCAATTCATTAATATCCTGAGAATTTTGCTCAAGTATTTATCCTGTTCGCCCTATAAAAATGTTCATGATATCCTCTAACTCATTATCAGGAATTAAAGTTGGAGGAATCTGAGGAGTGTCTAGAGGGCCTTCATGGTACTGACCATGAGCCCATGAGAAGTCAGGATGATAGGCTAAACCTGAGTTGTAATAATCTAAATATGGATCATAATCAGGTCGTCGCATGTCATAAAATGAATTGACTTGCTCGGAAAAATAGGCTGGATAATCCCTTGTGTTCATTTTTTTTTTGAAAGCACTACCTCTAAAAATATACACAGACTCACACACAATCAACAACCAATAAATGCACAAGAAACATGCCTCCCTAAGCAATCAACGTTTTTTAGCTCAATTATCTTTTTATCTTTGGGGGACAATTATTTCTTATGTAATCTTTATGACAAAGCAATGGGTGCTACAAGTTGATCCTAAGAGTTTACACTTTACACCGCAAAGTTCAAAATCAGTAGGCTAGAGTTTTGTTTCAAAGAAATTGGATTATCGCACAAGAGAAGGAGGTCACAATGGTCCAATTAAGTACTTCCTTGTGCTACCGCTCTGTAAGCCAATAGATGTGAGAACGATGTGACGTTAAATGTATACTTAAGACTTGTGTTCCTAACCCAAAATTGTTAGTTACACCAATCATTCTTGTGGATCGTAGCTTACTTATGACTTGGCGTACCGGGTAAATTACCCTTGTGGCAGTGGCTTCTCGGAGTTCATTGAATGATTAAACTCATCGTCACTTTTAGCAGCGGTCAACACAAAAATTATTGGATCCACTTTGGTCTTGGTTGTCTTATGAACACCAGACCTAAAAGATGTTCTATCTAACTTGCTAATTGATTTTAATTATGTTTGGCTATTGGTTGCACACAGCTGGAGTGATGAGGTGGGGATATCAAGTCCCACCAGTTTCTATTTAGAAGCTGGGTCTGCTTATTATGAATTACTAAAGTTTAGCATCCACAATTACAGAAATTAAACAACCAATCACACAATTTCAAACAATTAGACAAAGCACCCTGGTCGCTAATACGTTGCGTGTGATAGAAATACTTACAGTGTGGGTATTCCGTTCTACATAAAAATTTAGCACAATTCAAAAAAAAAAGTCCGACTTCTTTTTATCCGTTTCACTCAACACACAAGCACATGCAAATAAATTTACTGGTCTTGGTCTTAGAAGTCGGATTTCTAAATCATAAAAATTATTGGGTAACAATTAAAATTGTTTCCCTATAATTTCTTTTGACTTAGATAATTTAGGGTTTTTTTTTGTGATTAAACAAAATGAAAAACAGTAGAGTTTAAAAATTATTACACCACACACTCGTAAAACGAGGTGAAAATGAAATTAAAACTCTCCTCACAAAAATAAAAATAAAAATAAAAATAAAATTTGCTTGATGTTTTCAGGATCGTCCAATTTTCTCGAGAAGCGTGTATTCTGCAAAATCAAACACAAAATGAGTGTAAAAAGAACTTAATAAAAAAAATTTTGTTTTTTTTTTGTTTTTTTAAAATTTTGTTTTTTTTAAAATTAGTGAAAATAAATCTTAAATTCAATTACACCGCTACCTTCCCCGACAACGGCGCCAAATACTTGATGCGGGTTTAACTAACCTCAATTAATAGGCTTATTTAACCCACTTGTAATAACCGCATGTGCACGGTGCCTAACTGGTAGACAACGGCAAGTACGGGTCGATCCCACGAGGAAGGTGGATTAAATTGAATTTTAGAAATTATCTAAACTAATTTAAAGAAAAATGGGGTTACAGTGTTTTTAAAACTACACTAAAAATAAACAAATAAAATGAGAAAATAAAAGAAAAAGATGGATTTTGTGGGCTTGGTCTCACCAATGAGTTAGCAAAAATATTTTATATCTAAATTACTGAAAATTTAAACGAGAAGCTTTAGGGATGAGAATCCCTTGCTTACACCGAATATGTGATCGTTACAATCCAATTCAACTTATATCATGTTTCTATCAACATTAACAAATTATTTCAAGCAAATACGCTCTTACCAAGTATTAAGTGTCTTTTTAGGGCAGACTTAATCAAAGTTTAAGCTTAATATTTTTAGCACATGCTTTGAATATTGATAAAGGGTAATCTAACTACCACACATATCAAGTTTAATTTCTCGAACATGCAAGGTGAAAGCAATTTATCAAAAATTCATAAATAAATTGTAATTAACAATTAAACACACAATTCAGTAAAATAAATCAAAATGAATTATGCAACCCCTTTGGTTTGTCGCAAACTCTATGTGGTGGCACTCAGCAGATCAGTCGGTGGTCCGAACACAAATCCCGAGAAACATGTTCCTAAAATGCTCTGTGGTGGTATAGAGCAGAACCAAAGGTGTGAATAGCCAAAAACAGTTTGACTCGGTCTCCCGCCTTCAGAACAGTGCCTCCGCGACTCCGCATTCGTCTCCAGCGAGCAGGCGCTGCTCCGCCTTCCTCCGTGCTCCTCGCGAGCGTCCTCGTCCTCCAAATGTCTCCAAAACCTGCAAAAGAAGAGAGAATGTGAGGAAACGGCGAGAAAACTCAAAAACAGAGAGAGAGATTTGAGAAGGAAGCTCCCCTGTTTTCGCTGTCGCGGTGGTTGTGGTGGCTCGCGATGTGGTGTCCGGAGGTGATGTTGGTTGATGGATGATGGACAGGGAGAGGGACAGGGACGATGATGGAGGTGGCGCTGACGCGAAACAGGGTTATCACGCCCCTGTTTCGTGGTGGTGGCTGTTGTGCTGTCCGGAGGTGGTGGTGGTGCTCAGGTGATGGTGGTGGCGAGGTGACTGTGGCGGTGATTGCTGAGTGAGTGAGAGATGGATGAGTGGTGATGGTGATGAGAATCACTTGTGAGGAAGAGGTTTTGATTTTTGTGTAATCCTTCTTTTCCCATCTCTTCCTCCTCTTTTCTCACCCTATTCTCTTCTATTTATAGAGAAAGATCAAAGTGAATAGGGATGAGATAAAGGGAACATTCATCAAGGTATAAATGAGAGAATATTCTTTAGGGGTAGGATTGGGTTTGGGGTTATGGGTAGGTTTTGGGTTTGGGTTTGTGACCATCTGCTTTGTACCACCGCTAGAATCGACCAATTGTCATTCCTTAAATTGTCGCCTTAATATGATTTCATCGTTCACGCTCAAATTCCTACAAAGACATGAAAACGAAATAATTACTATAAAATATAATAATCGAAACACTAACATGTATAAATTAAGGGATATATTATGTAATAATTATGTGAATATCACCAGGCCATCGTAGGCGTAGTTTAGGGTGGAGATCTTCGTGGAGGTCCCTCTCTAATTAAGAGTCGTTTTGTAGGAGGAAATTTCCCCGTTAGCTCTGCTCTCCTAGATATGCGGAAGATAGTTCTCAATTCAAGAGCAATCCGTATAAAGGAGTTTCCCGATGTGAAAGATACTCTGGTGTCTGCTTCCTAGTTGAAAGCATAGAGCAGCTGTAGCCTGTAGTTGCTCGTCCGAAACCGATCCTCGAGATACTTGCCTAAAGAGGGCTTATGAGTATTGAGGATAGTTGTGAGACGTGTGGGCCTAGCATGCTGTGAGAGTCTGGGTTCGCTTGGCGGACTGAAGTTGAGCGGGTTTAGATCCGCTTGGGCTGAATCTTTATTAGGCCGATGCTTGAGACCGTAGTTCCTTGAGATCATCATGACACAAGTTCGGCTCAGAAGTGTGACTGTTTTTATGTATCATCACTAGTGATATTATGGCATTTTCAATACTAAATCCCATTATACAGTTTTTACTAAGCAGCAAGCATACACAAAATGACTAGCTTGTGTTGATGCATAGTCACAAATCACAACTCAAAATATAAATTGCAAGCTATATTGTGTTGTTGTTCTAGCTTGTGTTAATTGCATCGTCACTCGTAATCTCATGTTCAGAAAGTATTCTACCTTCTTTTCATTGTAAGTCTATTTGAGGTTGAGAAGAAATATGTTTCAATCAATCTAAAACTTGTTGCTTTTAATCATCTAGAGCATTTGATTTAAGAAAGTCGTGTGGTATTGAGTTTTTTTTCTACTCGTGTATAGCTAAACCAAAGATTTTTTGTTTTGAACAACTGAGTCTTGCATCATCTTTAACATGGATAACCTTGCCAAATTAACAAAAACCAAACATCTATAGTAGTTTTGAGCTTGCGCATTGAAATAACAACAAATTACTAGATTTAATATAGATCATTTTTTTCAAAAATATTTTTTTGTGTTTGTGCAAAAGAGGCCTCAACTCAAATTGGGCCACACTTGCGGGGTCTCCCCCACTGTAAATACAACAATAAAGCAAAAATGGGGAACCAATTCAAATTTCAAAAAACAAGCGGACTCTCAGACTCTCTCTCGTCTCCTCTCTCACTCTCTCGCTGTGATTCACTCGAACAAACAATCGACTATCTCTATCTCCCACTCTCTGGTAAGCTCTCATTTGTTTTTCAGTTCTTCTCTTCGATTCTTTCATCAATCAATCAATTGAAGTAAACTCCAATCTTCCTCATCGATTTGTAGTTTAGATCGAGTTCCTTTCTTAAAATCACCTTCATTTTCACCAAATCTCAGCTTCGATCCATAACTTCATTTCTTGCTTAAATTATTCTATAGACCCTCTATCTATCTATCTATCTATCTATTTTGTGATCTTGTTAACGGATTCCGACTAACAATATCAATTTGCTGCTTATCAGGACTTGATTGTTGTTTGATCACTCTCGACAACTCAATAGTATCACACAAATTATATATTAGATAAAAATCATTTATATAACAAATTTTTGATACCAAAATAACACTTTAGCAGCTGAGATTGAAATATTACTATTTCTTATGGAAATTCACTTAAGAAAAAAAATTAAATAATTCGAATTTCAAAAGATTTCATGAATTGTTTTTACATAATTATAGAAATCACATTCCTGGACTACGACCAACAACCAACTCTTCACACCACATCACATCACATCAGGGATACCAACTTGACGAATTATTGTCAAACCAATCCAAAACACTTGATAAAATTGGCTTTATTTGGTTTTAATTTTATATGCCGGATCCAATTCAAAACGCTTGATAAAATTCTTTTTATTTGGTTTCAATTCTATATGTTGGATTTGCTTGACACTTGTAATTAAGTCAAATCCAATCCATTGTTTTAATTTTATGTGCTTACAAATCGCTTGATCAAATTTCACTACTATACTATATAATAATTGCATCACAATTGTTTGAATAAATGGCTGTATGATTTTGAATAAATGGTTGTACGATTTTGACTAAATGATATTGTTGGAATTCAAATAAAGCCAAAGTTAGATTGATAAAACAATTAAATTAATAGAAAAATACACTGATGAAAATCAACTTGATATAAAGGAATACATTGCTATATCATACCTGAGATTTAAATAATCAAATTGAAACCTCTGACAAAAATCATCGTGATATAAAAGTATACACTGTTATATTATTTTGATGTATACACAAAGTTGTTACCTAGTGACATTCCCATGGGCAACTACAGACGTGCTCAATCATTCTGTGGCACTGAGGCTACTCAGAATTTGGCCGACAAAAAGCTAGTCAACCAGGTGAAAATTGTGCCAAATACAAAAGCCTAAAACCTCTAATTGCTCTGCTTATCAAGCCAATAGACAAGCAAGTGAAGAGGTTTAAATAACCTTCTATTATGTAGCCCCAGGGCACATGAATGCCGTAACCTTAGGCGTATCAAGAATTAAAACTTGGAAACCCTAGCCGCAGGGAGGCGACTGAAACCCTAGCCGCAGGGAGGCGAGGCGAGGAGGAGGCTCGTCGTAGGGCTTCAAAGAGGCTCGTCGCTGGGCTTCAAGGAGGAGGCTCGCGCAGGTGTTGCAGCCGCAGGGCTCGTCGCAGCCGCGGGGCTCGTCGCATCGCAGGACGCCGCGAAGTTGCAGGGCTCAGCCGAAAGCCGCAGGGCTCGTCGCAGGACGCCGCAGAAGCCGTTTCCTGCTGCTGCTTGCTCTGCCTTGACGTGCCGTTCTGCCAGCCTTCAGATCCGCCCCAAACACTGACGTGCAGTTGGTTTTTGTGCATAGTTGGTTAACGCTGGCACCAGGGCTTGCTTAGCCGTCCTCTGGTGATGTCGGTGCCTCCAGCCGCCATCCCCCCTCCATGGCGGGGGGAACCGTGGAAGGATCGGCTAAACCATCTTTCGCTCAGATTTTGGGCAAAATTTTGGTGGCCGAAGTTGCGGAGGCTCAGGTAGAAGGAACTCGTTTTCGCAAAGATGGAGCACCAGCAATTGGACTTACGGCCACGGATGAAGTACGTGGCGAAGCGTTCATGAAAAAACATGTGATTGTCTTAAAGTTCTCTAGTTATCGACCAACATTGGAAGATATCCGCGATTCGATCCACAGAACTTGGGGAATCCTAGGCGATTTTTTGCTTGGTTTGCTGAATCAAAGGCACGTGTTAGTTCGACTTCAATCTGAGGTGGAAGCAAAGAAAGTTCTATCGAGAGATTCCTTTTTGATTCGTGGAGTTCGGTTCAAAGCCTTCTGTTGGCATGATGGATTCAACTTGAAGGAGGACCCGATATCGGTGCCATTGTAGGTAGAGCTTCCTAACTTACCTTTGCATTTATTTCATCCCCCTATTTTAAAAGCAATTGTGAATTCTTTTGGTGGTTTCTTGCGGATGGATGATCATACTCGATGCCTATCGCGCCGGGTTTTGCCCGTGTTTGCGTGGAGATGACTTTGGCGGAGAAATTACCAACTAGAGTTTGGATTGACATGGCTAATAATAGGGGCTTCTGGTAGAAGATAGAATATCCAGGATTCAAATACTGTGATTTTTGCTCCTTGATAGGGCATCAGGAGGATTTTTGTAGAAAAAAGTTGGGCCTAAAGGGCAGTGGAAGAGTTTCTGACCTAGGTCAAGCAGCGAAGGCAGTCAAACCAAAAGTCGAAACCAATACTGTCAAACAACAATACATACCAGTTACCAAAAAAGAAAAATTGCCCATCCAAGAGGTGGGTACGAGTGGTGTAAAAAATTACACGGGTGCGGAGATTAACGAGGAAATTGGGGATAAGAAGCCAGTGGCCACCGCTCCGGCAACGGTGGTGTTGTCAAACAAATTTGAGTCACTTATAGAGAATATCGATGAAGATGAGGGTGCTCAAGAGGATAAGCAGCTAGTGGGCACGACAATGGCTCATGACAGTGCCGCGGTTGTACCAGAATCTACGGAGGATTGCTTCTTGGAGGCGGGGTATACAGTTTCGGAGATTGAGAATGTTATTGATCCACAAGCACAGTCGTTGCTACAGGAGGATACCGTCGACTCAGGAGACACTAGCAATCACCTTGCTAAGCATATTCTTGTGGCAGCGTCGCGAGACGCGGCAAGCGATACAGTGATGCATGTCGATTCAGGGAGGCCGAGGGATGCAACCTTCACAGCGGGGGCGTTGAGACAGTCTGATTTTCAGCCATAACCGGTCTCGCAGCAGCCAGTGCTCTACCCTTCAAGAGGGGCCGTGACTTCCCCCCAACCAGCGACCTGCACCAAGACAGGGGCCATGGCCTCGCCCCAGCCAGTGCCCTGCACCAAGGCAGAGGACGCGGCTTGCACCAATCCGGCACCTGGCACCAAGGCAGCGCTCTGCATCACACCAGAGAACAATGATGATCTTCAGTCTTTGATCAGGTTCAAGAGACAGTTTGACAAATACGGTATCAAAACTTCCCCGGATTATAAAAGAGTCGGAGACAACTTGAATAAGGTTATATCTCTCCTCAAAGAAAATAGGCTACTTCGACTGCCGAAATTGAATATCGATACACTCGAAATGACTAGTGAGGATAGTGATGAAGTCAACTCAGAATCTGAGCTAGGTCCACAGGCAGCAAACAGTGATTTGGATTTAGGGGCTATGTCAGACGGAAAGATGAATAAGAGGCGTTACACCAAAGATATCAGCATTTGTCCCCGAAAATCCAATAGAACTAGGAAAGAAAACAAAAGGTACAAAAACTGAGTTTTTTGTCTAGGTTTGTTTTGGTGAATCCTATCTTTTGTGAGATTTTGTTTCGGCCTTTTAGTTAACCCTATAGGGTCAGTCATGTAGCCTTCGGGCGTTGATTTTTAAACGAATAAAATGGGTCACCATCCCAAAAAAAAAAATGTAGCCCCAATTCTAGCTGGCCTACGAAAGGGAGTGAGGTTGCTGCCTAGGGGGCGAATGTACACGTTTGTCCTCCCTCTTTAACTACTTTTTTTGGAAAAAAATGTTTAAAGAGGGGGAAGGGGGCAAAAGTGTATTTTCACTCCAGGCAACAATCAGGCAGCGGGGCCCGGGCCAGCAAAAATTAGTAGATACGAAAGAAGTGTATCAACTGCCCCAAGTCCGTGTCGCTAAGTCAAATATCTGATACTCACTGCACTGATTGCAAGACAAAATCCGAGTAACACGAAAGAGAAAAAGAACTAAATGTAAAGTAGTCTACAATACATTATATAAAAAATTAAAAAATAACAAAACATTTGAAATTGAAATGGAACATATAACTCGCAAAGAAACATTGTCCCAATTTGACGAATTATTGTCGAACCAATCCAAAACACTTGATAAAATTGGTTTTTATTTGGTTTTAATCTTATATGCTGGATCCAATTCAAAACACTTGATAAAATTCTTTTTATTTTAATTTAATTCTATATGTTTGATGCTTTTGCTTGACTAATCGCTTGCATGAACACTTGTAATTAGGTCAAATCCAATCCATTGTTTTAATTTTATATGCTTACAAATTGCTTGATCAACTGCCTCATAAACACATGTAATTAGGTTTCACTATTATGCTATATAATAATTATATCACAATAGCTTGAATAAATGCTTGTACGATTTTGAATAAAATGATATTGCAGGAGTTCTCGCAAAACCAAAGTTAGATTGATAATACAATTAAATTAACAAAAAAGCGCATTGACAAAAATCAACTTGATATAAAGGAATACACTTCTACATCGTAACTTAGATTTAAATAATCAAATTGAAACCTCCGATAGAAATCATCTTGATATAAAAGTATACACTACTATATTATATTCATATACACCAAATTGTTAACTGGTTGTAGTGACATTCCCATTGGCAACAAAAAACGCGCTCAATCGCTCTGTGACATTATGGGTGTGTTTAGTTGCGTGAAATTTTATGTCATAAAAATTTATGAAGGGACCACAATATTTTAGGTTAAATTGATGCATCACTTCACATCCACCATTTAATTTTGTGATCAATGGTGGGAATGAAAGTCCCATGAACATGAGAATCACATGCCTTGGGGGACTAAGGAGTACGATTCCCATGTTTATGAGACTTTCATTCCCACCATTAATCACAAAATCAAATGGTGGATGTGGAGTGATACCTCAAATTAGCCTGAATATATGGATCCCCTCATGGATTCCCATGACATAGGATTCCATGCAACCAAACACACCCTAAAATTGTTCCGAAGTTGGCAGATAGAATGCAACCATGCACATGTAGAAAATGATTTGGGATATCAGTTCTCATTAGGGGTGTTAATTGGACCATGTAAACCGACCAAATTAACCGAACCGAACTGAACCAAGCCGAAAAAAACAAAAATCGAAACAAAATTGCCAAAATCGAACCGAACCGAGTTACTTTGGTTTGAGTTTTTTTCAGCCCCGAATAATTCGAACTGAACCGTATCAATTTTTTAACTCCTAGCCCCACCACAAACAAATCAATTCCCACCCCAATTTCCAACCCCACCCACCCCTATTTAATTCCCAAATCCCAACCCCACCAACTCAATTCCCAATCCACCCACTACCATTTAATTCTCACTTACCCCATTTAGTTCAGATAAGGTGAATATATAGAGATTGGATTCAACTATAGAAGTAGAGAGGTCCTCCATGGATTTCATAGATATAGGTGAGTCTGGTGTGCTAAGATCCATTATTGATAATCTTGTAAATAAGCTTTGTTTCGAGACTTTCTTCGGCTATGTTGTTGAAAGGAGTTTCTGTTGTTTTATAACAACTGGATACAAATGATCTCCATGTGATCTTGGTCATCTTGTTATAGAGTTGTTGTATATATATGTCAAAAACCTCCCAACACCATCAGAGTTCCTTTTCGCCGAAGAAGTCACTGCGCAGCGCCGCACATGGTCAGAGAATATCAACTACTACAAAGGCAGTGGGTACATCTTTGAATCCATCCTCGAAGACGCCAAGGGTTCCGTATAGGGATCAAATCGGCCGAGAAAGGTGACTCTTTGAAGCTCGTGCTAAATCGGGTCTTGAATTCCGACGACCAGGCTAGACGGAGGTTCGAAAACTCGTTGGGCACTGTGTGTCTGAGCCTATTTTTATTTTTGTTCGACTAATTTTCTTTACATTAGCACTATTAGGGATTTTGTTGAATTGTATGGTCATTTGAGCTTGTTTAATCAAACTGCAATAATGTTAATCTCTTTTATCATAATAGAAAATTTAGTATAATCTTGTTGAGGTTCAAATTTTATTTGAAATCTGTATGTGTGAAAAAGTTTTATCTTTGTGTTTAGGTCTAGCTGTATGATAATGGCAACCCAAAATTGTTTCAGTAAGAAGAAGAAATAGAAAGGAAAAAATAGAAAATAATAAGGAAAAACCGAAACAAGCCGAAACCGAAACCGGACCGAATTAGTCGGTTAGGGGTTTCTATTTGAAAATCAGAAAACCGAACCGAACTGAAAACCGAATCCCAAGGAATTTGTATTTTACTTTTCTTTGTGCAGCAACCTAGAGTACTCTCAAGTCTCACACAAGGAATTTGATTTCTAGAAAAAATGTTGAAATTTACGAAATTTGAAATATTTAATTTGAAATATCTTTCGAAATTTGAAATATTTAATTTTTTCTCAGGGGCCGAGAAAAAATATATATGTTAGTTTCCGTATATATTAACCTGCTACAATATTATTTTGGTATAAAAAAATTGTTAATAATAAGATAAAGAATGAAAGGTAAGGGGTCTAGGTCTAGGGTTAGGGGAAGTCAGTCAAGTTTTGCAATCTAGGAATCTGACCAGACGTCCCACACACAAAGTTCTAACTTTGTTGAATTCTTGCATTTTGTTTTGTTCAGATAATAAACCAATCTTATTGGTCTAGCTACATGTTCACATCAATTAAAATTATGATGCGTCTTTCACATATGTTATTCGCCTTCCAATTTCCTCACTAGGGCACTAAGTTATTTTTTCAAGAATTGCAAAATTAAAACTTCAAATGTCGATTAATTATAAGTTCCAAATGAAGTAGATCAAAAGAGTAGAAGAGTCATTGAAGAATTGAATCATCACATTCAGCAACTTCACAACACTAATCCTCAATCATCCTATATTGTGCAACAAGTCATTTATATTATAACTATTGAAGAACATTATTGTTGCAATTTGGTATCCACCGATATAGTTATAGTCCCACGACTCTGCTCTCACTTTCGTTTGATATATGATTGAATTCACATTCTCTAAAAGTTCGAGCTTTTAGAGAGTTGGCAATTTATCATGGTATCAGAGCATTGGTCCTCGGAGGTCGTGGGTTCAAGTCTCGTCCAGCACAATCGCTGCAAGAATTTTCAGTATTTTCCTCGCGCTTGCGCTGAGGGGGTGTGTTGGAATATTAAACCCACTCCAATTATTCATGGGCCTAAAATTTCCCATATGCTTATCCACGGTAGTACCGTGTAAATTTACGGTGTAGTTGTATGATTGGTACCCACCGATATAGTTATAGTCCCACGACTCCGCTCTCACTTCCGCTTGATATATGATTGAATTCACATTCTCTAAAAGTTCAAGCTTTTAGAGAGTTGGCAATTTATCAATATATATATATACACATACATATATATATACATATATATACATATATATTAACAATTATTACCATGTTGAGGCAAATTTCTTTAAACGAGACCTAAATTTTATTATCACTTAATTACAATGTAAAGTTTATTCCTATTTATAATTGGCTCAAATTGGGACTGCAATTTTTTTATGACTAGATGAAAGTTATTTCTTTATAGAGTAGAATAAATGTGAATAATACAATGGTTTTTATAATAATTTTCACCGCATATTTAATAGTCAGCCAATTCAAAATGTCGTGTTTGATCGTGAAAGATGGAATAGTTGTAGAGTTGCTTAATGAGAAAAATAGGATTTAGTCTGGTCACATAACTTAGCTCCATCGTTCTGATTTGGGCCAACCTCTCTCGAATCGATTTCCATATTCTTTTATCCTATATAAGAGAGAGATAAGGACCTATTCGTGGTGTTTGATGTTGCTCAACAATAAGAGGTGAGTTTTTCTCGACAACGTCAGAGAGAGAAATGAGGGAGGAAAAAAGGGAGAAATGCGGTATGTGGCTCTGTGTCGCTACCGACGATGGTGGAGTCCGAGGTCGGTGGTGGTGTTGTTTGGGATTCACAGCCTACCATAAACTTGACCATCATCTCTTCCATCATCTTCTCAATCTCCATTTTTTTTCTTCTCAAAACCTTTCTTCCATATTTTAATCTTTTCTTTTAGTTCTGCACGTTGGTTTTCCCTATTGGTTCTCTCATGTAACCTCGTATCCAAACAAAATTAGTCAAAGCGTTTTATCCTTCCATGGCTTCAATTGCTTTGGATCTTCTTCTTCCGCCATTTTTTGTACTTCTCTTTGAACTTTGATCTTCTTCTTGTTTCAATTTGTTTTTCAAATCGAACCAAGTAATCTGTGGCAGACCTATAGAGGGACCAGAGGAGGCAGTTGCCCCCCTCAATTTTCAAAAAAAAAAAAAGTTTATACCTAGCATTTTTTAACTTTTCATATAAACGTAAAAATACAATATTATAAATTTTATTCAATGATAAACATATTATCTCTTTGGTAAAGTGATTGATCTTTAAACTCTATTATTAACAACCGACACTTGCAGCGTAAAAATTTAATTTATTTAATATAAAAAATTTAGTCTCTCTAATTGTTACCATCCCTGAATTTTATTTTTCATAAGATATTTTTAAACAACTATATGATTACATGGAAACGAAAAAAATTATTGTTTAGTAAACATTTGTTTGTTCACAAGTAATATGAAACTCAAACAAAAAAAAAACTCTATAAAATAAAACCCATAAAAATTATGTAATTAAAATCTAAGATAACAAATTATAGAATCAATGAAAATATATATCATTATTCAATTCATAAAATGTAGGGGTATGATTGGCTTGTAAACCACCCCTTTCCCATGCCCCATTTTTCTTTTTATAAACTTGTAATTAGGATCTTATCATGTTCGCACATTTAAAATTTTTTAAGATTAAATTTATATATTTATCTTAATTATTTTAAAATTTTAATCATGTATTCTACTTATTAGACTTATTTGCCTTTGTTAAATTGTCAACGACTTGACCATAATTTGGTTTAAATTGTTATACCACAATGTACTTTTTATAGTTGTATAGATAAATACACAGTACTCGATTAAGTTCAAGAATAATACAAGTAGAATTATACATATAGAGAGAGAGAGATTATGTTTACTTGCAGATGTTAGTAGAAATTTGTTGTTAAATTATAAGCTCGGAGCAAGGATTGTGATTTTTTTTTTCAAAGTAATTTTAGTATCCTGATTTTATGAAATATTTCGTTGTATATAGAAAAAAAGTAAATATTTCGAGTGTATGTCAAACATATATAAATATGTGGATTAACCTAATAAATGCATTAAATACATAAAAGGAAGCCTAAATACTTAAATATCCCTGTAAATGTAATTTTGCTTTATCATTTTCTGAGTTTTACACGAAACATTAAAATTTACGGAAAATAATAATCGAAAAAATGTAATTTGCTTCATAACCTTTTGGTTTTACATGAAAATGTCGAAATTTAAGAAAAAAAATGAATTATTTTGAAATAACTCGTCGAAATAACATTATTTTTTCAGCTTCGCCCTAGATAACTCTTATTATCGATCAACGACCCCTTACCATTTCGCCCCTCCTTGACTAATATCCTGGGTTCTAGACTGCAAGTAATTACAATTGTTTGACTCTGATACCAATTGATAGAAATAAACTTATAAATAAATGGAACTGAAAACATTTCGATAATTCTCATCTAACAGCCTAAGCTCCTATTTAACCAAAACTTATACCTAATTGACAACCAATGTCCTACTTGGACCGATACTAAAGAGGTCTTAATAATAATATTGTTTATAAAAGAAACCCAATTACTTCATATTGTCTATAAGAAACGACAGGATGAATGTTGGATGGGCCTACTTACATTTTTTTTCCAGGGTAAAGCTTGGACTTCACTAAATAAAATTTTTAGCTGTATAGAAAAACTCCCAGTCAACTCAACAAACTTGGGTATACAACTTGGGTTAAATTCTAGTTTAGCCTAACATTAACTTGGACTTGGGTTGACATTTGTCACCTTCGACTGGACAATCTACTACTATAACGACAATTGACTGTTGGTGTCCTTAAATGTGTCATTGTGATATTTTGAGAATGCCTTCGCTCAATTTATAATTTTACATGCTTCTCTACCTAACACACTATTTGATTTTAATGTAGAAACGGAAGAACATTGTCATTTTGTTGACTATTCAAAATACTAATTATTCCTTTACTCTTCTCTTTTAATTATGAGATTAACCATCATCTATTAGAGTGTACTATCATTTGTCATCCTTCATGATCAGTACCCAATGCAAACAAAGAAATCCAATATATCCATCTGTGTACAATCCAAAAGAAATTAAATTGTTGTCTTAATAAAGAAAAAGCCAAAAAATTGAAGCCTGGTCTCAGCCCTTTGGGGAAGTTTGTTTAAAAGTCCAATAAATCAGGTCCAACAACTCTTAACTTACTAGATTTTATTGTCTTGGATTGCAGCTCATTAGATAAGATCCAACAACTCTTAACTTATGGGATTTTATTGTCTTAGACCGTAGTACCTTGCTAACCTTTATGTTGATTTTGCTAGAGTCGGTGTCTTTTATTAACTTAATTAAGAGCCAATACTGCGCTGCTATCTCTAACTCGATAGTTAAAGAATTCCGATAAAAAAAAATCCCTGAACCTATGAGGTTAACGCATGTATTACAAAAAGCACTATACACCGACTGTCCTTCTACCTGAATGAAATACATATAGGTTGGAATATAAGGAATATATGAGGGCCATTAAAAGGGGAAAAACTGAAATTTTAATTTTATTTATTGAACGTTTTAATAATATAAAGAAATATTGAATATATGTGCACGTATAGCGCATCCACCCCTAGTAGACATAATGTATTACACATCCAATCCACATACCCAACTCATGTGCAAAACAAGTGTGCTTCTTCAAAACTATTTCACATTTACATCACTAGTGTATTAGTCGTGCGGCTGGCACAACCATACACTTTCCACACAACGTGTACCCGTCCCATTGGCATGGATACATTGTTACGCTTTCGGCATTCCATCCTAATTTTGGGCCGTGCCTTCGACACTTTCCAAATAAATAACTAATTTACCAAATATGAAAACAAATTATTGACCATCTGATCAACCCTATTGCTTCAGGGGCCTTTCTTGAATCATCAAAATGCCAACCCAACTCAACTATGGTGAAAGATTGAGGTCCAAGTTCAGCTCACTTCTGGAAGGCATTGGAGACATTCCAAATATTAGAAAATGATAAATAAAAAAAATGTAATAACATTTTGATTGGTAAGACAAATATACCCCTTTTAATGCTTATATACTATTGGTTTGTGTCGTAAATAGTTAGAAATATGGAGGGTAATGCCATCATTTGAATAGAAGAATGTTGATAGAAAAGTCAACAATAACCGGTAAGGAAATTTTTATTTAACTGTTCATATAATATTGATTTAATAAGATTTGCGGAGGCATTTTAAGCAATCCAAAATATTGACATCTCTAGCACAACCACTTCTGAATTGCAGTTATAAAGTAGATTTTTTTAAACAAATGAAATGTGGATGCTTACAAAGAAATAGAGGGTGTAAATAGAATGATGGGTTTTGTTAAAATCTAATGGGTTGGATCATATGATAATGAGCTATTGAGATCATTGGGTTAAGTGGAGCAGTTGAGTTTAATAACTTGATATAGTTGGCTTTAAGTTGGACGTGGAGGGCATTTTTGGAATTTTGAAAGACAGATGGACATACAGATTGACTTTTGAACTCTCGATATAGATAGAGATATGTTACTATCAAAAAATCAATCCTCAACGACCATACACTTTCCACATAGCGTGTATCCGTGAAGCAGCGACTAACACACTCAAATCAACTACTTGGAAAATGCAAAGTCTTTCTTTATCGATCGTTGGCATGAGTACACGTTATATGAAAAATGTATGGTCGTTGAGGTTTGATTTATTTGATTGGTAACCCATCTCTATCTATAACGGAAATTTAAAATTGAATATGTATGTCCATGTCCTTCGAAATCTCGAAAACACCCTCCACATCCACTTTAAAGCTAATCATATCAAGTTATTAAACCCAATGATTTTAGTAGCCCATAACCATATCAATCAACCCATTAAATTTTAACAAATTATATCATCCTACATTTCTTTTTAGGCATCCACCTTTCTTTTATTTTAAAAAAAAATTCTACTTTATAACTGCAATTCAAAAATGTTTGTGCTAGATATGTCAATATTCTTGATTGCTTAAAACGCCCTTCGCAAATCTTACTATTTACAAGAGAAATCAATATTATATAAACATTTACTGGGGTCAAATGATAAATTTCTTGAGCGGTTATTGTTGAACTTTCTATCAACTTTCTTTTATTTGAATGATGTCATAATTCTCCACATTTCTACTATTTACAGGCACAAGCTAATAGTATATAAACATTTAAAGGGGTATAATGTGTTACCAATCAAAAATATTATTACATATTTTTTTTTAATCATTTTTTGATATTTGGAAATCTGCCAATGCCCTCCCGTGGTTGGCTGGACTTGGACCTCAATCTTTCACCATAGTTGAGTTAGGTTGGGCCATTTGATTATTCAAGAAAGGCCCATGAAGTTGTTGGGTTGATCAGGTGGTCCATAATTTGTTTTCATATTTAGTAAATTATTGACCTATTTGAGGAATGTTGAATGCACGACCCAAAAACCATGATGACATGCCAAATGCATGACACTGTATCCATCCCGTGGCACGGGTACACACTATGTGAAAAGTGTGTCTGTATGTTGCAAAATTCTGAAATTGCCCCTCCCCATTTACCAAATGCCAAAAATTGCGCTGCTCATCCCATTCGCCAAATTACGAAAAATGGCCCTCCCCATACTCCAAATCTCAAAAATGCCTCTCCCCATTCTCCAAATTACGAAATTGCTCATCCCATTTGCCAAATCACAAAAATGCCCTCCTCATTTACCAAATCTCGAAAATGCCCCTCTCCATTCGCCACCCCCCCCCCCCCCCCCCCCCCAAATTCTCCAAATTACGAAAATTCCCCCTATTCGCCAAATGCCGAAACTATTCCCCCCCATATTCTATTGTGTGTCCAATTCTTGAAGTTCCTAAAATGCCTCCCCCATACCTCATAAACCCCAAGCCAATCCAATATCTACTTTATGCCTCCACGTGTCACTCTCATATCCAAGCATATGTTCATCGAGCCTACTTCAGTCAAAGCCCATTGAATTATTAGTGGACAAAATATTTTTGAGGTCCAATTAAGACCTATCCAACATCTTACCAGATTAGCGAACATCGTCTGAGGCATCTAAATTTTCCAATAATTTGTCAAATTAATGTTGTTTCGATAATGCCACTCACACTTCTACTTATTTACAACAATCAACAATTCACCTTGTTGGCGTCTTAATGTGACGAGCCTTTGATTTTCCAAGAATGTCTGCTTATTTACGAGACACTGTACTCGTGCCAATGACACGGTTGGTACATTGGATACAAAAATAGAATACTAGGTTAAGATTAGGACTTGAATAATTAACTTGTTAATGTTATAGACTTAATTCTTGTAACAATAATTTCCTTAATTTGTTTGAATTTGTTAATTGTACAAGTTTTCTTTTCTTAATTAATCTTATTCTAAAATTTGAGAAACTAGAAGTGTAATTGAAATATATAATTCGTAAAATGTTTGATACTGAGTTTTAATGTTTTATACTCAAATTATTCGTTATAATTAAAAAGGAATAAACTTTTTATAAGTTCCTATTAGGATAGAGTCCCTAAATTTTTGCCCTGCCTATCATCCAAAATTTTCTCACTTGGACAATTCAAGGATTTCAAGGTCAATTTATTTCGTTTTATTTTTGTCCTTTAACGACCACAATTCCGAAGGATGGATCTTCCATGTCCAACAATTCAACATCTTAATGAGCATCTTGTCAATGCAGTATCAGTGCACCTAATGGGTGATGGTATTTCATGGTTTTAGTGGCTTAGCAAAACTTTTATCCGTTTTATTGTGCTTCTTCGAGTTTATTTACATCGTCATGCTTATTTGAACTTATCTGCATCATTGTGTTTTTTCAAGTTTATTTGTACTATCATATATCTTCAA
The DNA here is from genome assembly GCA_963556465.1 of Berberis vulgaris. Taxonomy (NCBI): domain Eukaryota; kingdom Viridiplantae; phylum Streptophyta; class Magnoliopsida; order Ranunculales; family Berberidaceae; genus Berberis; species Berberis vulgaris. The sequence goes on from OY747130.1 coordinate 73,871,560, forward strand.
GCTTATCTGTACTATTTTGCATTTCAAAGCTTATCGGAATTTGTGCTTCCTTGATTTTATACGCTGTTGGAGTTTCTATAAGCAAATAATAAATAATCCCCCATCTATTATGTGAAGTCATCATAATGTACTTATAAATATTAATTATCAACACTTAATAAATTATGAATAAGCATTGGGCCTTGAGCTTAATAACTATTGAGACAATATTATATATATATATATATATAAATCAAAAGATGGGCCTCGATTACAAAGCCTTTTTGCACTTCAAGCTTTTGTTTTGATTTAAGAATGGTTGTGTCTGATCAACATGCCTTTTTTATTCAAACGGGTATAAATTATTTTTGCTCCCTATGTATTGAAGAGAAAAACGGGTTCTTCAATACATTTTTCAGAGTTGTTCATTCATTCCTTCACATCTTAGAGAGAAAACATTTGGTAAATTCGCTAGAACCAACACCCTAGCAAGGGTGTTGATATTAGATAGTTGAATCCTGATAATCAAATGCCTAACGAATTACATCACCGAATAAAAGCGGAATCTGTCTATAGGACATAGCGTCTCTACTTTCCTCCATCTGCAAATCAAGAAGTACCAATTCCGCCAATTTAAGATAATGATTTCGCAAGCCCTATCTGCAATACAAGTTAGTAAGTTTATTTATTTTATTTTATTTCGTTTGTTAAGTGTAATTAGCTATGAGATGTTAGTTAATCTGTTACTAAGCTTGTTAGTTTGTTAGTCTGTTTTGACAGCTAGGCATTGCTTTGAGTTGTCTATATAAACAATGTAACCTGTACATTTCCAGATATGAAAACTAAATAGATTTTTCTCTCATAACTTTCTTTACAAGTTAACATGGTATCAGAGCTCTTTCATTTCCCTTTCCTTTGTCTTATTCATTTCAAGTTCTCTCGGTAGTAATGGCAGATTCAACTTCTTCCAATGCTACGCCAATTACAAACTCAGCAATGGCAGATTCAAGACCAGTAATGTTTACACTTGCCTTGTCTGTGAAGTTGAATGAACACAACTACTTGTTGTGGAAACAATAAGTGTTGGCAACAATTAGAGGGCATAAACTTCAGAAGTTCATTGAGAAAGCTTTACATCCATTAAGATTTCTCTCCAATGAGATTTTTCCATCAACGAATACTTACTGAAACTTAAGTCTATCATTGATCAATTAGCATCTGTAGGGCATCAACTTTCTTCAAAATATCATGTTAATGCCATTTTTGATGGATTGCCACAGTTGTATGATACTTTTGTAGTATCAGTGAGTTCTAGATCGCAAGATTACAGTGTAGCAGAGATTGAGTCTCTTTTACTTGCTCAAGAATCAAGAATTGAAAGACATATCAAAGATCTTGATGTATCTAGTTCCATAAACATGGCTCATACATCATACAAACCCTCACCTAGATCATTTGTATCAAACTCACAAGGTTGGAGACCTCAGACTAGAGCACCATTCAATCCATTTTCAACAAGAGGAGCAAAGTCTGGATCTGGTAGAGGTGTGAGACCATCTGGATCTGGATCTGGCTATTCAAATCGTTTTCAATGTCAAATTTGTGGCAAAGTGGGACATCTTGCATTCAAATGCTATAATAGATGCGACAGTAATTTTTCAAATCCATGGAACTTTACTTCTCAGGCATCTTCTTCAGGCACACCATCTCAACCAACTCATCGTCATGTTTTCTCTGCTTCAATTAGTCAGCCTACTCATCCTGGTTGGAGAGCTGAATCACAATCTCAGATGCCATCGTGTATTGCTTCTACACCTCCTGATTGTAGATGGTACCCTGATTCCGGGGCTACTGATCACTGCACTCCATAAACTCAGAGTTTGATATCTTCTAATCCTTACCATGGCAATGAACAACTATTTGTTGGAGATGGTACTGCACTGCAAATTGAGAACATTGGTCAGTCAACTTTACAATCTTTTAATTCATCTAGAGTACTGCATCTTAAGAATGTCCTTCAGGTTCCTAAATTAACTAAGAACTTGTTAAGTGTTTCTAAGTTTGCAAGAGACAATAGTGTTTTCTTTGAGCTTCATCCTGATCTATGTTTTGTCAAGGATCAGGTCACACACCAAATCCTCTTGGAAGGGAAGCTTAAAAGAGGTCTATATGTCTTCCCATCGATGAACCTTGCTGATTCAAAGTCCAAGTCTTTCATTGCTAACTCAGAATCCCACAACGTCAGTCCCAGCATTCCAGTCAGTCAGCATTTCAGCAAGCATTCTAGTCACAGCATTCCAGCAAGTATTCCAGTTAGTAGCAATCAAAGCATCTCAGTTAGTAATAATGCTTGTGTCAATACAACTACTACTAAGTCTTCCTCGTCTCTTTGGCATGCTAGACTAGGTCACCCCTCATATCCTCTTGTACAGAAAATTCTTACCAGTTGTAATATTGTTGTACCTACTCTTGTCAATGAGGACTTGTGTACTTCTTGTTGCTTGGGAAAAATACATAAACTTCCATTTTCTACTTCTTCTACTGTGTATAACAAACCATTGGAATTCATTCACACTGATCTATGGGGTCCTGCATCCACTATATCTTCATGTGGTTACAAGTATTACATCCATTTCATTGATGCATACAGTCGATTCACTTGGGTTTTCCTTCTACAAAACAAGTCAGATGCATATCCAACCTTCCTTAAGTTCAAAGCTCAGGTTGAATTAGAATTTGGTTTTCTTATCAAATGTGTTCAATCTGACTGGGGAGGGGAATATAGGTCTTTTTCAAACTTTCTCAGTCAACATGGAGTCTGTCATCGACTTGCTTGCCCAACTACACATCAGCAAAATGGGGTTGCTGAAAGAAAACATAGACACATTATTGAGTCTGCTCTTACTCTTCTTGCTCATGCTTCACTTCCCATGAAATTCTAGGATGAAGTTGTTAAAACATCAGTCTTTCTTCTCAATCGAGTTCCATCTACTGTTCTTAAGGGTCATTCTCCATTTGAAATACTTTACCACAAGGTCCTTGATTATCATACTCTAAAAGTCTTTCGTTGCTCATGTTTCCCCAACACAAGACCTTATAATTCTAATAAACTTCAGTTTAGATCAGTTGAGTGTATTTTTCTTGGTTATAGTCTACAATATAAAGGATATAAATGTTTTTCATCCACTAGTCGTATCTACATTTCTAGAGATGTTCTTTTCAACGAAAGTCACTTTCTTTATACTAGGTGGTGTACTAGTTCTTCAACATCAACCTCAGCTACACTTGTTAATACATCTACTCCTGCTACCATTACTTTGTCTTCTACACCTACTGACAGCCAATCATCCAATTCTAGTAATGCTTCCACTCATAGTCCAATATTGAATCCAAATACTTCTACTACTACTCACAGTCCTACTCATAGCCCTGCTCATAGTCCTACTCATAGTCCTACTACTATTCCTACTCCTAGCATTGCTCCTACTGCTGCACCTAGTATTGCACCTGGACATCCAATGGTCACTAGGTCGAAAGTTGGTGTTTATAAGCCTAAGGTGTATATGACTTCAGCTGAGCCTTCCAATTTGATTGAAGCTTTAAAAACTCCTCATTGGTTCTCTGCTATGCAAGATGAATACTTGGCTTTAATGAGGAACAATATGTAGTCACTGGTAGATCTTCCACAGAATAGGTCCATTGTTGGTTTTAAATGGCTCTTTACGATCAAGGAGAATGCAGATGGATCAGTGCATAGATACAAAGCTCGCTTGGTGGCTAGAGTTTTCAACAAGTGGCTGGCTTTGATTATGCAGAGACCTTCAGTCCAGTTGTTAAACCCACTACAATCAGAATCATACTCTCAATGGCTGTCACATATGGTTGGTCAGTATCTCAACTAGATGTCAATAATGCATTTTTGAATGGAGATCTACAAGAAGAGGTATACATGATGCAACCTCCTGGCTTCATTGATCCTTCCCGTCCCAATGCTATTTGCAAGCTCAACAAGGCTTTGTATGGACTGAAGCAAGCTCCTCAGGCCTGGTTTGATAAACTGAAACATACCCTTCACATGATTGGTTTTGCTTCGACTAAGTCTGATTCTTCTCTCTTCATCAGACATTTTTCTTCTCTTATATTTCTTCTGGTATATGTAGATGATATACTTGTCACTGGTGCTAATCCACATGATGTGTCACAGTTGATTCATCAACTGAATGCCCAATTCTCCTTGAAAGATTTAGGTCATGCTCACTACTTCCTTGGCATCCAGGTTCAACACACTGCTAATGGCTTGTTTCTGTCTCAGTCTAAGTATATCAACGATCTCCTATGTCGTGCTAAGATGCAATTTGCAAATGGATTACCTACTCCTATGAGTGGTGGGAAAAAATTATTTGCTACTGGTAGTGATCCGATTCAAAATGTTCAATTGTATAGAAGCATAGTTGGTGCTTTACAGTATGTTACCATAACCAGACCTGGAATTGCTTACTCTGTGAATAGAGTTTGCCAGTTCATGCAGAACCCTCTTGAATCACATTGGAGAGTGGTGAAAAGAATATTACGTTATCTCAAGGCTACATCCAATTTTGGACTACATATAGTTCCGACTCCTTTTCAATTGACTGGTTACTGTGATGCAGATTGGGCTTCTAATCCCACTGACAGACGGTCTACCTCTGGCTATTGTATCTATTTGGGTGCTAATCTTATTTCTTAGTCATCAAATAAACAAAACATTGTCTTGAGAAGTAGCACTGAGGCAGAGTATAGAAGTCTTGCTGCTATTACGGCTGAACTTACATGGTTACAATCTCTCTTTTCTGAGCTGAAGATTAGTTGTAACACTCCCACTATCTGGTGTGACAACAAGAGTACTGTCATGCTTAGTGCCAATCCTATCCTTCATTCTAGGACTAAGCACATTGAGATAGATGTTTACTTTGTGCGTAAGAAAGTTGCTCGAAAACTCATTCATGTTCACCATATTTCAACAGCTGATCACGTTGCGGATGTCTTTACAAAGGCTCTTGGTAATTTCAGGTTCTTGTTGCTGCAGGACAAACTAAGTGTAGTGGATGCCTCTACGCTTAGTTTGAGGGGGATGTTAAGTGTAATTAGCTATGAGATGTTAGTTAATCTGTTACTAAGCTTGTTAGTTTGTTAGTCTGTTTTGACAGCTAGGCATTGCTTTGAGTTGTCTATGGCATTGCTTTGAGTTGTCTATATAAACAATATAACCTATACATTTCCGGATATGAAAACTAAATAGATTTTTTTCTCTCATAACTTTCTTTACAAGTTAACATCGTTGTAGTCAATTTATAATACAAATAGTATTTATAACGTTACATTATTCATTTCAAATAAATTTATATATTGTTTTGATTGTTCTCTAACATACGCATCATTGTGCTTGTTCGAGTTTATCCATATTGCCACTTCTTCGGGATTATTCCCATTATCATCCTTGTTTGAGTTTATTCACATTGTTGTGTTTTCTGCACATTTTTCTATATTGTTGTGTTTCTTCTATTTTATCTTCATCATGTTCGTGCATCGGTGAATCTACATGATAAACATAAGCATGTTAGGAGATGTCTACATAATAACATATGCGTAATTAGGAGATGTATTACGAAGTACTAAGGTTATTAGTTACTCGTAATAAATTTTCATGGGAGTCGCTATTGACGCCCTAAATTGTAAATTTAGCGATCCCTAGCAGTTCATGTTGCATCCTCGAGAACCAATCCACACCTAACAGTAGAAAAAATCGTCTAATTAAGAAATTAGAATAAAATGAAAGACCCAACACTTTACGTGGGTCTAAGGGGAACATAAAGTATGGTTGATGTTAAAAACCAATGGGGTCTCCCAATTCCAATGTGTGGGCATGGCATTGTGGATAAGAATAAAACACGAGGAAAAAAAGTCAACAATCCAATCTAAGTTACGGTGGAGCTTCAAGTGCCCATCACTACCATCACTTGTACCTTCCCCAACTCTGCCTCCTCTCTTCTCTTCTTCTTATCCTTATCTTTCTCCTCTCCTTCCAGGTTGTTTGACCCCTTCCTCCAACACCTTATTTCTCTCTTTCTAGAGTTATGTGTTACGACTTGGGATTTAGATTTTGTGTCATTGAAAAACATTGAAATTGCCTCTAGTGAGATGATATATATTTTCCTCATCATTATTTGTTTATTATCAATTTTTCAAGGGATACATATCTTGACTCTATCTTATTATAAAATTCATGTTATGTTTCATGTTAAGATAAGGACTATATCTGAATGGGGAGGTTGGTCTAAGATCTTATCAACTTAATTTCATGACAATGTTAGGTTTAAGGGTCTGAATGGGGTCAACAAGATAGGTTCAAATCTGATAAGTTATTTTGTAGATCGATCTACTAATAATTAAGTAGGCCAATAAAGATTTTGAGTAGTTGATATTTTATCAGAAGAGTTGGGATTATATGATCCGTTCCTTGTTCCTAATTCATTCAGCTGATTGGAACAAGTGTTGGATATAAAGATTATGCTGAACAAATGAGATCTTCTTTGATATGACTCATCAGCACTGGTTAGGATTGAGGCCCAGATTGTACTTTATCCGGGTGATAATCCAATGACAAATTCATTTTATTAATCAAATTAAAAAAAAAATAGTAAAAATGGCTGGCTGTTATTTCTGACTCTGGTGAAAATACTGACAAAACAATAATATTTGATGTAGTATTTTGTTGTTGACATGAAAAAGGGAAAATCCATATACTCAAAACTTATCCAAAAAGTTTGTCCCAAATTTTGGAAGATCGCCCTTGGAAGAAACCGTAGAATAATAGGGTTGGTATGTGGCAGTTTGGAGTATGGTGACCTGGATATAGATGCCCTCAAAACTGTAGACCTTATCCCTTTCTTCCTAGTACAATGGGGAAGGGGTACCATAAAGTTGATAATGTCGAATCTCAAGATAATGCAAACAAATTCATTCCAAATAAAATACACTCAATCAATATTTATTCCCCTCAATGCTTTGTTTCACACCATACATTATAGGCTAAACTTATTTTTCTCAAATATATTAAAGGGTAAAGAACCAAACATGCAAATATGTATAAATATGTTTCCCATGAGAGGCTCTACACCATGTGTTGTGTGTGGTGTGCTAATATATAAGAAAAACTCTTTCTCCTTCTTCCTTTCATTCCATCATTCACATTTTCTTCTTCAACGACTTTCTTGATCATCAACAATGGGTGAAGATAGATATCAAATGTTCCAAGACTCGATTTCGCTTCGAATGAATTCGCAACACCATCCATGGGGTAATATAGAAAGTGATGAAGATATTTCAGACTCAATGTCCTCCTCCTTTGAAGATTCGAATAATTCAGCTAATTCATCAGACTTAGTAGAGGATGCATCTTCTTCTTCAACATCTTATTCATCGCTCACATCATCGACACCACCACAAATGACTAAAGGACCTTTGTATGAATTATCTGAGCTCATGGCTCAACTACCTATCAAGTAAGTACTCATTTTTACATAATTTGGATGCTATATATGAGATATGATTTTTATGATCAACCCAATTTTAGATCAATAGCTTAACTGCTAATGAACTTTTTTGGTATTTGGCAGGAGAGGCCTTTCTAAACACTTTCAAGGCAAATCTCAATCATTTACATCTCTATCGAATGTGAATTGCTTAGAAGACCTTGAAAAAAAAGAGAACCCCTATAAGAAGAGAATGAAGTCATGCAAGAGCTATGCTGGATTTGATGCAAATACCAACAAATCATTATTTGCCCCTTCAAAGACCATATCAAAAAAGGCTTCTTCAAAGAGATCATCTTCTTTGTTAAACAATAAGAGAGTTGGTGTTAACAATAGTCCTAGATCTCCTTTGTTCTATAAGAAAACTTTTGATGTATGATTAGCCAACGTTTTAAGAGATTTATTTTATTGGTAGCCTTAACTACAAAGATCAGATGAGGCTTCAGAGTTGTATGTACAAAAGGCAGCTTTAGTATGCGAATTTTAACAATTGAATTTGTTTCTTCAATTGTTGGGTAAGATACTATGATTGAGATTGACTTTACAATTGTGGAGGTTGTGTTGATAGAGCAAATTTTTGTTTCTCTTTTATAACCTTTTTTCCCAGCCAAAATTCTATCAGTTATGCTAAAGCCATTATTGGCATCATAAAAACCAATTCACTTTCTTAGTTTCTTATGACAAATTTTTTTTTCCTGCCAAAAATTTTGTTCAAATAAAAAAGATGGAGGGTTTATAATTCCTTTACTAGGTCTTGGCATGACAAATATACTCTATCAAAAAATTAGCTCTAATGTGAAACCAACTACTCGCACACATTTGGAGTATCTACAAAAACTAGATTAATACTGTAATGTGGAAGACTCGCACCTTGAAGCCAAAGGATAGGAGAGATTGTTTATGAGACAAAAATTTGGTGCTGGAATAGAGCTTCTATATCAAATTTGAAATTACAATGGAGAGCTCTCAATCCAAATTGTTGGCCAAAGAGATGCCTAATAAAAAATATCGAGTTGAGTACAGAGGGACTTGTTTTTTGTAGAAATGGTTAGAAAAGGAGGAAAATTATCCATGACATTGTATATTTTCTCAGAGCACTCAGTGGAATACAACTATTATGTCAAAACTAGTGTACCAACCTAGCCGCATGTAGTGTGTGCGTTTGGGAGGTTGTTCAACCCCAACCCCAACCCCAACCCCAATTGAACATTATTAATCGCTCGAAAAGCAAACACGAACCCAATCATATTGCATCCATGTGACATGTGACTCAATTGTTTAATGATATTATGACAAGGTGTCAGGGTGTTGTTCTTTTATTGAAGCTGGGGTTGGAATGCTGTTTGATAAAAAAAAAAAGTTGGACCTGCAAACTGTATTGAAATGTTGTTTGTTAGGGTTGTGTTCTTCTGCCCACAAACTGTTTATATACTATCCACGATATCCAGAGGTGATGGACCTGCAAAGACAGAAATTCAACACACCCACAATGACCTTATAAATCAAAGAAGTCCCTTTGTAAAAGACATCCATACCATTGCTGTTAATGAACTGCATGAGCTGACGCCTCTCCACCAACACTTCTAAGATCCATATACACAGGGTGAGACCCATATGAATCAGCATCAAGCTTGATGACAGAAATATATTTTGTATAAATAGTATAAGGTTCATTTGGCTCCAATTTAATTCCATTGTCTTGGGTGTTTTCCCAAAGACCATACAATGAAGAATCTTTAGGCAATTTTGTTGATATTTCAAGATATTGGTCTTTAAAGACCAAATTTCCAAATGGATCCGAGTCAGTAGAAGTTGAATTGAAAAGGGTTTTACTCATTTGATTTCTCAATAGCATTTTGCACTGAAGGTGGTTATTTCGCTTGGTAGCAAGTCGTATGGAACTTCCCATGTTTCTGCTTCAACATCAGTTATGTATACCCTTAATATATCTCCATTTTTATGCCTAGACGAGTTTTCAATTCTTTTCAATTCTTTGTTTGCATCGAAAAATATATAATTCAGAGTCCTTTGGTCCCTGCAAATAGTACAATACTTCTACTGAATATTCATCATAATAGAACGCAATCATGTGATCCTTTGTTTTCATCAGAAACCATACAAAAATTTCATAAACATCAATTCTTATTAACTGTAAGCATACTTGATGGATGAGATCATTATTTTTGGTTTACAACATCGGCCTTTGTAAAGTATATTATAAGATTTAAAAATATATGTTTATAGAGACAAAAATTTCCATGTGACAATTCTTTAAATATGAGTTTTCATTTCTGTTTTTCTCTCTCTAAAACTCATAATTCATGGGTATGGCTTCTTTGCTCACCTTTGAGGTTAAGATCACCCACCAATCTGCATTTTATCGACAAAAGCTGCATGAAAGAAGAGCAAGTCTAGCCAGCCACGTTTGCTGGCCTTTTTATCATTTTCTTGGGTTTTTTACACTTTTTACTCCTCTTTAAAACACAATCACAAACACTACTTATAGAAGATGTGAAATTGTAAAAAAGCCAAAAAAGACCCTAAAGAGACCAACAAACAAGGCTGGCTAGAATTGTTGATGAAAGAAATAGATGACCACAATTATTATTTGTGTTAGAAGCAATCTCTAGATGATAAGTTATCAAATAAGCAAAACCCCTAATTCTTAAGAGCCAGGCCCCTAGCGCCAGATCCGCGCCAGGGGAGGCTCAATACCCTCCACTCCTTCATCTGTTCTTCTCTTCATTTTTTCTTCTGTTCTTAACCTCTTCTTTTTCTTCTTCTTCTTCTTTTCTTTTCTTGAGCCTCCCCTGACACAGATGGGCATGGCTCTTAAGAAAGACATGCTTTTAATAATTATTCCCAAAATGTAGTCAATAACATGCCCCCAATTATAGTGAGTTATGCAATTCTTGTATGGATGTATTTGCTTGATATAGTACACAGTCAGAGTAAAACTACAACTGCTTTGACCTGTATTTTGCATCACTTTGACACATTTAATAGTCATTGAAACACAGTTTATATTGCAACATCTTAGTTTGAAAATGTATTGTGTATGAATTTCCACCTATCGGAACAGACATCTGAACCTGTAAGAGCTACAGATTGCATGAAAACAAATCTAAAGAGTATCACAAGAATATCAGGTTAATTATCAAAACGTTTCTTCAAAGAATACTACAATTTCAATAAACTGTTCCATGAAAATGAGCTGATTTGACAAACAATCTTCTGATGGATTGATTGATTGTTTTTTTTCTTATAAGTTGTATCATCTAGTTGGAATTTTTATTTATGCCATGACAACTAGGGGTGGGCACGGTCCGGATCGGTTCCAAATTTGGAGGAACCTAACTCGAACCGTTTAAAATTAACGGATCCGGTCCGGTCCGGATCCTCTCATTTTGAACATTGGAACCGAACCTAACTCGAACCGTTTGGAACCGGAACGGTCCGGTTCCTCCGGTTCCAAACGGTTCCAAATCTAAATTCTACTGATATTGAAATTCTGGTTGATTGTATTTGTTTCAACCTTTGAGTTCAATACTCTGTGAGGTACTGCAATTTAAATTCTACTTTTAGAATATGAACCCAACAGCACAACCACATCAGAACAGACTGGTTCATCAGTTAAATAAAGCACCTGTGTTCTGTGCTGAGTTGTGCTAATATTGTCAAAGCAGAGGAGAAGTGTTGTGGGGTTGAAGAAAGACACCTCTATATACACCTAACCTAAACCAATCCTTCTCCTTTACAATAAAATATAAACTTTGTTCCCTACTAGTTTGCAAGAATGATATCACATGCCCACAAAGAGTAGTATTCAATCCATTTCAATTCAACTGCTAGTCATGCATACAACAAAATATACAATTATGCCTCTCTTTCTCACAAGCAAACACACTCATCACTCCAGATGCAGAGGATGGATCATGGTTTTACTCTACTCTTTTTTGTCTGTCATTTCCATTTAAAAATCAAAATCAAAATAAGGTATGTTGTATGAGAGAGATCTAAAACAAAATAAGGTGTTAGGAGAATCGATCGATTAACGCTCTCACAGTTCACTACATAAATTATTCCATTATAGATCTATCCCAAAGGGAAAATGGGTATAGATACACTCACCGTCGACCCACCTCGCCATTCTCTTCTTCTCTCATTTGCTGACACCACAACGTCACCTGTCACCATCTCGCCATTTTTCATCTCACAGTCCAGCTCCAGCTCAAACAAAGAGAGATCCAGCTCGCCATTTTTCATCTAACATCACCTATCACCATCTCGCCATTTTTCATCGTTTGCAGAAACGCAGATCCAGCATAGAGAGATCCAGCTCGTTTGAAAGCTCAAGAGATCGATCCATCTCAAGAAATGAAAGCTCATCAATCGGTCCAGCTCAAGAGATCGATCCAGCTCAAGAGATGAAAGCGCATCGAAGGATCGCTTGAGCTTTCATCTTGAGCTTTCATCGATCTCTTGAGCTGGATCGATCCAACACATATCGAAGGATCGCTTGAGCTTTCATCTTCAAGAGATCGATCCAGCTCGTTTGTCTCAGATCCAGATGCTTTTCTCGGGGTTGCCTCTGTTGAGTTGAAATGAATTTCTTGAGAGTTTTATTAGGTTTCTTTCTCTTCGAGACAGAGTTGAAGAGGGGGAAGAAAAGAATAAGGTGAGAGTGAGAAGAGAGAGAAGGCATAGCCGCATATTAGCCGCATAGGGGTGGGTGTGTGCGTTTGGAATTGCTACAGAGTTTAGGGTTTTTTTAGGGTTGAAACCAATACGGGTTGGAACCGGACCGTTTGGAATTAAGTATTAGGAACCGGACTCGAACCGTTACACAATGGATCCGGACCGATCTGAACCGTTTCTCAATTAACAAATTTAAAAACCGAACCGTTTGAAGCAAAACGGTCCGGTTCGATTTCGATCCGCGGTTCCTCGACCCATTTGCCCACCCCTAATGACAACTATTATACAACCACCATTGTTAAAACAGAACTCTGCAAAGTAGATTTGGAAGACATAAATTCAACCAATGAATCCCAAGTACGACATAAATTCAAATAAAGTGGTTCATAACAGCGAACATGCACATGTAAAATCGTATGAATTAAATATAAATTTTTTTAAAGGGGCTTTCATATCACTCACCTGTTTCTTCAGTTTGGGGATCCTTGTGGCAATCCTGAGAAAAAGAGAAGATGCTTCTTACTGCTGATTCATAGACGATATAGGTACAATGTCAGCGTGTCAAGGACAAAAGATCATACCTGGGCATACAAAGCAAGATGAAACTTTCTGGATTCCTCCAGCTGAGTCAAATCTCCACATGCATTTGCAATTTTTAACATTTCGGGTGCATCAGCAATGTGCAAGAACCTGAAAAGAATGACACAATTGCTCCTTATAAGAGGAATGAAGAATGAACATCATCCATGACAAACTACACTTGTTTCTCGAGGGAAAAGAGAAGAAGAAACCTGAAAAGAGTTGATTCGTTGAACCATACTGAGCGCTTCAAATTATCATGCAACTGGAGTTTACAGTGGCCATCCAATTTCACTTGCGGGACGTGTAATCGAAGCTGCTCCAAATGACCAGAAGCCAACTGCTCTATTTTATTGTCACGACATATGTATGCTTCATACCTAGGCAAATGTACATTGCACAGTTCAAAGTCTATTATTCACCAGTAAATAATAATTAAAATAAATAAAATAACACTAATAATAATCTAGGAAGAGAAATTAGAGAACTACAGTAACCATGAAAATTTTGTAAATGAAGAAAGACTGCATTTTTTTGTTACATTATCTAGTTAATAGAAGGCAGCCTCATCTGTAAAGGTGTCATCCATCATCAAGCACAGCGAAGTACTCAGATACATGATGGTTTGTAAACTCTAAGGCTTTGTATGGGTTGAAGCAATCTCCAAGAGCTTGGTTTGCTAAATTTACCAAGTCAATGAAGAATTTTGGCTATAAATAAAGCAACTCTGATCATACTTTGTTCTTAAAGCATAGGAAGGGTAAAATTACTGCTTTAATTATCTATGTTGATGATATGATGGTGACAGGTGACGATCATGATGAGATTGACAGTTTACAACGACACTTGGCCTCAGAATTCGAGATGAAGCAGCTTGGTGACTTGAAATACTTTCTTGGGTTTGAAGTAGCTCGATCGAAACATGATATTTTCTTATCTCAACGGAAATACACTCTCGATCTATTAACTGAAACATGGATGCTTGGATGTAAGCCTGTTGATACTCCAATTGAGCAGAATCACAAGTTATTTTGTTGTTTGGATGCACCTTCTATGACAAAGGGAAGTACCAGAGGCTTGTGGGGAAATTAATTTATTTGTCTCATACCAAGCCAGGTATTGCTTATGCGATTTGTGTAGTGAGTCAATTTATGCATGATCCTTGTAAACCTCACATGGATGTTGTAGAACATATTAAGGTATTTGAAGTCTGTTCTACGTAAGGGGTTACTATTCACTAAACATAATCACTTGAAGGTAGAAGGCTATACTGATGCAGATTGGGCAGGTTCAGCAGACAATAGAAGTTCTACTTCAGGGTATTTTACATTTGTAGGAGTAAACCTTGTAACTTGGAGAAGTAAAAAGTAACCGGTAGTAGCAAGATCTAGTACAGAAGCTGAGTACAGAGGAATGGCTTTTGGGATATGTGAGTTACTTTGGTTGAGAAACTTGTTGAGGGATTTAAGTGTTAAAGCCAAAGATGCAATGAATCGGTACTGTGATAATACATCAGCTATTGAGATTGCTCATAATCCGGTTCAACATAATCAGACAAAGCACGTAGAGGTTGACATACACTTCATCAAAGATAAACTTGAGGCGGGAATTATTTTCTTTCTGTTTGTGAAGTCTGAAAACAACTAGCTGATGTCCTTACTAGTAGGTACCAAGGCATTTGTAGGTAGCAAGGTGTTTGATGATTCTTTAGACAAGTTAGGCATATGCGATATTCATGCTCCAACTTGAGGGGGAGTGTTAGAATTATGGGATTCTGTTTCCATATTTATGGATTTTGTTTTCATATTTCTTTCCCTCTTTCCATTTCCTAGAATCCTCCTTATTTCCTCATTATTCTTCCTCCTTATTTTTCTCATTATTTTTTTCATCTTGAAGATATAACATTCAATATAAGAATACTCATTCAATTGTGTTCTTAACTTGTGTTCTTGACACCATAAACAAAGGATTATCATCCCAATCTTTCTATAACATGAAGTTATGGAAAATATTTTCCTGATTTTATCCAATTAAAAGGACACCTCAAACAATTTTGTTCTTAAAGGGTAGGAATCTAACTTAACTTTTGGTTAATTTTTCAAAAAGAAGAAATAAAATCTCAATGTTTAAAAAGAAGAAATAAAAGCCCAATTAGCAGGATTGTAGTTGATGGCAAAATAGAAAAGATTCTATTAAACGGTGATAGTAAATTTCCATAATCATGAAGTATCTTGTAAAATTGGGTCACATTTAGATCTTTTGTGAGATTTGGTAATTTAATCAAACATCTTGTGTGCAGTTCATATGCTTTAGGGCTTATTAAACAGATTTGTATCTCCGAACTGAAACAAACTTACCTTTGATACTAAAGTGAAAGAATTAAGCGAGAAACGGAGATAATACTTACTTGAACAGAGGATTGAAAACAGTTGCTCTTCGAAGCAAACTTGCGTCTCCCCTTTAGTGAGATCAAAAGGAAACCCAAACACAGGTCCATATGGGTTTACTGCTGTTCAAACCTAACTTTCGTCTCCTCTTTTGTGAGATGATCGATCGATCTAATAGACTTTGTCGTCTCTGTCTGCCAACAGCGTAATGGCGGTGAGATTTTTTCAATTAGGCGAGTAGATTAAAAGCTATCCTTCCATAAGAAAATACACTCAAAGTATTGCCAAAAATGCAGAGAAGGAAAGAAGAGAACATAGAAGGAGAGGACACTTTGCTTTCTATCGAGGCTTCTACGATTTCTATCTACCTTCTCTTATCTTAAACCCAAAGAAGAAGAAGGAGAAAACCAAGGTAGAAGAAGGAGATCTATTGTTCCCATAGGGAAAGAATGAGAGTGGGTGTTGGGCGCAGGCTGCAACAGATTTTCACGCAGATGAGAATGGAGAAAGAGAAGAAGAAAACAAACCGTCTACTGCTCTGCTCTGCTTTGCTCTGATCTTTTGTTCGTTGGCGGTGGCAATCGTTGAAGTTGTAGCGGGGCATTTCGGGCTTCAGCATTCCTCAGCCCAATTTTCATTAGAGAATGGATTAGTGCCGAACAAAAAATCGAACAAATCGATTAAACCGATCAAAATCAAATTGATTGGTTTGGTTTAAATTCGGTTCGGATCGATTTCGATTTTAAAAAATTCAAAATCGAAGTGATCGGTTCAATTTTCGGTTTTTATGTGATTTTAACCGACCGATAATATATAATAAATAATATATATTTTATATATAAATAATACAGTATGTTTAAAATAGTCGGTCGGTTCGGTTTTATTTTGGTTTTGGTTTTGGTTCGATTTTATTCGATTCGGTTACGGTTTGCATAAATTAGAATCGGTTTCGGATCGGTTTTGTTAATGGTCGGTTCAGTTTTGGTTTGAAAATTTTAAAAACGACCTAAGTCGGTTCGATTCATGGTTTAGGTGAAAAATCGAACCGACGGTACGGTTTTCAACCCTAGAATAGATATTTATGTCAAATCTGAAGTCAACTTTGCTCGTGTTTATCTGCCAAACACGGTGTCAAATCAAAACTCAACTAATGAGTAATTCAATGCCAAAATAGAAAAAGAAAAAGAAAAAGAAAAATGATGAGTAATTGTTGGGTTGCACAATAGCAAAACATTTTGTAATTCCTTGATAATGATCTCTAATGCGTCCAAATCTCGTCTTCCCAAGAGTTTGACCTGCAAAACAGATGTTAGATTGTCAAAGATAGGGCTGGGCTGGGCCGGTTAACCGGACCGTTTAGCCTAAACTGAGGACCGGACCGAAATTGTAAAGCCCAAAATTTTAAGGATCGAGCTCGGTCCGGTTGACCCCGGCTAACCGAAAGTTCGGGCCTGTCAGGATCGATCTCGGTTCAGCCCAAAATTTCCAGCCCAACATGTTTGTATAATGTTTTTTCAGCCCAAACCCCAAAACCCAACATGCTTAAGCCCAAAAACCGGACAAAATAAAGATAACACACAACTCAAAGAAACAAAAAATCAATAAACAAACCAACCAAACGTACCCTAATTCAAAAACCTCGAAATCAAATTTTGTCTTCATCATCTCATTTCCATTTCCACACTTGATGTAAAACCCTAGCTAGGGTTAGGGTTTATGAAATTCGATTCAGATGGGGAATTGTTGTAGATCACCGGTTGCGGTGGCGAGGGAGGACGTGAAATCGAGCTACAGCGGGCATGATCACAACCAGAAAGAGCGAGAAACGGTCGCAGTGAAGAAGACAGTTATTGTGCTGAACGGGATCAGCAAGGAGGGGGTGGAGGAGAAGTACGTGGTGGACAAGGAGCTCGGCTGTGGCAAATTCGGAGTCACTTACTTGTGCATAAATCGTGACACTCGGAAGCTTCTTGCTTGCAAGTCAATTTCGAAGCGAAAGCTTCGAACTGTAGTGGATGTCGACGGTGCGAAAAGAAGTGGCTATTATGAAGCACTTACTTGAGAATTCTAACATTGTGACCCTCAGGGAGGCTTGGGAGGATGAGAATGCGGTCCATTTGGTGATGGAGTTGTGTGAGGGTGGGGATATGTTCGATCGAATTGTGGCGCGTGGGGCATTATATGGAACGGGATACATTTAACTATATTTAATCATTCTCTAAGTACTCGGGCTGGGCCGGGTATTGGGACCGATTATTAAAATGATATTAAAAACCCAGACCAGTCCGGCTCGCTTGGTCCGGTTTTTCGATCTTAAATGCCCAGCCCTAGTCAAAAACCACATTTTTTGTAGCCGAAGGCACTCCGATGCTTAAATCAGCGACTCTGTTTGAATAAGGAAATAAATCTAGACAAAACTCAGTTAAAGTTGCATACAATTGTCGAATGTTCCTTTTACCATTTTATAATTGTCGCAGTTAATTCTTGCATGACTTAAGCATGTGAGACGCAACGGAATGAGATGTTTCTAGTAAAGTCTTCTCTTTTATGAAAATGCGTCCGTGGAGGCGCAACTCCCTCCACGACTATTTTTGTGCAACGTTCCTCTTCTTTATGAGAGAATTCATGTCGGGTCTGATTTGGACTTTGATTCGTTCGGGACTGGATTCGGGTTTTGATTATATCTTTTTTATAATGGGTCTTGTTTGGGCCTCTATGGTTGGCTTTAAACTACTTAGGTTTTACGAGCTGGCCCAATAGATGGGATGCCAGATCCTCGTGATTAATGTTTACTGCCACGTGTATGGCTTCGATGACAGTCTAATTTGATGTATCATCAGCTACTCACCCCCCTTAGTTAGTGGGTATGTTCGTGTATCCACTAACTTCGTGACGGTTAATATTTCAATTCTATATTTGCTTTGAACTTAATGTTGTTAGCAACTTTCGTTGGTCGATCGTCTTGATCATTTTTTTTATCCGTTCATTTTTGCACACATTTTTGAAATTTCGCTCGCCATTATATCCCACACGTCGTCCCATGAGTAGTCTCTTCGTTGCTCCGTTGTATAAAGTAGATCGTGACGGGTTTGTTTCATTCTTTATGCCATTTTTTATATTAGGGTTGTTTCTTTTTTCTATCGTCTTCTTCCATCTTTGCCTATTCGCGATGTCTTCCTGTGACTTACTGGATGGTGAGAAACTTGCTATCTGCGAAGCTTATTTTTCTCCCAAGAAGGCTTTTCAGGTGACCTTGGATAACTTCCGTTCCGACTACCCTTTGCCTTCTGACCTTGAGATCATTCTACCTCTTGAGAACGACGTTCCTTGTCGTTCGAGGAAGGAGTATATTGCATTTTACCCACGAATATTTCACTCCAATTTTTTATATCCAGCTCTAGAGTTATTCTGGGCTTATCTAGACTTTCTGGGTATTCTTCATGCCGAGATGGGCCCTAGCGGTTGGAGGGTTATGGTTTCCACATATGCAAAAGCCATCCTTTCTGGTACTCCTTTGACTATTAGAATCTTGCACTCAGTGGTCGGTCTGTTGGTGACCTAGAGTATTTGTTTTCTTCATTTTCCTGCGTGTTTTGGCAATCTTAACAATAACATCAGGGGTTGGTCGCGGGATTGTTTTATGCTTCTGTCCATTCTGGCTACTTTGATTTGCAGGGTCAGCAAATAGTGAGTATTTTCGGGTTCCCAACAAGCGGAGTGATCTGCAATTGACTGCGGAGGAACAGATTATCAGCGAGCATTTTTGCAGCTTCCTGTGATTCCTTTGGACACCTATCTTTCTGATGTCATGGTGGAGCGCAGCGGTTTGTATAGTATGAATGAAGCTTAACGGGCTCTGCTAACTGAGAGGCAAGCTATGGAGATTGTTGCCCGCACTGCCCTTGTCGATGGTGGTAATGATGCCGTCGATGGGAAAGTGAGCTCTGCTGTTACAAATCTCGATGCTCCTGTTAGCATTGACACTACTGGTTTAGCTTTCAAGAAGAGAAAAGTTTTGAGGCCTGTTAGTCATTCGAAACAGTTGTTCCTAAGTTCTGATCGTGTTCCGAAGAGAAAACGGCAGAAACATGCAAACCGTACGAGGAGACATGACTCTTCTCACGATCGTCCAAAAGACGAGAAACCTATTTTTTACTCATTTCAAGAGCTTGATTTATCTTCTCATCTTTTCGGGCAACAGAGTCATTCTTCGAACCACAACCTCCTTTTCGGGGGAATGTAAGAGAGGAGGGAGCCCTAACGGCACCATGAACCGATGTGGCGAGTTTTTTCTTATTCGAGACACGACCAAGACTAATTACGAGCATCTTAGACGGGCTGGGAGGTTTGGGAACTTTCCTCTTTCTAACAATCGAGCTAACACTCCTAGAGCCTCTGACAACAACAAAAGCAATTCGGCCTATAGGTTATTTACCAAAACTCGTTTCGCAGCCGACATTCACATCACCAACACGTGCAACAGTCACTTTTGAAACGCGATCTACAGTAGGCTCTGCACGACTCGCCTCACTCGATGAATACAAGCCACTACGGATAATAGCATCCGTAGTAAGGAAATCTTCCATCGAGACTCGGGGAAGCTTGTCAAACCGATTACAGAACTCATGTTACTCCAACGACATGATAACTCCACCCTCTTAGGCTCTCGGAATGACCGCAGAATCTGATTTCCGCGCAACTTAAAATAGTTGGAAGCAAGGGATGCATAAAACCAAGACCTCGACCAACCTCCATATTCCTCTCGCAGACTCTTGAAACAAAATGGGGAACAAAGATCATAAATGTGGTTAGCGTTTACACTAAACCCCACCAAGGAATGCAAAACCTTGACATTCATAGGGATACCGAATACGACAACCCTTGCTAAGGTTGCAATCATCACCTTTGAACCGTTAGGAACCAGTTGGGCAAGAGCGATGTCCACAAAATCTAGGTACTCCCAGACGATCTCAGGAACCGAATGTCTAAAGCCATAATGAAACATACCAGGGTACATAGCGGTATAGCCATGCTTTGGACGATAGAGACTATCGCCCTCTTCAGGGAGAATGATTTCTAGATCAGCCGGTAATGAATAATCGTGATGAACGCTATCCAAAGTCGCATGTGTGTCCACTTAGGCGAAAAGAAAGCTTTGCAAGCATCAAGAACATCGCCACTCAAAACCCTGAAGCTAGACAAAGCTGCAAAGAGCAAAAGCAAAGGATAAATGAATCAACAACTAGAAGTCAAAAAGGTGTAAAGGGGAAAACCCCGAACTCAACTCCTCATTTTATAAGTATGAACAACGAAATGTCTGCTCTTGGGAGAACGTGCAAAATGACATTGCACGGAATCCTAGAAATCACGCTAAAACGAGCAGACGGACGGAACATCGGTGAGACGACAGCAGTGACAACGAGTTACAACATTAAATGCGCGATAATGTTGAAATCGAAAACCCAACCCCCACACAGTTAGTGGGTAGTTAGCGGGTACCTGAGCATATCCACTAACTAAGAGATGAGTAACTGATGATACATCAAAATAGACCGTCTTCACGGCCATACATGTGGCAGAAATCATCCATCACGAGGGTCATGTATCCCTCCCATCGGACCAGTTTATGAAGCCCAAAGAGAGCAAAACTAAACATAAAAGCTCAAACATGACCCATTAAAGGAAGTCATAATTAAAGCCCAAATCCCGACTCGAACGAGTTCTCTCACAAAAAAGAGGAATGTTGCATAAGAAAGAGTTGTGGAGGGAGTTACGCCTCCACGGACACATCTTTATAAAGGAGGAGACTGTTACGAGGAACGTCTCCTTCCATTGTGCCTCACATGCTTAAGTCACGTAGAGAATTAATCGCAACCATTATATAAGGTAAAGGGAACAATAGACCAAGGTATGCAACTTTAACTGAATTTTGTCCATATTTACTTCATTCTTGAAACAACTTTGTTGACTTAAGCATCAGAGTGCTTTCGACCACCAAAAAGGTGGTTTTTGGTAGTCTAACATCTGTTTTGCAAGTCAAACTTACAGGAGGACAAGATTTGGATGCATCAAATATGGTTATGAACCAATCAAAGCTGAGCTCAAATCATAAAAAAAAAAATATAGGCAAACATATCCCAAAAAATTCATTATTAATAAACACAATCTTTATTATAAAAAAAAATTGAAGACATTATACAAAAAACATACAAATATAATAAACCACAAGTTTCTTCTTCACAATTAGTTTAATTCAAATGTGGAAAAGCATGTCATTATAAAAAGATTGCAAATTAAAAAATAAAATTAAAGAATTACAAACTTCTGAAACTAAAATAAAATATGTCAAATAAATTATTAATTAAGTCACAATTTGAGTCTAGCTCAGATACAAATTATGAGAATTACGAGTTTATTGGTTGACACATTAATCTTAAGTCACCCACAACCGAAACAAAAATGACAATTCAAAAGTAACCCATTAAAAATGCCAAATCATCAAAAATTCTATCTCCATAGGAGTGGAATCAAAATCCACTCAACATAAGCATTTTTTTTTTCCATTTTCAAATTTAATTATGATCTTATATTAAATATTTGGTTTTTGATGAAATAAAATGTGATATTAAGGTGTATATTAGGGTTGGCAGAAATATCCGTTTTCACGGATATTCACCCGCCCTGCCTTGAATGTGTCAGATATGACAGAAATATGGTTTTACTTGAGAAAAATCCAAAATTCAAAGCTCATACATACATACATACATACATCTCTAACGAAAATTGAAAAAAGCTACAGTAAAGCAGGTAAGTCAGTCATGTCATAATTTTTGTTCCCAAAAAGCCCCTGTAGAAATTTAAATCTCAGCGCCTCTCACATCCCCTACATCACTCATTACATGCACCTAATCTCACCCGTACACGTGTCACACAACCTAAAAGTTGTGCCACCAAATCGAGAGAACCAAAAACATTTCCAAACTGTCAGATTCTTTAACCTCAACCGTGCACGTGTCTTTCACTACTCCATTTGCCTGTTTTTAACCCCAATTTCAATCCTCAACTTCTCCACTCTTCATGCAGTAGGACCCACCAGATTTTGTTATGGTGGACATTATTATGATTGTCAGAAGCTAACATTAGCTTGAGTCTAGGAAACATTATTATGATGGTTTGAGTGCATTTTTTTTCTTTATTATTATTTTGAATATATTCTCTCTTATCAATGTATTTTCAATATCTCCTCCTCCAAACTTATTTCTCACCATTTTTCTCATATAGATAAGAATTTTTAAAATATTTCTCATGCCATTTTTTATTACCAAAATTACCCTCGCTTATATGTTTTGGGTTTTTTGAAGTAGGTTTCAACGGACTACCCAAGTCCTATCAAGAAGTCTTATCCAAATTCTTGCGTTCATTATGTGGGCCTACTTGAAGGTCCAAGCTGTTTGGTAAAACCACTTAAGTAATAATTATAAATCTCCTAAATATTTATGAGCTCGAACACTGAATGTGGGTGCATCAATATTTAAAATTTCATAGACAAATGGTAACCCATAATTTGTTTATGTATTTGGTAATTTAGTGACCTATTTGAGGTATGCCGAAGGCACGACTCAAAACCAGGGTGGCATGCCACTATACCCGTGCCAATGGCACGGGTACACACTATGTGAAAAGTGTATGGCGGCACGGCTGGTATACTAGTATATATAATTTCTAATTGTAAAATTTATCCATAATAGAAAATTGGGTGGGAATTGGGAAGGGTTTGTCTTTTATGTGCAAGTGTCTTATCGTTGTTCCTGGATGTTTGATCTCAGAGATAACATCTGTATCCCACTTCGTGGTGCTTGCCTCCATCACTTCTCGATTAACATTGTCGCCTCCTTTGCGCTGGAAGTCGGCATCCGGGCTGAAAGTGGAGTCAGGTATGGCCTATTAGAATGGGCCTTTGATTCCCAAATATTCTATTCCCCCTTGCGTGGAAGGCGTATGCATTCCGAGTTTACCTGATACTTGTCCCAAGTTCACAAAGTGTGGGAATTGGGTCTGAGTCTTCGCAGATATTCCTGGTTGTCGATTTTGTACCCCCGCAGACCATATTTGAAGGCGGCGTTCCGCGGAGCATCCCTCCGCTTGCAGGTAGCTCGCCCTGGACTGTTTGTGTCTCTTACGAGACTAGACAACCTAAGAAAGTCCTCACTTCCATGCTGATCAGATGCCTACAGTATGTAGTCTTTTGTACTCGCCTCAGGGCGTTCGTAGTATGTAGGCTTTTGTATCCGTCTCAGGGCATTCGTAGTATGTAGCCTTTTGTATCCGCCTCAAGGTGTTTGTTGTTACATCTTTCCAATGATCAATAGAGTTTGTTTTATTTATTCTTGTTTTATTTCTTAAATGAATGCAAATCACATAAGTCTTTTAAGAACTCTAAACTCAATATTTACTATGGAAAGGGAAACAATAACTTTAAGCAACTAACTGTTGATGGAGATAAACTGATTTTGACATCGAAGCAAATTCTGATAACTTTCGCGGATGATTTAGCAGACTGTCGAGGTATTACATAGGTCACTGAAGAGCAAACCTTGCAGAGGGGTCGGGTCTCCGCGCTGACGAAATGTCGAGGGTATGTGTTCCCACTTGCCATTGCCATTATGACTCGCTGGGCGGAATAATTGATTGCTCCTGTAACGCTCGAAAATGGTGTCCATTCCGTCTTTAGGCCTTGCACTGGGTCAGGTTGCTCTGCATGATGTAGCTGAATCTAGGAGTACTCTATCTGTTTCAGTACGACACAGTGGCAACCTCGTGTCGTAGGTTGGTCTCCACGTATTGTCCCTTTTGAGTTGTTTTTTTTAAAGGCAAGCTGGATTTTTAAGGATCCCATAACCTATCAACTGAGCGACCTATAGGTCAACACCCATTAGAAAGTAACCATGCCGCAGGTGGGATTCGAAGCTAGGACGTGGGGGACAAACCCACACAAAGCCCTAACCACTAGGTCATAACACTATTGGCTTCCCTTCTAAGTTGTTAGCAGTATACTTAACATACTGGTGAAAGGTGGAGACCACTGCTTCCATTTGGTGTAGCCATGGTCTTCCCAAGATGAGGTTGTATGACGATGGTGCGTCTACCACCATGAAGTCCAAAAATATGACCTTCTTCAGCCGCAGTTTTCTAGCTACCGTGGCTAATCTTATCTTTTCGATGGGAAAACATTTCTCCCCACTGAATTTGATCAGCGGTAGCTCTGACACTAGGTTTTCCTCCTTGATGTTCATGCTGCAGAAAGCATTGTAGAACAAAACATTGAGCGAGCTTCCTGTGTTAACGAGAGCTCTCTTCACTTCCCATTTTGCGATGGAAATGGAGATGACCAAGGCGTCGTTGTGCGGTGCTCGGACTTCATCGAGGTCCTTGTCCGTGAAAATCAAAGTGGGAATGGGGTTTTGAATTTTCGAATAACAAACTTGTCTGTCTTCATTCGCGGGTTGTGTTCGCATATCTAGCAGAGTCTGCTTGCAGGACCTGTGCGACTGGTCTTCAATTCGGCCCGACTCCATAAAGGTCGTATATTATCCCAGAAGTTTCCTTCTCTATCTCTTTGACCGACTCCCCCTGTCCCTGGTCTGTTCTGGCTGCTTTCAGACTTTAGGAAGTTTTTCATTTTGCCCTTGCGGATCCAGTGCTCTACTTCATACCTCAGATTTTTGCGGTCATTGGTGGTGTGGCCGCCTTCCTTGTGGTACGCATAGGACTTTTTGTTGTACTTTTGGCAGGGTCTCCGCGTGTCTTCGAGGGCCACTTCAATTCCTCCCAATTTTTCATGGAGTTTAGTACATCCGACAGACTAGCATTTAGGGGTGTCACGGCTCTGGATCCAACGTAGTTGGATGACTTCTCTGGCCTGGGATGATCAGGATCCAGTCTGTTGTAAGTGCGTTTCCTTTTTCTCCGCTCATCATCCTCGTGTCTCTTTCCCTCATTTTTGTCCTTAGAAGCTGAAGGCTTCCTGTTGCCTTCGGTCTCCCTCTTAGCGGTCCTTGATTCCTCTAGGGTGATGTGTCTCTGGACACTCTTGAGGAACTCTGCCATGTCTAGAGAGGGCTCTAAGGTGAAGTCTTCAAAGAGCTTTCCCACTTTGAGGCCCGCAGTGAACGCCATCACAACTATATCGTCGTTGCACCATCGATGAGGGTCAGCTCATTGTTGAAGCGTGTGACATACTCTCGGAGCATCTCGCCGGACCTCTGCCTTAGAGAGAGTATGTAGTGCAGGCCTTTTCTGAAACGCTGGCTTCCGACGAAATGTGTCAAGAATTCATTCGCCAATGTTTTGAAAGGAGTCGATTGACTTCGATGGAAGGTTGTAGAACCATGTCAATGTAGAGCCTTTAAGAACTGGTGGGAAAGGTTCTACACATGACGGATTCAGATCCTTCTTTGAGCGCCATTATGTGCTGGTAATGGCGTAGATGATCGATAGGATCAGTGGTTCTGTCATAGGAATCAAGCTTCGGGGAGTGAACTTTCTTGGAAGTGCTTCAATTATGATTTGGTCCACAAAGGGTGGGACGAAGAGGTGATATAGTATGTTCGGATCGTGCACTCCTCTGCGGAGAGGGTTCCCGGGACCGAGCCTCTCTATCCTAGTGGATGAATCAGCATTAGCCGCACAACCTCCCTTAGTTCAATAGGAACTGGTGGGGCCTAACTCTCCTGCGCTTGCTCCCTATCGTCTACTAGAGGTGGAGGTTCGTACTGTTCTTGGTTTCCATCAGTAGCAGGTGGATTCTGTCGTGTGAGTATCTCTACCGCCTTAATAACCTGTTGTATTTAGGATGCCAACACCTCGATTCTGGGGTCTGTCGTTGGTGCAGAGGCGTGAGTAGGCTGCTCGTGCATGGCAGGAACTGATATAGGGACAGCCGGAGCATTGGGCGTGTCCCCTGGTTCGTTGTTGCGTGACCTAGTGGTCACCATCTCTCTGGGATTTGGTAGGAGACGAAGCTTAGTGTAAAGTTAAAAACTATGTCGTCCCCACGGACGACGCCAAACTGATGCAGTCGATTTTTGCTCCCTGCTTTGACCATGTTCCTACTGACCTATAGAAGTAACGCACGTGACCCACAGACCATCGTGGGGTGGCCGATGACACTCTGATGCTAAAGTCAGACACGGATCTGAGGAAAGTGTAATGTTGTAACAAGGATTTTTTAGCATACCAACCTCATGTCTTATTTATAGTGCAAGGAGTCCTAGTTCAACCAGAACATCGTAGTCATAGTTTAGGGAGGAGATATTCGTGGAGATCTCTCTCTAATTAAGAGTCGTGCTATAGGAGGGAAGTTATTTGTTAGCTCTGCATTCCTAAATACGCGGGAGATAGTTCCCAATCCAAGAGCAATCCGTAGAAGGAAGTTTCCCTATGTGGAAGATACTCTGGTGTTTGCTTCGAAGTTGGAAGCAGAGAGCAGCTGTAGTTGCTCGTCCGAAGCTGATCCTTGAGATACTTGCCTGAAGATGACTTATGGGTATTGAGGATGACTGTGAGACGTGTGGGCCTAGCATGCTGTGAGAGTTCGGGTCCGCTTGGTCAGACTGAAAGTTGTGCGAGCTTAGATCCACTTGGGCTGGATATGTGTTGGGCCGATGCTTGAGCTCGTAGTTCCTCGAGATCATCATGACACGTGTTCGACTCAGGAGTGTGACCGTTTTTATGTATCATCAATTATTATTATTATTATTATTATTATTATTATTATTATTATTATTATTGTTATTATTTTCAAACATAAAGACATAAACCATAGGTCCCTCACAAAAACTAATTATGTCTTGAGGCAGGCCGTACATATCAATATATAAGAGAGTATTTGTTCAAACATTATTATAATTAAAAAAAAAACAACCTTGATTTTGAGCGTTCTTCTTTGCAAAGTTAAAATTTTGCTTTCCAAGAATTTGTCTTTTTTCTACTATGGATATCTTTTCATTTGTTTATTAACTCTGAGAAATTTCCCTTTTCTTTCAAAGCTCCAGTTATTTTAAAGTCATTTGATAAATTAATTTTTTTTCAAATGCTAACCTTGCTCCCTTCGTGCTCTGCATATCATTGAAATTCTTTTTTTTTAGATCCTTACAGTAAGGACTACATAAATGACTACTTGTTTGATATGTTAACAATCTAGCTTTGATGTAACAAATAGAAGTTTGTTAATTATGAGAGGAAATGAATTTAGGGTATGTATGGTTGCATGGAATCTTATTTCATGGGAATCCATGAAGAGACAGTTACATTTAAGCTAAATGAAGTAACCTCATTATCCACTACTAGATTTTTTGATTAATAATGAGAATGAAAGTCTCATGAACTTGATAATTCCACTTTTACTTCCCCCAAAGCATGTGATTTCCATGTTGATGAGACTTTCATTCCCACCATTGATCAGAAAATCTAGTTGTGGATATGAGTTTCACCTTAATTTAACTTAAATGTAGGTGGTTCCCTCATGGAATAAGATTCCAACATTCCATGCAACCAAACATACCCTTATATCCATATGGAAAATAACCCAAAAGAAAAATAAACTCTGCTATTTATTAAAAAAGATACATATGATATTGCAAACACTATACAATGTTGGATCGGGGGTGGGGGGGGGGGGGGGGGGCTCCTGTGCAGGAAGCACATGAGGAGGTCATGTGCACATCTCTGAGCTGTCAGAACTGATCCGACTGCTCAGGATCGATGGATTTCAAAAAAATGGGATTTCAATTTTTTTTAAAATCCATCGATCTGAAGCCGTCGGATCAGATCCGACGGCTGAGATATGTGCACATGACCTCCTCTTGTGCTTCCTGCGCATGACACCCCCCCCCCCCCTCCCCCCCCCCCCCTCAATCCTACAATGTTGTAAATATTAAGGAATGCACATCTTTCATCACATCGTTTCATATTCCAAAGTTATGTCTTTCAAAATCCTAAGTTATGTCAAAGGATAGCTTATCAACATCATCCCTATTACAAGTTATGCCGATTTCATGTTATGGAAAAACATAGGTTGGTCAGTTTGAGCATGTCTGAAAGCCCACAAACTTATTACATCAACATTTGCTTGCAACTGGTGTTCTTTGTAGAATGTCTTCCATCCACTAATAAGACATTAGCATTCACCCAACCCTTGTATGACACATTGAATGATTTCCATCTCGATCATAAATTATAACTGCAATTCCATTGACAATATTCTTGCCCTCCTTTAACATAGGTGTTATATAGGGATTCTACAAAGCCCCTTTGTATAGGAAGTCTTGATTGGCTGTCTCTGACATCACTTTCAGTCAAGCGGCTTCACAAAAGCTGGACTACATTGTCTGTCAATGAAACCCTGCAAGGCTGGCATTGATTCGGTTGGATGTTCAAATAAGCATCTATGTCTAAGTCCTGTCATGCATTTCTTTTTGGATAAATGATTATTCAAAGACATCAGGTATGGTCGTGCTAACTTTTGATGATTGTAAGAAGTGTGATATGGGCTTTTATGTTTCAAGACTTGACGATACAAAGTGGTTGCTTCTCTTAAGGTATGGCGCTTGTTTTGCTCGTGGTTGGAGTTTCAGGTATTTGTCTATATGTAGATCTCCTCGTGCACTTGCTATCCAGGGATAAGTGATTATTCAAAGAGGTCAGATCTGGCTTTTTCTCTTCCAACATTAGACGATTGGAAGGTGGGGCATCTGGACATCTATGTTTCGTGATGTGTTGATTCAAAGAGGTTGCTTCTTCAAGGTCTAACACTTTCTTGCTCATGTAAATAAGAATATTAGCTGCTAGAGTAACGTCTAGATCAAGGTTGTTATCTTTCTTACTCCTTTGAGTATTAAAAAAACACTCCTCTAGACTCTGGTTGCTATTGTTGCCCATTTGAAAACAAACAAGTTTAATAAGGAGAACATTCTAACTTTCAACACAAATATGTAATCTGTGATATAAACATCACGGGTCTCCATTTTTATGCATCGATAACATAATTGATGTACACATTTTCTATCTATAGGGATTGATTCAACATAATATCATAAACTACAAGTTTTTGAAAATCTTTATTTGCATTCCAAAAACTCAATTTATCATTCAAAGGGTCCATCCACTACAAGCTCATTTCATAACTATTCTCAAAATAATCGAGTTCATACAATCTGGGGTTAGTTGGTAGTATGACCAAAATTTACATGAACATTAATCAAACATGACCAAAATCGGAGATGCATAATTAGCAAGACTAGGAAAGCCAGTATCTGTGAGTGAGTCTAAGGATAAAAGATTTAATCAATGGATCATAACAGAAGAGATCGTTAGAACCATAAAAAAAATAAAGTTTGACTTGGACATAATTTTGTCTTGGCATAAAAAATGGGAGTTGAATTGGATTAATAGAATTAATGCTTATTATGTCATCCATAATGTGACCCTCAGAGCATGTAGCTGTGTTACTTTGAACTTTGCAGCGAATGATTAATTATTTGGACCATAATTGCAACTGATCATGTATAGATTAACATATTTGTTGAAACTTTGAGAGATGGAAAAATGGAAAGATGCAAAATGTGCACTCAAAGGAAGTAGCATAAGGATGGTATCTGGGATAACAAAGGCGGAATCGGCCAATGTTCTTGCTAGCTTCTTTTTTTCCCGTTTGCAACAAGACCCATAGAAATTGAAATGTCAATGAAGAGTAATTGAGTGCCTACCATTACAACCTTCATCATAGTTTTTTTTTTTTTTTTTTGTTAAAACCTTGCTTACCGTAAAAATAAAAAAAAATAAAAAAACTAAGAATTACAACAGTTCCAAGCCCAAGCTGCAAGGTTATGAGCCTCTCTATTGAGGTCTTTAGGGATAAAATTACAATACCAGAATGGATGCAAGAAAAGTAGAGTTTTAATATTACATATAATGGATTGCCACATCTAGTGGATATCTGAATCATCCACCACTAAGCAATCATGCAAAATAGAATGAAGACTACCCGAGTCTCCTAGCAAAAAACATGTTCGCCATTTTCTTGCTTGAATCAAGAGCGATGTAGCTTCCGCAACTAAGCATTCCGCCATTGTGCTATCGTAGATCTTCCCCTGAATCTTATGCGTCAATCTTACATACACGTTACCCTGAGCATCAACCACAAAAACTCCTAGAGCACCCTGTTGTGATGAGGCACAACAACTGGCATCATAAGTAACAATGATCATGTCCTGCTCCAGTCTAAGTGGGGGTGATAGAATGTTTCGGTGTTGAGAGTTAATTTGATGATGTTCAACTGCATGGAGTTGACAATGAATCATATGAAGTCTAGGCTTCTAGCTATCAGAAGGAATAAAATGAATTGAAATGAGTATGTGTTGTGGGACTCTAGAATCAATGATAGCATTGTCCAGGGCTTGGTGAAGAGAGATGATGGCAGAAGCATTTGTCACAGAAAGGGGCGTATCAAACCATAGTTTTTTCCCTTTTTTGCCAAAGATGGTGGATTAAGGTTAAGAGAAGTGGTGTAGAAAATTGTGCTTTCCTAAAAATAATATTGTTGAGAAACTGCTAAATGGAAAAGATGATCATAGTAAATTGAGAGAACAATTTAGGTTTGATGTTACTCTGAGCGGAGGCAATGTACCACAAGAAAAAGAAGAAAGTTGGGGGCAGTCCTTCTGTCACATTGGCCTTGAGCCAATCAATTGGGAGAGGAGTCAAAAGCCAAAATTTGGCAATAAGGGGACATAGAAAGAACATATGTGTAACTTCCTTTATGTGATTTTGACAGAAAATGCAATAGTCATTAATCGACACATGAAGTTTGGAAAGCTTAGTCATGGTAGGAAGGAGATTTTGGAAAACTTCCTGATAATGAACAGAGCGGATGTAGGTGCCCTTATTCTCCATAATTCCCGGGCTATTTTGTGACTAAGAAGGGAGGTTGGAGGTGGGAGCAAGGAGGATGGTGTTTCCAAAGCTTCACTAACAAACGCTTTGGTAGCACTTCGAACCGAGAAAACCCCTCTCTTATCAAATTTCCAGATTAGTTTATCGAAGGAGGTTGAAGGTCCAATAAAGACATCCGAAATGTCCTTGGCCACTGGTCTCAGCCTTCATCATAGTTAAATTGTTAATGTTAGCATCTGATTTCAACCACATCAAGTGACATATAACAATAAGAGGATTGTTGACCTTACACAGCTTGAAGCTATCAGCTAGTTGGTGTATTTCTTGAAGAAGCTCTGACATTCTGGTTTAATTTCTTCAACATTACAATCCACCCCCATAAAACTTATTGCATCTGACTGAGTCCAACGTCTGCCATAGCAAAGAGATGTAATGAAGTCATATTTGCTTATTACATTGGGGTATCACCAGTTTGCCCTTACAGTGGGGTGGTGATAAAATGAAGTCATATTTGATGATGACTATATACCACAACATCATCTCTTGGGACACAAGATAACATTTGAAAAAAGACAATCTATCAACTGTTTCTGATAGTGGCCCATGGTTAAAGAAGAAATTAGAGCACTACTACGGTGCCTGGTGGTGTGCACCGTAGACTTGTCTCGAGATATCAATTATGGAGGCTCTGTTCACCTTCTTTACCTTCCCTTTTCTTCTATATAACACGAGACACAAACACAGTTAAGAGTCGTCAAGAGAGTGAGTTGGGTGGGTGTTGATTCTGTGAAAGAAAATGAAGGCAACAGGAAAGAGTGGTGCAAAAGGCAACGGAAAATCTGGTGGAGGGCAAGAGAATGATGGAAGGAAAGATAGAAGATCAGCAACTGGGATGAGTGGGTCACCAAAAAAGGGAGGTCATGGAGGTAAGTTTACTTGGTCTGGGGATCATGTGTTCTCTCATGTTGAGGCTGGGTTTCACAAGGAGGATGCTTTAGATGTCAAGGATCCTAATTTTGAAGATCCTGAAGAATAAATAAGAGATTAACTCAGAGAGTTCTGATGTACATATTTGTTTATTGGGTATTGCTCTATCTTTTTAGTCTTTAATTTAGAAATAAAAGATGTTGTTTCTTTGTACCAAAAAGCAACAACAATTTGGATCTAATATTTTGGTTACTGCTCTATGAAATCCTCGAGTAACTGTATGTATATGATTCTCGCACTGACAATTTGATCTTTAAGACCAATTTTGGAGGATGTTGATCAGCAGTACAACCATATAAAATGACAGACATTTTTAACTTGGTTAGAAACTTGAATCGTTTCATTTAAATGATCAACTCAAGAGAAGTAGTTATATCAACCAAGAGTTCATTTCTTTCAAATCTTAAATGTCTAATCTAAGAGCAACTTTTTTTTTTTTAATTTTTTAAAATTTTGAAGAGCTTAGCTCCCAGTAAGCTTAATACCATTGCAACTGGATCAAAGTTTGAAGCCCAGTAGTCATTAACAAACACATCATAAGTTTAGTAACTCAGGCATCAATATTCATATAGCTATCTGATTGTTTGCTGTTAACTACTGGCATTGGCTTGAGAAAAGTTGATAAAAATTATGGCAGATTTGATCCCCACCCTAAGCAATATGAAATTTATTACTTTGACAGAGCAGGTATGAGGAGTCCAACTATTTGCTTCAAAACCATTCTTGCTTAAAAGGGATTCAAAACTGTTATTTGGATGACATTTTTTTTGAACTAGGTTAGGATAATGGGTCATGATTCAGGTTCTCATTTATGCAAAATACTTGCGCCATTTCCATCTCTATTCCTCCAGCTTTAAATATTTGATTGGTGTAAATTTAAGAAATACAAATCATGAAAATCGACATACTTATGTGAAGCAGATTGATTGTCTCTACCCAAATCCACGAAACTAGAAAACTTGTAGATGATGAAATTAACCTGACCCCTTGAAGTTGGTGGTACTTGAAACTAAATGGAGTGAAACAGTGATGCTAAGCTAAAGAAATGGAACTTCTCAAAGTCATTAGATTCTCTGGCCAGTAGCACCCTCACAAGAAAACCAAATGTATGACACCCTTGCTGATCTGATCAACAAAATTGGATTGGATGTAATAATATTCAAGTGTCTAACTTTATCCCAAATCATAGATGGGACTCCAAATTTTTACTTTAAACTATTGATTGATTTTAAGAGAAGATGTGATATTGTAATCAGCAGTAGCTACACCTGTCAGTTGGCAAGTCTCATTCACTCACTCACCCTCTCTGTCTCCCTCTGGATGATAATTGATAAACCCACAAATCCCATTCTTTCTGTCTCACTAATCACCAAATCATTCAATCAACAATCACCATGTCCACTCTTCTTCGATCAACCCTCCTCCCACCCAAACCCAAAACCACCACCACTTTCACCTTCTACACCATAACCGCGGTCGCCACCGTCCTCTTCCTCCTTTACACCACCACCACCACCACCCCACCACCTAAATCCACCTACCACCGGCTCTACACATCCTGCCCCGTCATCACCTCCTCTTCCAACACCACCATCTCCCACCACCTCTACACCCTGACTCGCCGCCCCCACGTTGCAGGCAGCGAAGCCAACGCCGAAGCCGCCTCTTACGTCCTCTCCACCTTCACCTCATACTCTCTCCCCTCCCACATCACCTCTTACGGTGTCTCCCTCACTTACCCCATCTCTCGCTCTCTCAAGCTTACACGCGTCCCTCCGGACCCACCTGTCAACTTTCCTCTCCACCAGGAAGTTTACCAAAATGACCCTTACGCTGACGTGGCCGATCAAGTGCTCCCCTCCTTCCACGCCTATGCTAAATCGGGGACAGCCGTGGGGCCCGTCGTGTACGTGAACTACGGGCGAGTCGAGGATTATCAACGGCTGGCCGAGCTAGGAGTCCACGTGGCAGGCTCGGTTGTGCTGGCTCGGTACGGGAAGATCTACCGAGGCGACATCGTGCGCAACGCTTACGTGGCAGGTGCGGTGGGGGCGATCGTGTACACGGACGTGAAGGATTACGGAGGAGGGAATGAGGAAGGGAAGGGCTTTCCGGAAGACAAGTGGATGCCACCCAGCGGGGTCCAGGTGGGGTCCGTCTATTGCGGGACTGGGGACCCCACGACACCTGGATGGCCCAGCACCGTCGATTGTGAGAGATTGAGTGATGAGGAGGTTGAAGAGAGCGGAGACGTTCCATTGATACCTTCGTTGCCCGTCTCTGGGGCTGATGGAGAGGTGATTTTGAAAGCTGTGGGTGGACAGGTGGCAGATGATGATTGGCAGGGGAGTGTGGGGTCGCCCTTGTATAGGGTGGGCCCAGGTCCTGGGGTTCTCAATCTCACTTACAAGGTAGGTCTGTCAGTAACCAGTTTTTTCAATGAGATGGTTTTACGGTTTAGGGTTTAATATGATGGCTCTGTTGCAGGGGAATCAAGTTATAAACACAATTGAGAATGTAATTGCTGTGATTGAAGGAGTGGAAGAACCTGATAGGTATTTTTCTTTTTTCAAATCTTAATATATGTATGATGTTCAAGTACTGCATTCTTATTTATTTTCAATGATTAAGGCACGTGAAAAGTTAACAAGTTCATCCGAGGCTATTGATATACTTTACTGAATCTGGATTCCATGAACCCGCTATTTAACATTGTATGATTTTCATCAATAAACGCATGCATGCCAAATGATAATGCTGTTTGCTCTTAAAAATATTATTATTTTTAGGTTTCTCCGTCTTATTTTATTTATTTAAAATGGAGGTGGAATAATCAGCTTAGGTCCAAAAAGTTCCCCAGTTTAAGCGAAAACTAGCATCCACTTCACTATTCTCAGAGGAAGAAGATAGTTAATTATGTGGTAACTGTTAACAGGTATGTCATTCTAGGTAATCATCGTGATGCTTGGACATTTGGGGCGGTCGATCCTAATAGTGGAACAGCAGCCCTATTGGAGGTAAATTTCTTGTTTTCTTTTTTAAATACAGGATATGCTCATTCTTAGGTATAAAAGAAATGAAGGCATGCCTTATCTTCTTACCCTACCGGATATTAGCTATTAAGGTTTTTATAAATATATCTACAATGCCAAAAATGAAGCATAAAAAGCAGGCGTTTAATATTACAAATAAGAGGGCGCCAGACCCAATGCATAGTAGACAGCAGTAGAGAGTCTCCATTTTGGATAAGGTCAAGCAGGGTCGCCGAGTCTCCAAAAAAATGTCTGGTCCTTCACCTCTGCTTGAATGAGTAGCAAGGCCGCCTCCGCCGCACATCCTTCCGTCATCGCATTGTCACAAGCTTTTTCACCTATTTGGCAGGTAACAAAAGCCATAACATTTCTAGCGATGTCGGTTGCTGAAACTCCCACACCTCCCTGCTTGGTAGATTAAAAAAAACAAGCATCAAATGTGACAATAGTCATATCTCTATCAAGGCAGGGTGGAAGAGGTTGAAGGTGATTTGCTCTAAGATTAATTCTGTGGGTGTGGGCTGAGTGGATTTGGTCCTGGATAAGCGGTGAAGGTGAAGGTACATTGACCACCGAGGCTAGGGCCAGATCTATAGAGGAGCGGGAGGCAAGTTGTTTGTCTGTTATGGCTGTATCCAAGATTTGGGGGATTGATGGAAAATGGGGTGAGTCTTCGACTGACCTAGTAAGGAACCATTATTTTGCGAAGACTCTGAAAGATGACGACAATGGGATATAAAAGTCATAGGGGAGATCTTGGTATTGTTGAAAATATTTTGATTAAGCAGATACCAGATAGTCATAAGAATAGTTGTAAACTGAGAAAACATCTCTTCAGATCTCACACATGGGCTTTAGCAGAATCCCACATAAATTTAAAGACTCTCATAACCTAAGTTATTAATGCGGCGATTAATCGCAATTCAGGGTTTGACCGAACCGATTTGGGTGAAAACGATTGGAGTTTAGCGGACACCGATTAATTGGCAAACAAGCGACGAGTCACCGATTAATCGGTCCAGTATAAAGATCTCTTGACGGCGACTAGATATCTAGCTCTGGACGACGACAATTTATGTCTCTCTCCGTCTATTTTCCTCCCTTCATTCAAACCAAATCTACCACTTCAACCGTAATTTCCCTCTTCCCATGTAGAATTCATATGGACTAGGGGAGCTTGTTGATTGAGGTTGTTTGTAGTGATATGGATTTTGGTAAAGCAGTTGATTGTTGTTGAAACAAATTGGATTCAGTGATGCTGAACTCCTACTTTCTGTGCATTTGACATTTTTGGCCTTCTGATTGAGAGCACTATTTACTGAACTTCACAATTTTTTTGGAAATTTGTGATTATGCGTGATAAATTCACACAATTTTCACGCACTTCAGTCATGACTTCCTTTATCATTTGGTCTAGAATATATTGGCAAAATCCTCTAGATGTGGAGTATTTTTGTTTATACAAAGTGATCATTCTAGAAATATCTTCGATGCAAAGTAATACAGTTTACCGTCATGGGTTAGTGGGATAGGTAGGTTGGTTCTACCTATTTAGTTTGGCATCTATTTTGCTTCTGATAATCTACAATTTTCTTTTAGTTTTTACAACATTTTGATTAATTATTTATTTTTGTAATCTATGACTATGATTAAATTTTAAAGATATATACTTTGAATAAAATTGATCGATTAAATCCGATTAATCTTCATTAATCCCGCTTAATCGTAATTCGATCCTGGACCGCGCTGCGACCATTTTCCAATTTAACTGCATAGCTCATAACGGAGTGAAGATTGAGATTTGGGCCTACTTAGTTAATAGGAAGAGGGGATAGGAGCTAGAGTTGAGAAATGACGGGGCAAAGAAAGAAAAGATGGAACACATCTTCCTTCTGGATATGAAAAAAGGCGCATCTGTCCTGGATGGGGATATGGATCCTAACAAGATTGGCTCTTGTGGGGAGGAAAATTTGGCTAATCTTCCAGAGGTGTAACAGAGCACTGGTAGGGGTTTTGATTCTCCAGATGGATCTTAAGAGTTTAGAGCCAAAAGTGGGATGAGGTAGAAGGGAAGTAGAGCTTTCCAACCGACTCATGGTGAAACCCCGCGTAGCGCTTTTGATCGAAAACAATCATCTTTCTTCAAAACTTCAAATAAGAAAGATAAGGTCTGAATTCTAATGGATAGCACTTCTAGGGAGGTCCAAAGATTCGAATGGAGCTAAGAAGAGCGAGATCAGTAGGGTCGTGGACACAATCCGCAAGAACCATATCTAGTTTGACCCAACAATCCTATCAGAGGTTGGTTTGATTTTCAGACATGATTTGCCAAATAAGAAAGCGCTTCATTTTGAGGAGGGCCGTTAGGTTACCCCTCCAAGCAAAAGAAGCCAAGGAGGGGAGTTTTCCTAACTGGAAGATACTCTGTGTCGGAAATAGAGCGACTTGAATTGGCATATTCGATGGTGTTGAGGATAGGAGAGAATATTCCACATGTTCTTAGCCAATAAGGCAAGATTTTTGTTCCTACAAGAAGGAATATTGAGACCCCCAAGAATTCGGGCAGACAAACCAGATCCCAAGTACAAAGATGTTTGGCCTTACTTTCTATCGCCCAAAATCCCTAGCCAAATGGTTTATCTTTGTGAAGACGGAGCAATGCAATAGAAAAGTTTGCATAGTGTAAATGAGGATCGAGTTAAGAACCGATTTAATCATCATTGTTTGACCTGCTTGAGAAAGAATTTTGGCTTTCCAAGAAGAAAGTTTATTATTAACTTTGTCTATAAGGAATTGAAAGTCCGTAGCTTTCTTTTTGGAGAACAGAAAGGGGAACCAAAATATTTATCTTTAAGATTATATCTTCTTGTTCCCAAGATCCTATTAATCATTTTAGCATGTTTAGGGTGCACATTGGAGCTATAATAGATAGAAGATTTGTCATAATTAACTTCTTGACCTAAATGGGCTTCAGCTAAAGAGGCTCTATAGAAAAACATCAAATTGTCCACATAGAGCAGATGACCGATCGAAGGGGAATATCTCCGGAGTTTGATACCTTGAATTTTGCCTTTTGTTTCAACCTTGTGGAGAAGGCGTAAGAACGCCTCAGCTACCAACAAGAAAAGGTAAGGAGATAGGGGGTCGCCTTGGCGTATGCCCTTGGAAGGCTTAATTGGCAGAAGGGGAACTGTTGAGAAGGACTTGGAGAGAGGTCGTGGATATACATTGATTGATCATTTTTTCAATCCATCCATCTGCAAAACCAAGTTGTTTCAGCACTTGGGCCAGAAAAGACCATTCGACCCTATCATAGGCTTTGGCTATATCCATCTTGATTGCCATCCAACCTTGTTTTTTCTTTCGAAAGTGCTTTATCTGATAGAAAGTTTCATGTGGAAGGCTAACATTATCCGCTATTGAGCGACTTCGAAGAAAGACTCCCTGGTTAGGAGAAATAATGTTATCAAGCAAAGGTTTGAGACGGTTGGCAAAAATTTTGGAGATCACTTTGTAAATAACATTGCAAAGGCCTATAAGACGAAATTTATCCGGTGAGATAGGATTGTCCACTTTAGGGATTAGAGCAACGAATGTCTCATTTAACTTAAGATCTATGAGATCAGTTTTCACAATATCCAAGTAATATTGAAAGAAAAAAACGTGAAAACCGTCGGAGTCTGGAGCTTGAGCTTTGTGGCTGCCCATATTGAAAACAACTGCCTGAATATTCGCAGTGGGAAGAGTCAACAATATTGCATTATCCGACTCCGAGATGATCGGACTAAATAAGGCGTGAATCCCCGGGTCAGGAGTAGGATTGGAGGATTGAAAAATACTGGAGAAATAGGCATTAATAGTGGCTCCAACAGTTTTCGGTGTGGAATGCCACACATTGTTGCCATCTTTAAGGCGAAGAATCAGGGAACTAAGGTGAAAAAATTTGTTGTTCTTGTCACCGTCTTTGAGCCAAGAAGAACTAGATTCGTTTCACCAAAACATTTCTTCGCGAAGCTGAAGTTCAGAAAGACGCTCTTCCAACAAGGAGATAGTTGTGGCATTGTCTTCAAAGGAGGATCATTTTGGAGTTTATCCAAGGACGAGAGAGTATCAGAGAGGCTGAATGTTCTTAAAGTATCTCTAATTCTACCTAGCGAGGCTGTAATTAAGTTTTTTGGTTTTGAGATAGATATTGTGAGCCGGAAAGGGGTGTTGTCTAGAGGCCCAATTATGTTGAATCACCTGTTTGCACGAAGGATCTCTAGTCCACATGTTAAAGAATTTGGAAGGTTTTGGATTAGGGCTAGAGTTTGAGTCTAATTGGAGGGAGATAGCCCTGTGGTCCGAAGAAGAGGTTTGGATTGTAAGAGCAGAAGCAGAAGGGAACAAGTCTAACCACTCAGTTGAAACAATGATATGATCCAGTTTAGCCTTAACCCCATTTTTATTTTTTCTCTTGTTGTTCCAGGTGCATTGCGAACCATTTAGGGGGAAATCCAACATTTTTTTATTGTCAAGAAAATTTCTAAGGTGACTGAGACTAGAACATGAAGGTTAGTTACCACCCATTTTTTCCCCAGGTTGACTTATAGTATTCAAATCTCCCATAACAATCCCTGGTAAAGGTTGAATAGAGTATAGGTTAGACATGGAATGCCAAAAAATCTCCCGTGAAACGGGATTCAGTTCACCATAAACAAAAATGACCAACCATGCAGAGGAAGTAAAATAGTCGTCTAGAACACAATTAAAATAATTTTTACACGAAGAAATAATGGTAAGGTTAATACATGTTATCCAAAAAAGTGCAAGTCCTCTAGCTAGTCCCTGCGCTGGCACTGATGCTCCATGTGCGA
Organism: Berberis vulgaris; assembly: GCA_963556465.1. Lineage (NCBI taxonomy): Eukaryota > Viridiplantae > Streptophyta > Magnoliopsida > Ranunculales > Berberidaceae > Berberis > Berberis vulgaris. The sequence continues at coordinate 73,911,600 of OY747130.1, forward strand.
AGCCAGTCTCCGGAGTAAGCGGTCCATCTTGGAAGAGCAAGACTTGGTTTCAGACAGAAAAAAATTATATCGGCATTGGACTTTTGGGAGAGGGTCTTCAGGTTTTGGAACGTTTCGGCAGACCCCATGTCTCGAGCGTTCCATGAAAGCATCATGACTGAGGAGGCGACCCTTCAACGGCGGTCGCCGCAGCCGACTGGATAGCAAAAGTGGCTGAAGTGATGTTTGATTTGATGACTGATGTCTCCTCTATTTGAACAGGGGAATAGGAGTGTGCATTGGCTGAAATAAATCTGGCTGGGTTCATAATATTCATCCTCATATCCATCTCAAATGCCTTCATCATATCATTCTTAACAACCATCATAGCTGACTTCATAACAACCTTCAGCGCTGACTTCATAAAGGGCTCCATAACTACTCAACGGTCGTTATAATACCGTTATCATAAAATTCCATATGTTACTTGCAGTAGCACTAAAAACTGCTTTTTGCTCAACCATGTGCTTGGCTGTACCATTTAATGTGTTCACATTAATTGGTGAGAATGCTTTGAAGTAAATTAAGTTTAGTTTTTTTTTTTTTTTTTTTGAAGGATTCCATAACCTATCAACTGGACGATCTATTGGTCAACACCCATTAGAAAGTAATCATACCGCAGGTGGGATTCAAAGCTAGGACGCGGGGGACAAACCCACACAGCCCTAGCCACTAGCCCATAACACCATTGGCTTAAATTTAGTTTAGTTGGTGGTTGGTTGTACCAATTAATGTATTCACATTTGTTTGATCGACCACCAGAACATGATTGAGCGATTCCATCGACGTCGATTGCTTGAAGAGTCGACCATATCTCCCCACAAATTCAGTTTTCGAAACCGGTCGATCACCGGGATGAATCGAGTTACCATGGAGACAGGGGGTATTCAATCATGGATTTTAATAGAGTGTGAAAGATTTTAAACTCCATTAAAATATAGGGGTATTCAATTAAGGATTTAAAACAATACAATGAATTCTAGGGGTATTCAAATATAGATTTTAAATGATTGTTTTATAATCCATTAAAATCATGGTGTATTCAATTCATGATTTTCAAAAGTCCACCAAAATTAGGGGGTATTCAAAAAAAGTGAATTTTGATGGATTTGTTGACTTGATAGACTTTGAAGGATTTATGTGTGAAAGGTATAAATATCAAAACCCTTTTCAAATCCAGCCTCTTCCCCTCGGATTTCAATTTCTCTTCTTCCTCTCTCCCACCAACACTGTGCGTTTTGGTTTCTTTTTTAACTCCAATTTTTTCAATATCTCAGGTATGTTTCCAACCTTTTCTCCCTTTTTTTATTTGTTTTTGTCATGTTATTCAAAACAAAAAAAAGCTCTTCTTCTTCGTTCAAATGGAAGCATATTGATTTTCATCGCTCCTTCTTTGACGATATTCTCTATGATGCAAACACCAATCTCTATGATTCACCGTGATTCGGGCTTATGCCCAGACCAATGATTCTAAGCACAATGCAATATACTTTTATGTTGTTATGTTGCGGTTTTCGATTGTGCCTAATAAGTTCACATTCCCTTTTCTTCTCAAGGCTTCTGCTGGCCTTGTGGACTTGAATTTAGGCAACCAGATTCATGGGTCTATTGTGAAGTATGGGTTTGATACGGATATTTTTGTGCTCAACACAATGGTTCATATGTACTCTAGTTGTGTTGGTGGGATTGATTTTGCTCATGAGGTGTTTGATGGGATGCCCAAGTGGAATCAATCTCTTTAGCAGAGCTGGCCTTGTGAAGAAGGCATTACAATTTGTTCAGGAGATGCCTATTGAACCCAATCCAGTGATTTGGCGTACTTTGATCAATGTTTGTCGTGCCCATGGTGAGCTTGAGCTTAGTGAAAACCTAACAAAACAGCTGATTGGAGATGAGCCTGCACATGGATCAAACTATGTCTTGTTGTCCAACATTTATGCAAAGATGTCTAGGTGGGAGAAGAAATCAAAGATTAGGCAAGTTATGGAAAAGAAGGCAATCAAGAAAGTCCCAGGATCCAGCATGATTGAGCTCAATAACAATATTCACGAGTTTGTAGCGGGAGATAGAACTCATGATCAATACAAGGAGATCTACAAGATGTTGGATGAGATGGGAAGGAAATTGAGAAAAGCTGGATATATTCCTGCAACATCTGATGTTCTTCTAGATATCAATGAAGAAGATAAGGAAGATGCAGTGAACAGGCACATTGAGAAGCTGGCAATAGCATATGCTCTTCTGAATTCTCCACCAGGAACTCCCATTCGTATTGTGAAGAACTTGCGAGTTTGTAGTGATTATCATTCTGCTACCAAGTTCATCTCTCTAAGGCCTATGATCGGGAAATAGTGGTTAGGGATCGGACACGATTTCACCATTTCAAAGATGGTGTATGTTCATGCAAAGACTTTTGGTGATAAAATTGCTTGACCTCAATGTTTGACAATCAATATTAGGAGATGATGTTACTATGTTCTTGCAATTGGGTGGCATTTTTGCAGAACAGAGGACTCCAACTGAATCTGCTGACCCAGGTGCACTTTAGTGGAGAAAATTCTTAATAAAGGAGGAGTTTTGATCGATCACACAAGTAGCCATCCTGATCTTGCTCGTGAAATTGCTTCAGAAGCCGAATCAAGAGGTTGTTGGGCTGTTGACGCCCCTGTATCAGGTGGAGATATAGGTGCTAGAGATGGGAAATTGGTGATGGAGTTGTTTGGGGAAAGAATGATTGAAAGGGACTTCAGAGCTGGTGGGTTTGTGGAGTATATGGTGAAGGATTTAGGGATGGGTTTGGATGGAAGTGAAGACAAGGCAGTGGTATTACCTGGTGCAGCTTTGTGTAAGCAATTGTTTGCAGGAATGGTTGGAAATGGTGATGGAAAGATGGGCACTCAAGGCCTTGTTACTGTGCTGGAAAGGATCAATGGGATTTCAGAGTGATTTCTTTCTCTATCTTCTTCATTGTTTGATATTTCTATTTTTTTTTTGGTTTGGTTTGGTTTGATTTTTCAGTATATTGTTCTTGGTCCTGTTGATGATGTAAAGACACAGATTTGTTTAATTTAAAAAAATAATCTCAATGAACATTTTGTTTAATCCATAACAATCCTTTATAAAATTCAGAAAATCCAATAATAAAAATCTATCAAAATCCAGTGGATTCTGTAAAATCCACAAAATCCAATCACTTAAAATATGTCAAAGTTCAGTGGATTCTGTAAACTCCTTTGAAATATTTTAAAATCCATGAGATTTAAAATTTTTCACAGTCTATTAAAATCCATAATTGAATACCCCCCCGTAAAAGTTTGCTTTTGCATTTCACTAAGATTTGAAGATGGACGAGGGTCATCATTGTCACCATTAAAGGTACCCACGTCTCCGACTTGGCTAATCGGTGGAATCAACTTACTGAGACCGGTCACAGTGCTCGCCCCCACCCAGCCAGTCAGCGTTTTGTAGCTCGAAAGGGAGTACAACCTGTTCGGAAGAGTACCCATTACCGACGACAAGCTTGCTACATCATCAGTCATCCCCAGTTTTCGGCCACCAAAACGGGCAAGAGAATCTGAGTGAAGATCCACTGATGAATGGTGCTCGCAGTTTGGTTTTATATAGATCCATTGATCTGTGTGAATATCTGTTCTGTGAAGATTTATGGATGGATGAGGTTTCGGCCGGTATACATGAACGGAGTGGCTGCTGTGATCCCCAAAAAACCTTCTGATGGTTAAGGCTAGAGTTTTAAGAATAATGGGGCTGGAATTATGATGTGGTGTTCATTCGTGATGGACTAGTAAAGGGATCGGTGCTAGCGAGTTGCCTAAAGCATCCATGAGGATAGAAGCAAAACTGGGTTTGGATGTGTGAGATACATGGGAGAGATGGTAAAAGACATGGATGGAGGTTATATTGGATTGGGTTGTGGGATGGATTCAAAGAACTTTGCTTCAACAATTTGTGATTACTTGATGTATTACTTGGAGGTGGATAGCTGGGTTGAGGTTTCATGGTTGGAAGTATGTATGGTTTGATGTAATGACGCTTAGACGATGGAGACTGCATCACGCCTGAGACCTGCAACACAAACAAAGAGAAAACAGAAACCAATTACAAGAAACAAGGCTAGGGAATTACCAAGGAATGAGGAAGACTAATGGAATAATAAGGAGGGTAACCTGAGATGAAATATGCTTCAAACTAGGTTAACAGGGAAAAATGGTGCAAAGAAACTTTTGGAAAAATGGTGAAAAGAAACTTTTGGATAGGTAGAAAAATGAAGGGAAATCTGAACCGATAGAAAGAGGGTTGAAAGCCGATAAGGATTAAGGAGCAGAAGAATAGAAGTCGATTTGATTTTGCTTGCAATTGAAACTCAGACAACCGGAAAACTCTATCGGAAAATTCTCGGAAAACCCTGATCCTCTAATCTTATAGTGGTTGATTCATTCCACGAGACTAGCACCTATGGAGTTACCCATGATAAGCTTGGTGTAGTCATGTAGTCCAAGCATGTGGGATCGTTCGCTAGAATGGAACCTCGACCTTAGAAGGTTTCCTATCGATGATGAGATAAAAAAAGGTTGGGCTACTTTTAGAAGTCTTGAATAAAGTTAGTTTAAAGGATGACAGTGGAACAGATGGGCTGGTTGATAGAGATATTTTGCTTTGGTCCTTGTATGCAAACATCTTTGGGGAATCTTCTCCTATGAGTAGCTGTGCCTCATTGACTCGTCTGGAAGAAGATGATTTTTCAAAAGTTTGCTTCTAAGCATCAGAGTTACTTTCAGTACTGGCTAGCCTTTTAACTTGAAGATATTGGATGAATTTGGGAGCACTTGTATGGGATGTGAGCTTATGAGGAATATAGAGATCACCTTTTCCTTTGATGTGGCATTGCTCAAGAGGTTCGAAGTTACTTTATTGCAATCATTAGGTGCTTATGGTGTCATCATTTCTTAGCATTCCGAGGCTTGGGCTCATGGTATGAGGAAAATTTTATAATGAGAGAGAAATGAAAGAATTTTTTACATTGAGGGAAAATTGGGTCAAATGGTAAGTTAATCTTTATGGAAGCATTGGTCTCCAATGCACTGGGAAAGATATCACCACTCCACGGTTTGAGATTTGAATCCTTCACTTTGAAGTGGGAATATATTGTAGTGGTAAAATCTCTTTTATGTTGTAATTGTAATATCTCCCAATTCAATAAAATTTCTGCTTTATCTAGGAAAGGAAACACAGTTCCTCAGAGGGACAATATCCTAGAAATGGCTTCCTTTTTTTTTTTTTTGTATTCTACATTTTTCCTGAATGCCATAAATTATTCTGGGTTTTAGCCTAGAATATATTGGGATTCATGTGCCTTTTTGCAAGTATGTAGTAGATGTCATGTGCTTGCCTCTTCGTTTTCTGATAACATCTGTGTTATTGGGTATTTGGGATTTTCAGAATATGAAAGTCGAATTTTGGTTTTTGATTTCCTTATTGGCAGTGTGAGGTGCTTTTTAGTCTCGTATTTCCATGAATATTTAATTAGTTAGTCTTAGTAGGCATATAATTACGAGATTAAGAAACCTATTGACATATATTCTGAAGAAGAGAATGTTTGATGCTTTAGATGGTGCGAATTACTCATTTCATGGTGTTTGTCTCATACAAAATTGGTTGTGATAAAGAGCTGTATATAATCTGTTTCTGATAAAGTTAACTGAGGCTTCAGGTCATTTTTTAAGCCAATTTCTGACATCGTAGCTACTTTCCCGGGGATTCAATTCTCTACAACCAAACATACCCTAATTTAAAAGAGTTATTGGAACCGACAGAATTGAATTTTAATTTGCTTTTCTGTGTCAGAAATATCAGCTGATTTTCTACTAGGATAGTGGGTTGGGTAACTTTACTCATATTATTTGCTCATTCAGGTAGCTCGAAGGTTTGGGAAGCTTCAGAAAAAAGGATGGAGGCCTAGAAGAACCATCATCTTGTGCAATTGGGATGCGGAGGAATATGGCCTGGTCTCTCCCTTGGATTGGCTTCCTCTTCTGTATTATCCACCCTAGTTTGCTTGTAACTAATACTTTATTCTGTAGGTAGGCTCAACTGAATGGGTTGAAGACAATAGGGAAATACTGGCTTCTAGGGTCGTTGCTTACTTGAACATAGACTGTGCAGTAGCTGGAGCTGGATTTCGTGCATCTGCTACTCCTCAGCTTGATGAACTTCTCAAACAAGTTGCTCAACAGGTATCTCTTAGAAATGGTGTACGTAATGCTATCAGTTTGATTTTATTTAATTTTTTGTGCAATAGTTGTAAGATGGTACGGGAATACATTCTAGCAATCGAAATTATTATTTTGGTCAATCAAAATTGTTAGTTTTGTTAGCTTATTGGTCATGTTGATGTATTAACTCTTGATGATAAGGAGTAAATCATTACGGTAATTCCTAATCCGCCTTTGGTAACCATGCTAGTAATAGTAGGCTGGTAGACATCGCCAACAAATTAGTCAAGATAACAGCACTAGAGTCATTGGTAGTGCTCATACCTATTGTGTGTTCTGAAAGTAACAGTAACATCAATACTAGTTGTTCTTGTTTTGTCGTCCTATGCATGTGCATTCACTTGGTTCTTAAAATTGTGTCGTTTCATCAAATTACTTTTATGCTATTCCCTCGTTTTTTAAGATGCTGTAAATAATGGTAACTCAAATTGTTTTTGAAGGTTCAAGACCCAGAAAACTCCTCGCAAACACTATATAAATCATGGGCAGATTCCAGCGGTTCTCCTAAGGTAAACTGTCTCAAGAGGATTTACCCTTTATCATGTATGTGTTTGTAGTAAACATATATAGAATAAGCATCTGGCAACCAACTCCAATTAATGATTTTGGTAAGAAATGGAGTCAATTAGCATTATGAAAAGCTCCACACATATCATTAACATGAGTTTTTCACATGCCACTCCTTCCCTACCGCACATGTGAAATTTTTTTTTTATAGGGAAATTACTAATGTCAACAATTCTGTTTTGAAGATTGGTAGGTTAGGAGGCGGGGGATCTGATTATGCACCGTTTATTCAACATGTTGGAATTCCTGTTGTTGACATGGCTTTTGGAGATGGCGGTGAGTCAGTAACTAATCTAAAATAGCCTGTTGCTACTGTTTGGTTATGCTCGTGTGAGCAAAATGAAAAGAATGTAATTTGATGAGCAAATAAGGAAGAAGTTAAACTGACCTCTTTGAAATCCGTACTGTCGGAACTGAAACACTTACTATGATTGAAGAAAAAGAATCATTACACTGCTGTTGCTTGCCAGATGATATTTTCCCTTCAATCCAACTGATTATTTAGAATACATGTAAGCTTGATACGGATATTATTATCATTTGAAAATTCCTATTTAAAATGAACAAAAATATAAATAAGGCCGTGTTTAGATGGGAGAAGAGAGAGTAAAAGGAGGACACTTGAAGCTCAAGATGACAATGACTTTTTTACTTTTTAGTATTTCATGGTGAAATCTCTCCCCTCCCCCTCCTAGAAAAATATTTCAGCATTCAACAATTTTCAGAGGAAACATTAGGATGAGGATCATCTTCTTCTTAAATCCCTTTTCTTTCCCTCTTTTTCTCATCTCCCCTCTTTTAACTCTTTCTATGAAGTCATGAAACATTAGTGGCAATAGGATTTACTTGCTGATTACACAAGTGTCTCGTCATTGGTTGATGTGTTGTTATTATATCCTGCAAACTTGGCAGTCTCTGGTGACACATTTGGATCAAAGTTACAGAAATCACTCTGTGAAGACCTTTGGTGAACATCTCAGGGATCTGATCAAGTGGTGGCAGGTCTCCAGATGAAGTAATAATCCAGCTTGATGTGAGTCACGTTGAAGCAGCCGTGAGAATTTGGGGTTTGGGTGTTGTGAGAGGCATTCTTGGTTTTATATGAGATAAGGTGGACTCTAAGATTAAAAAAAAAAAACAAGCATAATGGGTGGAAAACTGAGAACAGTTATGGCAATCATCACATAATCAGACCCATCAGTGTCTGCTATAGGTCTGAACATAGAAGCAAGGGAATCGGCGAAAGCTTTGTAAGTTGAGGGTACTCAAAGATTGATTTAGAGCCTTTGGTGATGGAAAAAGCTGAAAACTTATGTAAAAGTTGTATTTGTTCAGATTGTTGAGAGATGTGTCGAGCAAGGCATTCTGAGGTTTCAGGTAGGTGAGAGGGTTAGAATGATGAGGCTGGAGAGAGTTTGATCAGTGCAAACCAAGCCGTGAATTCAGGGTTAACTGACACAGGTTTAGTGGTTTAGCGATAGGAGCCATCTATGAACCATTCGTAATCCTGTCTAACCAGAAACAGATCTAACTCTCTTTTCCAGAGAAGGTACTTTAAGAGTTTAACTGTGGCAAAGTGAGTGATGTTTTGGTTGGAGAAAGAAGAACCGGGAAAGAGAGAGAGAGAGAGATGTGGCAACAATGAAGGAAGAAGAGGCATCAACATCATTGCAGCACTGAACGACTCAGTACCTTCAGCAAAGGACATGATAATGGAGAGGAGAGAGGAACAAAGAATTCAAGAGACGACTAGAGGAAGGTTGGGTGCCTAGCATTGCTAATAATACTTTTTTTCCATTTGGAGTAGAGCGTGACGTGACGCAATGGAAGAACAGGGAGGAAATATTGAAAGCACGAACCTAAGAATTACTGAAAGCAAATAGCTTAACAATGGACAAGAAAATTATTCCTTTCAAGATTACTTTCCAGTTTTTATTATGTTTTCTGATTACTAGGTGTTACTAGGTGAGAAGCGTCAAGTATCTCAGAAATTTACATTAGAAGTTATGACAATACAGAGAGGAGCAGAATTATAGCCAGCGCCACCCCTCCCACCCACAACAAAACCTGCAATCTCACCCAGAGTCGTCCTTACAACCCCGAGTAGTTCCACGTAGCTACACCCTTTCTTTGATGGAAAGCACTCGTTAATCATGCTGAGCTTTGTGCCCTTCAGAGATACTGGATTTTTGCTCCACAACATCCCCCCCCCCAAAAAAAAAAAAAAAATCCCAGCCAATTCCCCTTCACTGAGAATCTCCTATTAAACCACTGCTCAACCCACTCCTCATCATGGAGCCTGATGGAAGGGCTGCACCACAATCAAGTGCAAGAGAGTTCCAAACATTGAGAGAGTAGATGCACTCAAAAGCATATGATTGACTGACTCTAGTTTGTATTCCCAAAGAGCACAACCGTTGGAGAAATTAGGCCTCGCTTGGCTAGATTACCAACGGTAAGGATATGACCATGTAAGGAAATTGAATCTCAGCGGATTTGCTGCATCCATAGCACCTTTGCACAGCGGCCAAAGTATTCTGTTGGAGTCTGTGAGTGAGTTATCAAGGAGAAGAGATGGTTGTAGGCTTGTAGCTGGTAGCCACGGAGTATGAAGTTCTAATCACTCATGAAAAATAAATGGTAAATGCCAATACAAGGAAGTTCTACTCAGAGGAAGTGTTTTGAGCTTCGAGAAATCGGATCTGGAGAGGTAAAGAGGATCAAGGCTAAATGGGATCTAAATTTATTCACGTCTAGTAGATCGAGGTTCACACATGTTATAAAAGACACCAAGTAACATGTTTTCAACTTAGAAGTTAGAATCTAAAATCAATCTAAAATGGTTAAATCCCCTTATTTAGTGGGGTTTTAGTCGTCATGTCTGACTCGTTGTTATATAGCTTTCAAGTTATTAACTTCACTTTATTGGTTGCAGGATACCCAGTCTACCACTCAATGTATGATGACTTTGTTTGGATGTCGAAGTTTGGAGATCCGATGTTCTATAGGCATGTAGCAGGTATTTCCCCCAATAGCCCATTAAATAGATTTGTTTGTTGTCCCTTTTCCTTTTCTTTTTTCTATCAACAAGTTATAGACCAGTTTCAATTTATACGAGTCCCTTGTCTCTTCCCTCTAACAGCGGCAAGCATTTGGGGATTAGCAGCTCTTCGTCTGGCTGATGAGGAGGTCTTACCTTTTAACTATGTATCCTATGCGAATGAACTCAAGGTATGTAGGATCTAGCCCACATAAAAATTCACACCTTGAATACTCCATCTCCTTATTTTTCATTGTGTACAATCATTTCATAAATCTCATTCACACATATACTTATTCCATTAAGCATTGTCCCACACAAAGCACTGTCTAATATAATCTATGGATACGGAATACACTGATCTACATACTACCTTAGCTTTTTATGTACTCGCCTGGTAAATGCATACATAAATGAAGAACAGATAGAATATATAAGAAACAATTCACAACACAGTTCATTCTGCTGAGATCTGCGGAGGACAATGCGATTATTATATGGCCTGATGGAAATGCATGGATCATGTACAGATAAGCACAAAGAGCTTAGAAAATGATGTTTTGGATAAGGGCCTGAACCTCGCTCCAATGCACAAATCTATACAGGAATTCGAGAAAGCAGCCGCACGAATAAATGACCAGAGAAAGGTATCCCTTTAATTTTCAGAGCATTCCACAGTTTACAAGTAAAGTTCATGTATGGATTAATACAAAATATCATGTTTCAGGCGTTGGAAGAAACCAACATTTTCGCGTCAGTGTGGAGAAAAGACTCTTCTAAAGTAAGAGAACTAAATGACAGACTAATGATGACAGAGCGAGCATTTACAGATCGAGACGGGCTTCCTGGCAGACCTTGGTACAAGCATTTGGTGCGTATTTTTCCTGAAATTATGTTTCGGTGCTTACTCCATTTTCTAGTCCAACCATTTTACTTTAAAACTTGTTTGCGGATCAAAAAGAAAACTTGCATCCTGAAATTGAGAGCCATTTGTAAGTCTCATATTATCAAGTAATTCAAAATGGATCAAGTTTACCAAGAGGTTCAATTTCACAGGTTTATGCACCATCAAAGCACAATGACTATGGATCAAAATCATTTCCTGGGATAGATGATGCCATTGAAAATGCAAAGAGCTTGAATACTCCGGAATCATGGCATGCTGTACAACATGAAGTTTGGCGGGCTTCTAGAGCTATAACTCAGGCATCTAAAGTCCTCAACGGCAAACTAACCTGATGCTTTGCTGTAATTAACTTCCATGTAAGCAGTGCACCTTTTGTATGACAATTACAAGTTTATAGGCTTAAACATTTCTGTCATTTAACCTTTTCTGCTTAGAAAACTAATGCGATAAGGTGCAGATGTGTGCTTATGCATGTATTCCCAATTTCCAGTTATAGATTAGCGTTGCAATTTTAAATTTAGGGGATGCTACATTTGGAAATGGTGACAAGCTCATAACAAAAATCCAGAAACTAGAAAGAATTGAACCAGCAACACCCATGCCCCTGTTTGGACAAAGATGATACATATTTAATGCTACAGTACAATGCGACACTTTATCACATATTCGGGTGGGTTACGTTTCCACCAGAACAACTTATTAAACCAAAGTCTACTACTACATGATATTGGAAGCTTTCGACTGCATTGAATACCAATCGTTAGCGGTCCCGTTTACTGAGCTTTTATTGCTTGAATAGGACTGTTCATAGTTTGAATAAAATCAAGTCACCAAAACCAAAATGTTGAGACTAGCTTACTGAAATTGTCTATTGCACTTGTCTTGAGAATCTGAACCAGAGTAAAACAGGGGGGATGTGGGAAAAGTGCTCACCAAGAGCTGGTGTTCTGTGGCTTACATTGTTTGCCTGTGACCCTTCTCTCCCCACTCTCTCTCTTTCATTGTCAGTGTAGAACAACCCGTGATCTCTCTTTTATCAAACCGACAAAACTTATAAAAACCTCCAATTCAACCACCACTCAACATTCTCTTTTATATATTTCACTATCATTCCTTCCAGGTTTTCACAATATTGTTAGTTTCCATTATGGCTAAATTTAGATACATTTCCTGTGTTATCTTCATGTTTCTTCTACTCACTTCAAGCCAAATTCTATGTCATACAAAAGGAATTCGATCCAGGAAGTCGAATGGGAAGCATTTGCCTTTCCCAAAGAATGCAACTCAAACCCAATTGACTGAAGAGCAATTCATGCAATGGGTTAGATTTGTTGGGAGCCTCAGACATTCACTCTTTTCTGCAGCATTCAATAAACTCTTCCCTTCTTATACTCTCACTGTTGATAACAACCCAGCTTATGGTGATTTTACTACAATTCAAGTTGCCATTGATTCTCTTCCATTCATTAATCTTGCAAGAGTTGTGATCAAAGTCAAGGCAGGAGTTTATAAGTAAGTACTTGCACACTGTGGTCTATAGTTTTCACTTGAATTATGCTTAGTTCCTCTGGTTTTATCGTCATTGTTTAGCTTCCTCAATTGGTTTTATTAAAAGTCCTGATCATGCGGCACTTTTTATTTGTCTATATTCAAACTTTGTTGTTTGTTTTCAGTGTTATTATAAAACAGTGGGATACAAGCAAAGTGCATTTTCTTTTTGTCTGATACACTGTCTTCACTTTCTGATGAAAGTTCATGGGACACCATGGGGCATTGGGTTTGACCCAACATAATATGTATATATATATATTTATTTTTTTTCCTTGTGATGGTTTCTTGTTTTTTTTTTTTTTTTGGATAATTATTATTAGAATGAAATGGGCATTATTATTGTTATTATTATTTAATTTTAACAATAAATATTTCTTTTTTGTATCTTTTTCTTCTTCAGGGAGAAGGTGAACATCCCACCAACCATTGAAATCATTTGTAACCATACAAGGAGCAGGAGCTGATAAAACAATAGTTGAATGGGGAGATACAGCTCAAACAATAGGATCAAGTGGGCAGGCAATTGAGACCTTTAATTCAGCAACATTTGCTGTGAATTCCCTTTATTTCATAGCCAAGAACGTCACTTTCAAGGTACATCAACACATCGTGTTCATCATGACATTGACTTGATTTATTTATTTTTTCACAAAATCCCTTTTTTTTTCTTCTGTTCTTTCTACCAATATCTTCATATAGAAATTCAAAACTGTTTATACAATGTAGAACACAACACCACTTCCACCACCAGGAGCAGTTGGAAAGCAAGCAGTGGCATTCAGAATATCAGGAGATACAGCAGCCTTTTTAGGTTGTAAATTCTTGGGTGCTCAGGACACACTATATGACCATCTTGGTAGGCACTATTATAAAGATTGCTATATTGTAGGATCTGTGGATTTCATCTTTGGCAATGCCCTCTCACTTTTTGAGGTAACAAAGATTCTCTTCTTATTAATTTACATTAGCTTTCTTCACCATACTTGGGAAGAAAAAAAGGGGGGTTCTCTGAACTGAGTTGCAATCCTTCCCTTTTCACATATTTATTTAATAATTCAATCAATCTGGTTAATAATCCCTTTTCTAGATTAAACAAAGGAGTCGAAACCAATTATAAGCTAATCATTTTTGTTTGAGCAAGATAAGTTTTGCTGGCTCTGTATAAAGTATAAACTATATTAATGTCTTAAGCATATGTGAAGTAATGGAACCCACAAGAATAAATATGGCTATGGTTCTAAACTAGCCAAACAGATCATTTAGAGCACTAATCGAAGAACATGGCCCTGGGCACACAACATTTAATAGATATATGAGCAAGATTCTTTCAGTCAGGCCCAGACATCTCTTACAAGGTTGCTTTGTTTTTCTTGTTTGTTTTGATTTGATGTGGCCACATTTGTAGGCTGAGCTATCACCAAATGCCCAATTTTGTTTTTTTACTTGAGATGTGTTCACAAAGTTTGTTTATCCATTGATACAAAATGTACAATAGATATCCATTGTTATGAAATGTATAATAGAGAGTGCCACATTCTTTTTAAATTCAGAAGATGTGGCTCGCAATTTGCGAGGCAGACAATATTTGAAACGTCGTGTAGGTTTCTATTTTTGGTAGGTTCAACATAAGCTTATAAACTAAAACATAACCGAAACTTGATAGACAAAGTTTCACAACTTGAATAAATTCTGAAAAAAAAAACTAAACTGATTACAATCTCGTCATCATACCTATTTAAACAAAATAAAATCCTAAACCTAATGTAATTGGAATCGTAACCCTACATGGACATATAATGGACCAGCCCATTGTTTCAATAATAAAAATAAATAAAAAATTACATCATTCTCCCCCACTTCGAAAAGCTAGTCCTCGAGCTTTGAGTGTGAAAACTTGACCGCAAACTATTCCTTTATAGTTGTTGGTACCTCGAACAATCAAATAAAATTTGGCCACCCAAGATAGGGTCCAACATGAATTTTCAATTCAAGAGACAACCACTTGTCAATTTGAGTTTTTTTTTTTTTTATGCAAAAGTCTCTTCAAATTGAGCTTCAAAACTGTCCCAAAATGGATCTAATGTTGTCCGACGGTGGTACAGGAAATTCCCTGTTGCTGTGAATAGCAGCAAAATCACTTGAATTAGAATGTGGTGATACAAGTTGATTACGTGGGGGAAATAGCCTTTACGAAATTGAAGCAGATCTCATTCTCCACACCAACTGAAACGGGTTGGCCGGAATTGGATTGGACAAAGGGGTGATGTGAAGCATTTTGCAACCATCTGTCACAAGCAGAGCAGGTCATAGGAGTCCCAACGATGGCGATTGGCCGGGGGCGAGTCAGGCGGTTGTGGTGTAGGGTTGATGTTGGTTCTAATCAAGCGAATCTCATGGTCACCGGAGTTGTTGGCAATGGTGGGAGGTCTATCAACTCAATTCAGGTACATTTTGCTTATTCTGCTTCTCAAATTCGTCTTCCATTATTCTTTCTCTTTGGATTTGGGTAGAGCTAGGGTCTCCAAATTGCAAATCGTGGTCCAACGAATTGGGAAAATTAGAGTTATCATAGATAACCACTCCATTCTTTCGAACTTCTTCAATCAACGTGAAAATCTATATAAACTACATGATGTGATTCGTCCCATAATGCAACAATTTGCAGATTACCATATCTTTTCGTACACATCAAATACGAATGGTTTCTCTCAATTAACAGTGATTTTTCACAGCATGTTTCTTCAAAATTTTACCGCTTTAGTAAGGTTCAACGGGTATTATAAACCAAAACATAATCGAAACTTGATAAACAGTTAACAACTTGATAAATTCTAAAAATCGCTAAACTAATTACAACCTCTTTCAGTATTCTATTTAAACAAAATAAAACCCTAAATCAAATGTAATTGGACTCTTAATTCTACTTGAGCTATAATGAATCAACTCATTATTTAAATAATACAAATAAATAAAAATACTTATATTACATCATTTTTCTTTGCACCTCTTGTGCTAGTTGGGGAGGAATGGAGAGTGAAATCCCCATGTCTCGTACCAAACTCCAAAACGTATAAGAAAGAAGAAACCTCAACCGAAAATAAAAAGTAACAAAACAGCAAAAAAGCCGTCGACTTTTAACAAGCAAAAGACCCTCATGACGGGCTTATACTGAACATTGCCAGAATTTCTAACTACACTTAGAAAAGCAGCATTCAGACAAATAAACAACTGATGAGTAAAAAATGAACTGTTGCCCCAAGTCGCAAGAATCGGACCCAATTTGCATAATTTCACCGAGTTCCTTAACAATTACTCATTGCATATCTTATAGACACAATCTGAAATTGGATCCATATGGCATGGTTGGGTACAAAGGGTCAATAAATTTTCATGTGATTTGTGGTTGACAGGGTTGTCATGTGCATGCAATAGCACAGAACTATGTGGCCCTAACAGCACAAGGAAGAGCAAGTATGCTTAAAGACTGTTGTTCTAAAAATCGGTCTAGGCGCTAAGCGTTAGAAAAATGCTCAAATTAATGGTTGTGCGATTTGAAGAGGTTTAGGCGGGTCTGGGCGAGTTTTATTTTATTTTATTTTAATAAGGCTGATTGTGTTATTATTTTATTTTTCTTTTCTCTTTTGTGAAAATAAATAATTTAATTGTTTTTAATTCAGTATATGTCCGAATATAGCAAAAGATGATTACTTAATGAAATTCTCAAAGGATCTGGCGGTACCAATTTTAGTAATGTAGATTTTATCAAACATGACTGAGGTCATTAATGCAATTTGAAGAAAAATAAAAGAGTATGTTTGGATATTTGTCCACAAATTCAACTTTGTATAAAGTACCCATCATGACCAACTTCAGTCATTTGAGTTTTAATAAATTTTGTTAATGATTGTTAATTTTTCATGTTTTTAAATTTTGCATATGTATCTTGGCATTAAATTGGATGTAATTGATAATGTATTTTGCTTAACTTTTGTAAATTATTAAAGTTATAATGCAAAACCTAAGATTGTTTAGGTACTGCCTAGGCGTTAGGCACCTGCTCGCCGCCTGCCCATCGCCTAGCGCTTTTTAGAAGACTGTTGAAGACACGAGGTTCTCATTTGTTGCCTTCCAAAAAAAAAAAAAAAAAAAAAAAGGGTTCTCATTTGTGAACTGCAGGGTCATGGGCTCAGGAGCTTTATATCTTGGTAGGGCATGTGGAACCTTCTCTAGGGTTGTCTTTGCTTATACATATATGGACGACATTATCATGCCCAAAGGCTGGTACAACTGGAGTGATCCTAACAGGGAAATGTTTAAGTATAATAAACCCTGCTCTACTACTCCACTTGTTCTGTACTTTGTTTTCTTCTCATCATTATCATCACACAGCCAGTGCTTAATCCACTCAAGTCCAGTCAGTCCATTTAGTTCAATCCCATAACCTTGGGACGTAGGATGCCATTTTCCTTGGATGGTGGTGTCGATTTTTATGGGCTCATATTCAAAGGTCGACCAAATGGTAAATCATGAGAGACTACTGAAAACCTTAATTTTCTTAATTAAAAATGGTAATGTAAATTATGATGAAATGAAAGACTTACAACACAAACAACTAAAAAAATTCTAAACAGATCTCTCCTTAGCAGCTTCAGCCTGGCCTATATACAAAAGGAAATTAGAAATGAAAATGGTGAAAAGATAAACTAATGTTTATGGAATTAAGTCTAGGAAGCAGAAGAAAATGAGGTTTTTGGGTTGACACTTAAGATCTTTTAACATTTTAATGAAAGAGGGTACCTTCTGCTTCAAGGACCGTCTTTTATGTCGGTCAGTGTACGTGTATAACTTATACTAACGCTCATTGGAATTGTAGCTTAATAGCAGATCATTCATTAGAACTGTACATCTCATGAACAAATTCACATGCATTTTGAGGTGATCAAATGGTGTGTGTTGGGGACCTAACGTTTCACACCGTGGGAAGAAATAGATTCACGCCCATCTGAAGGACAGAATGGAATACAATAGTCACGTGTCCTACGGTTGGGACAGGTCCGTTTCATAATTGTTTTTTTTTTTTTGAAAGGCAAATAAGGTTTTTATAGGATTTCAGAACCCATAAAGATGTCGCAAATTGGGTTTGAACCCATGACCTAGTGGTACCATCCGCCAAGCTCTAACCGTTGAGTTATCATGCCATTGGCGGTTCGTTTCATAATCGGAGGTCTTGTCATCGCAATAGGATTAGCTAGAAAGAAGGTTTTCAAAACCTCGAAAGGAATGAGACTAAAGCCCTTAGATTGATGAGTTATTCATGACGGTAACCCAACCTATAGACTGGAGATCCCAAGAAATAGGTTCAATGGGTAATAACAAGTCGTGAATGATATGATGTGAATCATGCTGACATAATAGAAATCTCATTCCTTGATTAAAGCATGAATTCCTGAAGCGATAGTAGGATGAGTTAAAAACTCTTAATGAGGTCTATACTCTATGTGGAGTGGAGTACCTAGCTACATGGGTATTCTTGATAGACTCACCTAAGTGATTGTGGAAGTTTGGCCGCTTCCTATGGAATTTGTGGGCAAAATTCCTAGAGCCTTCACTATACTGGGATATACGTGCATGGCCGTAACGCACGGGCTTTTTAGACTTCACCCTGGTAAGGTTGTGCGTGTAATGTCTGTTAGAGATAGAGTTCAAAACTACGAGTTACTCTAGTATAATCTAAAGCATGAACACTACGCAAGAGTTCAAGTCGAAAGACACTTTTGTTTATGCACAATCTTATATTTTTAGATTGCTTGATGAAAATTGTTTTTTAAATCCAAGTGGGGGATTGTTGAAAATTGTTTTAAAAATCCAAGTGGGGGATTGTTGGAAATATGGCTTTTTAAAATAAAAGAAAATGGGTGTTTAACAGGTTTTGAACCCTGGACCTCTCTCTTATTTTGATCTATGGATCACTCTCTAAAATTTAGTCTCATATCTATTATACAACTCTTTGTGGTAGAGTTTATAAGGAGATAGTTAGGACTTGGGCTTGGACCCCTTGGGGGTACCACTCTTTTATGAGGAGGGGAGAGATAGACTCTCGCACCCGCCGCCGTCCGTCCGGGTCGGGTCTGGTCGGGTCATTAAGAGAGCAACCCATTCTTTTTGCTACAAATTTATTTAATTGAAAATAAAATTTGAATTTATGAAGAAGGAATGAATCTAGACAGGATTATGTCTATGTATTCCGGATTTATTGCTCCACGTTTTTTAAATGCATACCTAACGTTTTCTTCTTAAATGCAATTTAATTCCACGTTTTGTTATGCAAATGAATCTAGCCGATTTTTGTGTTTTGAACGAACTTTATTTCCCCTATAAATATAGCACATCTTAGAGTTTAGAAAATATGAAAAAAAAAGATGAAGAAAGAAGAAAAGAGAAAAAAACAAAACAAGAGCTCTTCTTTTTTGCAATAAGAGAAATTTCGTTTTTGTAATTAGTTTTGTTTTTGTTTAGCATTTCTATCAAAGAAGAAATTTTTGTGTTGTTTATTTATTTACAATGTATTGATGATTCCGAGCAAAAACAAGTGTATAAGGGTGATAGTATTCCGTTAATCAAATGTGCAATTGATTGAACGAGACAGAGAAGATTCTGGGTTGTTTTATCCTGGGGACGGCGGGGCTAGTACACTGCTTGCACAATCTTGGGCAGAGCCGCGAAACGTCTTAAAGAGAGCGACCTAGTCCGCGACTCAACCCAAGAACAAATTGGTACATTCGTTCCTAACTATTTATTTGAATTGTTTACAGCAGTTGAATCTAATACAGAAGTTACAACAAACAGGTATGTTAAGGATGAATTTACTTCATAGATTTCCTTTGTTTTTCAAAGAATGTTTGCTTACATTAATATGCTTATTTGCATTTGCTATTGTTCGTATGCTTAATGTTTGGGTGGAATTTATGCTTTATATTTGCATATTGGAATTTGCTTGAGTAAAACATCCAATACATTATACTAGTAAACATGGTCAGTATATGAGTTTTTTTTCAAAATACTTGGGAATGTCTTACTGTGACATTTTAGTTGCTGCTCCATATAATCAGAAATAACATTATCATCACACAGCCAGTGCTTAATCCACTCAAGTCCAGTCAGTCCATTTAGTTCAGTCCCATGACCTTGGGACGTAGGATGCCATTTTCCTTGGATGGTGGTGTCGATTTTTATGGGCTCATATTCAAAGGTCGACCAAATGGTAAATCATGAGAGACTACTGAAAACCTTAATTTTCTTAATTAAAAATGGTAATGTAAATTACGATGAAATGAAAGACTTACAACACAAACAACTAAAAAAATTCTAAACAGATCTCTCCTTAGCAGCTTCAGCCTGACCTATATACAAAAGGAAATTAGAAATGAAAATGGTGAAAAGATAAACTAATGTTTATGGAATTAAGTCTAGGAAGATGAAGAAAATGAGGTTTTTGGGTTGACACTTAAGATCTTTTAACATTTTAATGAAAGAGGGTACCTTCTGCTTCAAGGACCGTCTTTTATGTCGGTCAGTGTACGTGTATAACTTTTACTAACGCTCATTGGAATTGTAGCTTAATAGCAGATCATTCATTAGAACTGTACATCTCATGAACAAATTCACATGCATTTTGAGGTGATCAAATGGTGTGTGTTGGGGACCTAACGTTTCACACCGTGGGAAGAAATAGATTCACGCCCATCTGAAGGACAGAATGGAATACAATAGTCACGTGTCCTACGGTTGGGACAGGTCCGTTTCATAATTGTTTTTTTTTTTTTTTGAAAGACAAATAAAGTTTTTATAAGATTTCAGAACCCATAAAGATGCTGCAAGTTGGGTTTGAATCCATGACTTAGTGGTACCATCCGCCAAGCTCTAACCGTTGAGTTATCATGCCATTGGCGGTTCGTTCCATAATCGGAGGTCTTGTCATCGCAATAGGATTTCAATTTATATTGCATTGAACAATTTTGCACACTTCTCGAGGAGCACGGTGAATTATAAATTGTTATAACCATTTATACTTGTTGGTTCAATGTATTGTAATTGCAGCGTGAGTAAGAATGATCTTTCCGGCATGTAAGCCAAAAGAAGCAGTCAAAAGTAGAGAGCGTATAACACTTTATGAACTTTTTTTAGCCATCTTTTTGTGGGGCGAGGAAGAGAGGTAGTGGGAGCTGTGTGCATTTGCACGTTATTGAGAGGATGCAAAGATGAGAATCATTTTGTGTGGAATTAGAAAGTAAGCTAAACCAAGTCTCGAGGAGGCTCAGTGGTGCTCTGTATAGCATAATATAGCACAAGAATAAGCAGAAGCCCTTTTTTAAGGTAGAAGAAGCTTGGCCAGTGCGGTGCCAAAATGGGCATTTTTGGTTTTAAAAGTAAATCTGTACAACAAGTCATCATCGCTGGCCATGATGAAGGAGTCAGTAAGCTCAAAAGAGTATATATTCAGTCCGTGTGCTGAGTGTAGCAGGATTTGATACATAGAAGATGCAGAGTTCAGAGATAATTAGTACTACGATGGGCCTGTCTTAACCCAAGCCCAACACACTCAAATTTTACTTTTGTTGAATTTGTGTTGGCACTTAAATAATTCCAAAGTTCGGTTGGATGGAATCTTATTCCATGATAATTAATGAGCGGACCTTTATATTTAAGGATAAATTGAGGTAACACTCGTCATTCACTAGATATCAAAATCACACTCAGTGGTTACTTTTATTCACACCATTGATAACAAAATATAATGGTAACCTCAAAAATTAGTTTAGTTGTCGGTGGTCTGCTCATGGATGGATTCCCATGGAATAGAATTTCATGCAACCAAACACACCCTTGGTATTTTGAAAAAACTCAGACAGTAATATCAATAATTGTTATTTTATATTCAATCTTAATAACACTTAAATTAGCAAAAGAAATATTAAGAAAAATAACATTTTGATACATATCAATGAGCATCACCATTTTCAAATCAAAGTTATGATAATTTTTTTTTCCAAATGTATTTACTTAACTACTTAATACAAAATGTAATTTCAGGTAAAAACATGAAAAAGAAACCTACCCAAAAAAATTGAAAACCATAGCCGATTTTTTCAATGAACTCGTCCAAGATTGAGTAATTATTACCAAAACTCGGCTGATTTCACCAATTTTATTGATTTATTCAACTCGATTTTTAGTAGCTATTTTCAAAAAAACATATATTGTGTCCGATACCGATTAATCGAGGATTTTGCTACTTAGGCTCAATGTGATGATAAACATTATCCTTAATATTAAAGAATAATAAGAAAAGTAAACTCTCATTTATTAAGGATAATATTTATCACCATATTGAGTAAGTCACTAGGATTCGAATTTCAGTGATTTTACTCAACATGGTGATAAACATTATTTTTAATAAATATAAATTTAACATTGATGTCATAGAAAAGTTTAATCTAGGATTGGTAATGATTTTCTTGATAATCAACTTCATTTTATTCCAAATGTGAATAACTTTATTATAATATCACTTCATTTTGTGTTTGTGTGTCCAAGGAAGTATTGTAACTTTATTATAATGTCACTTGCTCCAAGGAAGTATTCAAAATAATTAAATAAAATATAACAAAATATATCTATATATATATTTAGTGACGTGTGTATTTTTACACTGACAGGACTGTATTTTATGGACAATACAAACGTAGTGGGCCTGGAGCAAGTTTCGCTGGAAGAGTTTCATGGTCAAGGGAACTAACGAATGAAGCAGCAAATCCTTTTATTTCTGTGAACTTCATTGATGATTCCGAATGGATTAAATTATAGAACGCCACACACAACATTGTAAATCCGTGTTAATAAGATGGCCCTCTTCAAAATTTTATTGGATTGTGGTGGTGTCTGGTTTTAGCTCTTAATCAACTTAGATGTCTGAACCTCTGAAAAAAAAAAAACAAACACCAACTAAGATTAGAGAATTCATCCATCTCAACCATGTCACATTCTTTTTCTCCCACTAAGTTTGGACTTTCGACAAGTCAATGCGACAGAGTTAATCAAAAGATTGGAACTGTTAATTAATCTAAATCAGACCCAAACCCAAGATAGCTAAACAAAGTCGGTTCCACACTTGGGAAACCTAATTAACAACCAAACAAAAGCACTTAAGTTCATCCAGTGTTACTAAGTTGTGTTCAACTACTAATTGTATGATTTACTCGTCTCTCAAAACCAAAACCCAGATTCCAAGATGGTCAAGTCAAAGTAGGCGACTTTCTCTCTGCTTTCCTGTTTGAATTTCGGATCCAAATTTCATGGATTAGCTAAGCAGTAGCTTTCATTGAATTAAGCACAAGAATTAATGCTAATTTTGACTTAATTAATTACAATCAAATCTCTCTCTCTATGTCATCGTAAAAACACAAACACTGATTTCAAAATTCAAACCAAAGTACCTTAAACAAGTCCTCTTCATCGGTTTGCATGATTAAGATAACAAAACTCACTTAAGTTTTCAAAAGTAATAACTTGTTTAATCTAAGCTAATCTAACAAAAGCTCCTTTTGGAATCAATGATGACGATTGCAAAGGCTCTGTGTTTGTGTGTATTTCTGTTTCACAAACCAACAACCAACAATGCAATGAAACAACACAACCCATTCTCTTGAAATCTGAATTGGTGTTTTTAGTGTTGTTGTTTGGATGACAAGTTTGACTGTTTGCAATGCTGTGCTGTGTACTCAAAAGATTTTCATAAAACTAATCATTTCAGCAAGAGGAGGGAGGACTAGGTATAGTTCCCTATGAGTATGGCAAGCAGACAAGGGGATGCTCTTCATGAATATTATGTAGTTCATGATGGAGGGAGATCTTTCTACTCGTGATTTCCTTGACTTTGTTATCATGTTTTTATTTTTCCCGTTTCTCTTCTTTTTTAAGACAACTGTTATTAATTTTTGAGAGATTTCTTATTATTATTATTACAAAATTCATAACATTGGCTAGATGTTTTTCTGGTTAAAAATGTTTTACCATACTTTCCGCATTCAATTCTAGCTATTATTGTACCCTTTTGATCGACCTGAACAACAAATACGGATCCCCTCCACCTGTTTTTGCGTTGCTAATTGAATATCCTTCACTATTTTACTAAAAATGGAACAAAATGATCTTGTTTTGTTCCTCGGTTGAAAAGATATGTCTTAAGCAATTGGAGAAGCACTTTGATAAACATATTTTATCTTGACTGACTCAATAAAGGTATTAGTGTTTGTTCTATTAGACAACAAAGATCACATTTTTTGCACTTCGTTCAAATAGGAGTTGTACCCGTAAGAAATTCTTCTCTTTCTCGGTATGATCTCTATCATCATCTCTATTCCCTTTATCAATTTCATTGGTGGCGGCTCGGTAAGTATCTGGTTTTAGAATTGGAGTGGTTTGGATATCTTGGGCTCGATGTTCGTGGTGCCAGATGAAGATAGTTTCATTTCAGTTAAGGAGCCAGTGGAGAGAGAGCACGATTTTACTCTATTCCTCAGGATTTCAAGCAGCAGTTGCATATGATTTTGTCCCAAAAAGGTCCCATTAAAAATGGGGTGACTCCTTGTAGAATATGGAGCAAAGAAAGAGATGGCCGAATCACTCTCAAATCGATTTATGAAAAAATACGTCCCAAAAATATGTTCGACTTTTATAGCAAATTCCTTTGGAGGCCCTTTATTCCCTTGAAGCTGTCTTGTTTTTTTTTGCTGGAAGCTAATACATGGGGTTGTGGCAGTAGACACATTAGATCAAAGGTGCAAGTTTAGCCTGGCCTCTAAATTTCATTGTTGTGTTACATTAGAAATTGAAAGTCTGCCCCACCTCTCTATTCGCGGAGAACTCGCAAGTAAGGTATGGACTCATTTCGCTCGTTTTTGCAATATTAATATTGTAAATGGCTTTTCCATGAAAGCAATGTTCAAGAGTTGCTCGAGGATTACCTCGAGAGATTTGCAGATTGGCATGAGCGTAATCAAAGAAAATACGAGTTGAAAATTCAAGATGCGAACTTTGTTATTCTGAAAATTAGGAGATGGACAAGGGAGTTATATATATATTATAAGCTTGGGTATGTTTAGTTCCCAAAAAAAAAATGAGGAAAGAAAATAGCAAAAATGAATTTTATGATGATTGTTATTCTCTTGGGTTTTCTCAAAAATGAAGAAAATATTTGCTCAAGGCATAAAGCAAATATTATCTTCACTAACAACATGATCATTTTTTTTCAAACAAACACAACTTCAATAACTAAGAGGGTGGGAAAGTGTTAGGAGATTGTTTAGGAGGTTTATTCCTTTATTCTAAGATAACTATGTATGGGTACTTGCTTTGTTATAGGAAACTACTTCCTCAAGAAGTTTAATATTTCCTAAACTATTGCTAGGTATTATGAGAAATTAGGGAAGCTACTGTTGGACTTCTTGTATAAATATTTTCCATTGAGTTAATGAGAATACAGAAAAACAATTACCCTAAATCTTTCATGGTATCAGAGCAAAAATTGCTTCTTCAAAATTTTTTTTCCCTAAACCATGGCCGGCGGCGCTACCCCTCCACCACCGGTTAAAATTGATCCTAGTTCGCCTTTCTACTTAGGGTCGCAAGATCGACTAGGCGACTTCATTACCCCAATTCGCCTCAAGCTTGACAATTTTGATGATTGGTCTCATGCCATTCGAGTAGCCCTTTCCTCTAGGCGCAAATTCGGCTTTCTTGACGGGACGATCACAGATTTTGTCTCACCTTGTACGAAAGATGATTGGGTCACGATCCACTGCATGCTTGTGTCATGGCTCACGAATACAATTGACCCCGAGGTACGTTCTATGCTATCAAATTATGATAATGTCAAACACTTATGGGATGACTTGCATGAACGATTCTCGATCGTGAATGGTCTGCGTATTCACCAACTTAAGGGAGATATTAATCGCTGTGAGCAAAATAAAACTATGCATGTTGCTGTCTATTTCAGTAAATTGAATGTTTTATGGGATGAACTAGATAAACATGAGCCTTTGATTTCTTGCAAGTGTGGTAAATGTACTTGTCAGATTGGTAAACAACACGAGAAACGGCGTGCAGATGATAGGCTGCACCAATTCTTTCTTGGCTTGTGTTCTGAATATTATGCCCAACTGCGCTAGACTATTTTGTCGCGAGACCCTTTACCTTCGTTGAATCGGGCATTCCAACAAATTGCTCAAGATGAGCGGGTTCGGGGGATCACACGCATCACTGAAGAGAAACCCGATGTGGTAGGTTTCGCAGTGCGTATGGAGATTAAACCGAAACCGCGTCTTGATAGAGCGGAGAGAGCTGCCTTGATATGTTCTCACTGTCACAAATCAGGCCATGACATAGCTACCTGCTTTGATATTCATGGTACTCCAGATTGGTACTTGGAGAAATATGACAGAAATTTGAAGGGCAAGCCAAACACTGCTTCAACAAAGCTCACGACTGGACGTGGACGCAACGGAGTGCGTGCTAATGCCACCAACCCAGACATTACTCACAGCGCATCTCTTGGGAAGCCGAACCCTGCTCCGGCAGCGCTACCTCTTCCAGGTTTTACTGCAGAACAGTGGGCGGCGTTAACAGCCGCATTTGGTACTCCTCACACTCCTTCTAACAGGTTGCATGGTAAGTTGGAAATGGATTCTTGGATAATTGATACTGGATGTTCTCATCATGTTACTGGTGATGAATCTTATTTAGTGGATACTACAGTAGTTTCGCCATGTCCCGTGGGCCTTTCGGATGGTCAAACGGTGGTTGCTACTAAGGAGGGTGTCGTGAAACTCACGGACAAAATAATCCTCCAGCATGTTCTTTTTGTTCCTAAGTTAAACTGCAATTTAATTTCGGTTTCACAACTAAATGATGATCTAAATTGCTTTGTCCAATTTAAATCTAACTTGTGTGCTATACAGGACCTGCATTCGAGGGAGGTGATTGGCACGGGTGAGAGACGGGATGGACTTTACTATCTAAGGCATGGATTACGGTGCAAGCGGTTTTGGTTGATAATTCGAAGTGCTTGGAGCTATGGCATAGTCGTTTTGGTCATCCTTCCGAGACAGTAGTGAAGTTGCTTCATTTTTTTTAATAATTCTAGGGGTCATTTGAATAAAGCATGTGAAGTTTGTCATTGTGCTAAACATTCTAGAGATCGTTTTCCTTTAAGTGCCAATAAATGAACTCGGATTTTTGAGTTACTACATTGTGATTTATGGGGTCCGTATGATGAAGTTTCTTCGTGTGGTGCTCGTTATTTTTTAACTTTGGTGGACGATTATTCACGTGATGTGTGGGTTTATTTATTGATTGATAAAAGAGAAGTTTTCAAGATGTTTATGTCCTTTATTGCCATGATTGACCGTCAATTCTCTCAAAAGTTGAAAATTGTACATAGTGACAATGGAACAGAGTTTAACTGCATGAAAGATTTCTTTGTGGCTAATGGAATTTTATTTCAAACCTCTTGTGTGGGTACCCCTCAACAAAATGGAAAAGTGGAAAGGAAACATAAACATATTCTCAATGTCGCTCGTGCATTAAGGTTTCAAGGGGGGTTGCCAATCTATTTTTGGGGAGAATGCGTTTTGGCCGCTGCTCACCTAATAAATCGGACTCCCTCTAGTGTTCTCCTAAACAAAACTCCATATGAAATGCTATTTGGTTGTACACCTTCTTTTAGTGACTTGCGAGTTGTTGGTTGCTTAGCTTATGCCCATAATCAACGCGCTAAAGGTGACAAGTTTGCCAGTCGAAGCCGTAAATGTGTTTTTGTGGGTTATCCGTTTGGTAAGAAGGGATGGAGTTTATTTGATCTTGAGAAAAAGGAGTTCTTTGTGTCGAGGGATGTGAAGTTCTATGAAAATGTCTTTCCTTATTTGAATGTTGAAGTCACAAATCATACTCCTCCCCTTGACAGTGATGTGACTTATAATGAGGGAGCCCAGGAAGAGCTTATTGAAGGTATGGGGGATCATCAGGGGTAATGTGCCGTTTGAGTGAGTGCATTAAATTGTGGAAAGCGACAATTGTATTCTATGGACTTGACCTCCGAAACACAGAAAAATTGTTGTCTCTCAATAACTTTTTGCAAATCTTGAAAGTACTCACTCTCTCAAGGAGGTGAAATGTGTTGTGTTTTGGAAATGTATTTAGTCAGTGGAGGCGTGATGGTTGTGTCAGGTGGTGCACACACACTTTAGCAACCATTCAAGTTGGAGATCGGATTTTATGATGTTGGCTCGGTCAGTCCCAACTCATGTATTGGAGGAGTTAGCAAGAGTGTCATACTTTTTCCACTTCATGATGAACCCTTCGAGTGGTTGAGAATAGGGTGTTGCATTACGTGCTTTACTCTCAGTATACTTTTGTTTGGTTTTTTAACTAGAGTTCAGCAGGAGTGCGACCCAATTAGAAGGCGAAAACTCTAGTCTTTGATGGGTTTATCTAAAATATCATGAGAGTCAAAGTAGTAAACTATACTATTAGTTTGCTTTAATAAACATGATTCAAAAGTATTGGAAGGTTAGATTAGTACTTGTGTATTACAACTGATATTTGAATTAATTGGAGATAACTGTTATGGATACGTGTATGGTGGATGATGAACCGTTTGTTAGTTGCTAGGGCAACAATTTCCGTATAAAAAGGGAAAGGTGATTGTAAACAAATATGAGAATATAAGAAGAAAGTTGAGACAATAAGCTCCATTGATAGATTATCAGAGGCTCCATTTGGATATTGTTACTGTTTTTTTTTTATATAATGATTTGTTTATCTATTTCTCTTGTTGTTGTTATCTTCAACTCTATTTTTGGAGTTGTAACATTTGGTATCAGAGCCAATGATTGCTCGAAAAGGTAAGAAATAAATTCCAACCATGGTTGATGGTTTACGATCAAAAGATGTGGATGTGGATGCGGCTGCAAAAAAACTGCAAAAATATAAAAAAGAGACAAATGGTCGGTTGAATTTTCTCAAATTAGAGTTGCAGAAGCTACATCAAGCGAGTATGGTCATAGACAAAAAGATGGAGGATAAGTTTGATAAACTAATTCGACTGATCAATGAAGGGGAAAATACACAAAAACATAAAGGAATTGTGCAGGAATCCAGTGGAGTTCAAAAGGAGAAGAATAACACCATTGAGGAAGGATTCACAACTGCTCAAAACAGGTTCCCACCCTACGCTCCTATTGATTATCAATGTGCATTTATTCGAACTTCTAAAGTCGATTTTCCTCATTTTGATGGTTTAGATCCCCGATCTTGGATTAGGAAATGCATTTGTTTCTTTCAATTGCATAATATCCAAAAAGATAATAGAGTAACTATGGCTTATGTCATTAAATGGGATGCTTTCGTACATGATATATGTCTTAGATTTGGAGGTACAATTAATGAAAATTATGTGGGTTTCTTCAATAAGCTTTCCCAATTTGCCTTGGTTGATGATTATTATGATGATTTTGAAGGTCTTAAAGCTCCCATAGTTTCTAAGAATCCTACCTTGGATGAAAAATATTTGTTCTCAGCTTCATCAAAGGGTTAAAAGAAGAGCTCAAACCCTTTGTCCAAAATGTTTAGGCCTTAGAGTCTCACCCAGGCTATCTATCTTGCAAGGATGCAAGAGGCTTCCCTCTTAGCTCAATCAGAACCATCTCGAACTCCCTTCCTATCAAACACTTACTCCAATTTCCAACATCTGGAATAAACCATCTCACATGTTATATCCACCATCCAACTCTGGTCCAGCCACTACTACTGACACTAATACCACACTACAACAGTCTTCTCCATCCAAAACTTTTCAATTAAAACCTAGTACCGTCAAACTTGGCCAATTTCCTCCTATAAGAAGACTTGACGATGCACAAATGGAACTTCGTAGAGATAAAGGGATTTGTTATAATTGTGATGAGGTGTTTAGACGTGGTCATAATTGTAAGCATCAACAATTATTCGTGTTAACTGCTCAAAAGTATGACCTACCCAAATGACCAACTCACAGACTCCCTTGATCAAATTGAGGAAGATAACTTATTAAAGGAAATTGAAACTAATGTGCAGGTTCCCATTTATGCGCTCAATGGTACAACTTCAACTGATACCATACTCGTATGTGTTTCCCTAAGGAAAAGACTCATTTCCATCCTCATTGACACAGGCAACACCAATTCCTTCATTGCTCCCCGCCTTGTCAAAAAATTGAATTGCAATACTATTCTTACACCTCAAATGCTTGTTTCCGTAGTCAATGGTGTTAAACTTACCAGTAATGCAATTTGTCTAGGCCTAGTGGGAAATGCAGGGTCATACCTTTAAAGGGGACACTAGACTTCTTCCCTTAGGTGAGTGTGATATGGTTCTTGGAGGAAATTGGCTCAATCCTTTTGGAGATATCCTTCTCAATTTACAAAAGTTGCAAATAACTTTCAAGATAAATGGCAAGAAAATAACTCTCAAGGGCTCTCAAGAGACACCTTATAATTTTTTTTTCCAGGTAAAGCTATTAAAAAAATTCCTCAAACGCTCCAACAACACTTCTTGGCTACCTTTTCTCTAATTCTGCAAGTGAATGACCTACTCTACTTCCTACTCCCATTGTTCACTTATTGGACAAATACCAAGATATTTTTCAAGAGCTGACACTTCTTCCTTAATCTAGAAGATCTCTAAATCACTTTATTCCATTAAAACCAAACTCACTTCCCACCAACCAACGACCTTTCAAATCCCTTATTTGCAAAAAAAAAAAAAAAAAAAAATGGTCGAAAAGATGGTGGATGAAATGCTTGATTCTGACTTCATTAGTCCAAGCATAGTCCATTTGCTACCCATATCTTATTAGTTAAGAAGAAAAATGGAAGTTCGTGGTTTTGCGTATATTACAGAAAGTTGAATGATATCACCATTAACGATAATTTTGCCATGCCTACATTGATGAGCTCTTAGACGAATTACATGGTGCTTGTTCTTTTCCAAAATTGACCGAAGGTATGGCTACCACCAAATACTTGTTCATCACCTTGACACCCACAAAATTGCCTTTAGAACCTACCATGGACACTTTAAATTTAAGGTCATGCCTTTATGGCTTACCAATGCTGCTACCACATTTCAGCCCTCACAAATCAAGTATTCAAACTATATCTTAGAAAATTTATTTTAGTTTTCTTTGATGATATATTGATTTGTAGCCCTACCTTGGAAAAATATATTGAACACTTGAGACCACTTTCCAAATTCAGGGAGAAAATTGTCGTTTTGCTAAGATGTCCATGTGTGCCTTTGCACAATCACAATTTGAGTATTTTGGTCGCATAGTCAATGCAAATGAGGTGGCGACAGACCTTTTTAAATTTTCTAATATGGTTGATTGGTCTGCTCCTATTAATGTCAAGCAACTCAGAGGATTTTATGTCTGACTGGTTATTACATAAAAAATTTCCAAGGATATGGGATCATCTGCAACTCTTGAGTCATAAGTATTAAAAGGGTAGATTAGTAATTGTGTATTCCAATTGATATTTGAATTAATCGGTACTAATTGATATGGACATGCACATAGTAAATAATGTAACTATTAGTTAGTTAGGGCAACAATTCCCATATAAAAAGGGAATGTAAGTGGATATGAGAATATAATAAGGAAGTTGAGACAATAGGCTCCATTGGGAGATTATCAGAGGCTTCATTTGGAGATTGTTATTGTTTTTCATAGTGATTTATTTCTTTATTTCTCTTGTTGTTATCAATTTGTTTCAACTCTATTTTTTTAGTTGTGAGACACCCTTGAAAATTTTAAGGGGGTTAAAACTCAAGTCAGACTAGGTAAAAAGGTCAATTGACTTACTAGCAAATAACTGCTAAAGTTGTGCGCCTTTCAAAAATACCTAACTTTACTTTAGGTTATGTGCTATTTGAAACGAAACTTACAAATTTGAATAACCTCAAGAGTTGATCTATTATTTATTTTTACCACAAAATACGTGTTAAACTTGAAAGAGGCGTGTTGATTTTAACAATGCACTAATAGGGTGATGTAATGTCCTTGGCTTAAAGCCTTGAGTGGTTATCTTGAAATTATCTTATTTTACACACTTCACCCTTTGAGTTTATCCCTCTCACAATGTTTTAAAACATTTCCATTTTATGTAATCTTTAGGGACATATAATGTGTTTTAACGCGGGTTGTGTTGCGAACGGGTTCCAAGGTTTGTACTATCTATGACTTTGGGTCTCAAGTTAGGTCCCAAGCATGTTGAGTCTAGCTTCGTCTATTAAATGGACATAAATGTGTCCCCTAGCCATGGCCACAATCAATGACAGCTAATTATGCAGACAATTTTATCCATTTGTTAGATAACGGTTACATAGTTAAAACAATCAACATAGTCTGAGAATTTAAAGGGGGCATTTGTTTTTGTTTTTAATTAGAAGCAAACTTCTGAATCAGAAGTTTGACCTATTCAGAACGTTTGTTTTCTGTTTTTTATTGGCTTCTAATTAAAAGCAAAACTTCTGACTCCAGTAAGCAAAAATATGATTACTAAAAGTTCGGATTTATTTCTCAAGTAAGAGGTCAAACTTCTTATTTCTTAATTACTATTTTCCCTCCATAATAAATAACTAATTATGAAGTACCCCAATACATAATTTGCAGTATTCCCTCAAGACTAGCAATCAACATGCATTGACTGTGTGGGCTCGCGCACGAGCTGATTCCAAAATTGCCATATTTTAAGGACAAAAATGCCCTTGAATGATCTCATGGCTGGGATTCAAAGCTTATACAAACCCAATTGATTATCCAAGGGTTGAGATTTAAAGCTGAAGGAAATGAAATAGTCGTTCGGGTGAGGAAATAGTCATTGGCTTCATCATCTACTTAGGGTCTGTTTGGTTTGCCATTTTCCTTGGAAAATGAAATCCATTTCCCTTGTTATGCAAATTTTCGCTGTTAGTTGTCTATTTACTGACAAAAAATCGATTCTTCATAAGACTGTTTTCCCACTACTCATGGGAATCAAAGTCTGAGGGGGAGGCCTCGAAATCGGATTCACAGAAACGGTTTCAATTTTCATGTCTATTTTCTGTGCAACCAAACAAACCCTTAATGGAAACTCTTTCATTCCATGAAATTTGAGTTATTCAGCTGTTATTTCACTGTAGATCAAAGCTATTTGAAGTTGAAAAGCTTGAGCAAACCCAAGTTGTACATAAAAAACTTACACAAGCCCTAGATTTGAGTTATTTCATCATAGATTTTTAGTTTAGACTACCATAATGAAAGTAAGTCGGTGGTTTTCATTTCATTTTCACATTTTTGTGAAAATTTGTTTAGAGTTGCAGGTCATTTTCAACCTCTCATTGGTCTGTTCTGTTCCAGGGGCATTATTTAATTCAAATTTATTATAAGGGGTTAAGTCACTACCAATGTTTATTATAAAGGGTAAAGTGTAGTAAAAATTTTATTTTCCTTGCGAGCACTGTGAATACTGCCCTTATTTGTATTATGTATGTCCTAAGAAGGGTTATAATAGAGTATGCAACCTTTGAAGTCTAAAAAAAAAAAACCGAATAGGATGTTTTTGGCCTGTCAAATTTTTTGATTGCAAATATGGCTTAATGAAATTATTTTGAAGAGAAATGAAGAAGGTAGTTTAAGCTCAAGAGAAAATTTCAACTCAATCTCATGTTCAAGCTCCCAAAGTGGTGGTTGTTTCAAACTTGACACTCCAAATCATTGGATGAAGGATTGTCCATGGGTGGATCTTCCATGCCTCATACCTTCATGCTCTGGAAGGAAAACTATTATAAGATCTCATATCTCGTACAAAAAGGCAAAAGTACCTCAATTCTAATTCTTACACTAAGGGGTTTGATGCTTGGGAGTTGTGATACCTAATAACATACTTAGAGCTGGTGGTCAAAACTATGTTACTCTGGTTGCAAGTAATGGAGAAGCTGAAGGTGAACAAGTTGAAGCTAGAAAAGGTAATAACTTTCCAAATGTAACTATAATTGTCCAAATGTATATGGCATTTGAAGATCTATGTAAAACATTCCTATCTAGCCTAAATAGGAAGTAAATGAACATAGCATTCAATATCAAACCAACCTATATTTCAACACTTATACATCAAACTCTGGCATAGCACAATACCATTAAAAATCAAACAAACCTAAAATGCAAACAATTCAATTACAGACCAATCAATAGTCTCAAAATATCATCAAATTTTTTATTCCAACTAAAGTCTAAAGTCTGACATAAACAGTCATGAACCAGTAATCTATGAACTGTCATAAACAAAAAAAATAATATCACATGCATGAACATAAAGTCTTGTAACCAAAAAATCAGTCCCCCACTAACAAAAAAAAACAGTCTTCTAACAAATTGGTATCACATATTTGGTCCTCTTGGCCCCATAAGTCTCTTGCTCCAAGTGCCTTGTCCCCCTACCCCTATCAGTGGATGTGTTCCTGCCTGGAACAATGGATTCATTGGTGTCCTTATTGGTGGGTGACTAACTCCTTGTGCAAATGGCAAAGTTGGAGACATTATTGTCTGAATCTTGTGCGTGGTTAGAGTTGTGAGCATTTGAGGTTGAAGATTGGGTTGTTGTAAGGGAATTGTGTGGGCCATTCATTGGGAGGTTCATTTCTTCCTCTACGATTTCCACAACCACTCTTGGCACCCTTGGGCTTGTTGCTCCTACCCGTTCTTAATTTGGGTGCCTTTGATTTCTTGGAAATATCTCCACAACCATCAGTTTGCTTCATAGGAGGCTTCTTACAAGTTTTGATGTTGTGACCCTTCAGTCCACATCTCCTGTAACTCCTTACTTCATTTTGTACATTTTCATTTTCATCCTCATCCCTTTTTTTTTTGTCATTGGTCTCATTGGTGTTTTTTTAACTTGAGGTAGCAGCACCAAGCATGCTAGCTACCACATCAAAGCCATTATCAAATATGCAAACAGGCAAGGGATTATAAAACACATAAGCAATCAAGGTGGTACTTACTTCACTCCACGCACTCATACTTCTGATGCTAACAATGCCTCTTGTGTATGCTTCCACATAGGCTTTAACAGAATGGTATGGACTGCAATACCTGCATAAAATGGAAGTAAGTCTTGAAGCAAACATTATATAGGGAACAAACATTATATAGGGGAGTTAAGTTATAGAAGAAACTTACTATGCCCATGTAGGTCAGTTATTCGCCAGTGTCATAACTCCATGCACACAAATGATGTTTGTAATCTCCCTCTGTCTACAGTCACAATATCTGATACGTATCTTTAGTCTCCTCCTAGAGGCCGCTGAATTGGTTCCTCATTTTCTTGTACTTGTCAATTGGCTTATGAGCTCTAGGTACCAGTCCATTGATGTCCAAGTACTACCTTTTGCCATTCTGTCATACATAAGCCTCATGAGAAGCATGTGATATTCATAAATGAACTTGCAAATTGGCTTTTCCCTTAGCTTGATAATCCAATTATTGAAGTTTTCACTGAAATAGTTTGTTATGTGCTCAAAGCATACTCTACTGTCAAAGTATGTCATGCATCAAGTCTTCACATCCTTATCAACTAGCAACTGATGAGCTAGATTAGCATATTTCAGCTATTTCAAACTAGGGGCACAGTCAACCTCTTTGAATGCCCAAGCAGCCTTCCAACTCAGTTTCATCGAGAACTTCCCTCTGAAATCAACATTCTTGAAGTTCTTATACATATGCCTGAAGCAAAATCTATGGTTTGAATCAGAAAAAGTTGGTTCATTGCTCAATCAACCCTCTCTGCCAATCAGAAATGAAAGTGAGCTTCCCTGCGTGCATCTGAATTATGCTCAAGAAACTAAACCAAGTTTGGTAGCATTCAGTGGAAGCAGACCATTGTTGCCATCCAAGGCTATAACAGAAAAACAACCCCCATATTTGCTCTTCATAAAGTACCCATCCAACCACACCAAAGGTCCACAACCATGCTGCCAACCAAGGATACTAGCAGAGAATGCCAAACAAAAGCATGTGAACATATTATCCTCATAATTTCTTGAACATGTAGCAGTGCTACTTGGGTTTGTTGTCAACAACTCCATGCAACAATAAGGGGCATTCCTATAGATGCAACCAGTCCATGAAACGTTGCAAGAATGTACTCCATGAACAAAATGTACTAAGCATTGTACTCGTAATTTAAAAAACCCCTAACTATTGTACTAATTGTAAACACTAATCGACCCACAAAACAATATTAGTATACTAAGCATGCATGAACAAATTACCTAACCAATAACTTATTGGTCAACAAAACCCTAACCATTGCACTCACAATGAATGATATATGGAAGAACCAACCAAAAAAATAGTTGACAAATGATAGGGGCATAATTAGGCTATTTTTAGTACCATATTTCTATATATATTTTTAGTTATTACTTGTTAATTATGGTACTAATTGCTATTTTCGCATTTGTGTACGTTTCTAATTACAAGATTTTAAAATAGAAGCAAATTGGCAATTTAGAAATACTAATTGCACAAGGAATCCACACAAACAAGGAAACAAGGAATCCACACCAACAAGGAAACCACACAAAGAAGAAAACAATTATAAAAAGGTAACGATACCTTGCCAATAGAATCCATCCATCCAGCAATATCATCCCCATCCATAGCCCTAACCCATCATTGCAACAGTCCCTCAACCGTCTTCCTCTTCTCCTTCAAAAAATCCACAACACAACCCCAATCTTTGTCTCAGCTCCTCATCCACAGCCGCAACAAACCACGCTTCGCCATCACAACCACAGCCTCATCATCATCCTCGCAACATCAGTTACACCACCACCAACTTCCATCTCTTCCACTATTCATCGCAATCCAACAATCGTCTCCATCATACCCATCGTCATCATTCACCAATCGCTTCCATCACCTTCTCCCACCATCGTCGATAAACCCTCATCTCAATCCCTCTCGCTCTCTCTCTATCCCTGATCGTCGCCAACCCTAAACCCATCGCCATCATCATCATCTCTCTCTCAGTCGATCGTCGCCTTTCCGTCGCCACACATTCGTAGTCCAATCTCACAGCAGAAGTAGAGATCGAGAAGGAAGAAAAGTGAAGCAGATCGCGAAGTAAAGCAGATCGTGAAGAGAAAGAGGATTCTCTTCTGCTATTCGCAACCCATCAGTCCACTCAGTACCACCACGGATCAGGCGATAATGTTTTGTTTCATCTCTTAACTCTTTCTCTTATTTTTAGTTTGATATTTAATTATGTATTTCTATTTGAACATGATTAATATGTCTAGCTAAACTTCTCTTAGTTAGGGGTGGATTCGAAGCCCAAACATGTGCTTTATAAATTAATTGAATTTAATCTTCCTTGCTATTAGTGATTGTGTTTTGCTTAACTGCTTTATAGAGAACTTTTCTTTGTATGTTTGTTAAGGTGGCCAACTTAGTAAGCATGCTAGGATCTGGGGCTAGAATATAGGAGAGTTTCACGTAATTGTTATAATCCTGTATTCACAAATAGTAAATACCAAGGAACGTTGGTAAGGTTAAATAAAAACCTAGGTAAGAACAAGATGCTGATCATACTTGTAATTGCCTAGTCAGTGTTCATATTTTCCACAAAACTTAATGATCTTAGATTGTTATATAACTTGCGATTCCTGTTTAGATATCATGATAAGAATAGTTTGAAAGCGACGCTTAGTTTAATTCAACGAACTTGGGAAAATAATAAGATTAATGCAGTGCTTATCACGGTTAATCTTGAGCATTGTCTCTCACGAGTTAGCAAGTGGTTATTGTATATTGATTTATGAGCATATGTTTGGTGTGTGGAGATAAACCCTTACCTAATTTATCATCTTTGCCATCCCTTTAGTCTTATTATCTTTATAGTAATTTTCGTAGTTATTAAATCCAATCCCCCATTATTTAATTAATTAGGTTGTTAGTTGTCTTTTAGTTATTATTAGTGTTAATTGACAAGTACTCTAATCCCCGGTCTAGAACAATCCCTACTTATTCTATACTACAATCACAAAGCAGGGTATTAAGTTGTGTTCTACTAAAATAACACATCAATTTTTGGCGCCGTTGTCGGGGATTAGAAAAATTGTTAATTACTTCATTAGTTTTTATTTATTTAATTTTCTTTTTATTGATTTTTTCTTCTTTCTTTTTTTATCTTAGGTACCAGTTCATGCGCAATAGAAGATCTAGGGAAAACTTATTAGAATACGATTTAGAGCCTGAGAAAATATTTAGAAGACGAATGAGAGAAATAAAAGAGTCACAAACATCTATCTCTAAATCTGAACCTGAAGAGTTTGATATGGGAGACAATAGATCTATTAAAGAACTTTCGGCATCCACCTTGGACAATGCCGCACCCTTGTGCATTCAGTATCCATTAGCCGCGCAGGGCAAGACTGAGTCATTCGAGCTGAAATCCAGCCTACGTCATCATATTCCGAAGTATCATGGCCTTTCTATGGAGGATCCAAATAAACATTTAAAGCAATTTGAAGTTGTATGCTCCAGTATGACGCCAATAAATGTGGATGAAAATATCCTAAAGTTGAGAGCGTTCCCCTTTTCTCTGGCTGATAGGGCTAAGGATTGGCTCTATGAACTACCTTCCGGAACAACATATTCTTGGGATAGCATGAAGAAGGTGTTTCTAGATAAATTCTTCCCAACTTCCAAAATTATCTTGTTGAGGAAGAAAATCAGTGGTATACAGCAAGGTCCAGAAGAATCATATCCGGCTTACTATGAGCGCTTCAAAACTCTCATAACATCATGTCCGCAGCATCAGATGAAGGAGGAGCTCCTGATTCAATACTTTTATGAGAGATTGCTACCTCTTGAGTGACAGATGTTAGATGCAGCGGCAGGGGGAGCTTTGATTGATAAAACTCCAACAACAACAAAGACTTTGATTGCAAACCGAGCTTTAAATGCCCAACAGTATGAGGGAATTGGAGAGCTGTCACGCCAAGTCAATGAGGTAAGTACTAATTCTAGTTTGGAAGCTCAAATGGCTTATCTTACCTCACTTGTGACTCAGGCCCTAGGGAAGCCGAATGTGCTAGGAGTGGCACAAGTTTGCGGCATGTGTACTAAGTTAGGACATCCATCTGATCAATGTCCTCAACTGATTGAGAATGGCGATTGGGAGAATGTCAATGCAATAGGTTTTCAAGGGCAAAATCACTATAGGAATAATCCTTATTTGAACACCTACAATGAAGGTTGGAGAAATCACCCCAGTTTTGGATGGAAAAATTCAGAACAACCTCAACAACAGACTTCGAATCGGCCACCTCCTGATTTCGTCCAAAGGCAACCAGAACCTTCTCAACACAATTCAGGTATTCCCCTTAATTATGATGAGATTTTGAAATCATTAATTATTTCTCAGCAGAACCAAGCAAAAGATATAGCAGACTTGAAACTACAAATGGGACAAATAGCCGAGTTTATTGGACAAATTCGCGAGCAAGGAAAACTTCCTAGTTCTACCATTCTAAATCCGAAAGGCAAGTTTGAAACCGCAAAAGCAATTACATTGAGGAGTGGTAGGCAAATTGAGAATGAGCTAATAGTCCCTAAACAGAGTTGAAATAGGGAAACTGAGTTACAGAAGGATTATCCAGCCATCATTGAAATACCAGAGCTCCAAGGTAAGAAGGTGAGCATTCCAAATTCAGTTTCTGCTAATCTTGCTCCACCTTTTGTGCCTTTTTCCAGGTAGGTTTGCCAAATCTAGAAAAGATGAACAGGATAAGGAAATTTTGGAACTTTCCGAAAAGTCCAAGTCAATATTCTGCTTCTTGATGCTATTAAGCAAGTGCCCAAGTATGCAAATTTTTTTAAGGATCTTTGCACAACAAAGAAACGACTTCGAGACAGAGAGGTGGTTAAGGTGAGTGAGAATGTTTCCGCAGTTCTTCAAAGGAAATTGATGCCAAAGTGTAAGAATTCGGGTAGTTTCACTATCTCTTGTGTTATCGGTAATACAAAAATTGAAAATGCAATGCTTGAGTTAGGTGCTTCAATAAATGTTATTCCATATTCTATTTATCGCTCTATGAATCTTGGGAAGCTAAAAAATGATGGTGTTATTATTCGATTGGCTGACCGTTTTAATACATATCCTCGAGGTTTGTTGGAAGATGTGTTGGTGCAGGTTAACCATTTGATATTCCCAGCAGATTTCTATGTGCTTGAGATGGAAGATTCGGAATTTTCAGCACCTTTGCTTCTTCTTTTAGGGCGCGCTTCATGAAAACTGCGAAGACGACTATTGATGTGCACGCGAGGAAACTGACCATGAAATTTGATGGTGATGTGATTGGCTTCAACATCTTTGAAGCCACGAGATATCCTACTAAAAATCATTCTTGTTTTTCTATTAATGTGAATGACAATTTCGCCCAGAATTGCCAGACATCATAAATGAGGATGAACTTGAGACCACCATCACTACTGTCGTTGGATATGAGAGAAATAGAGTTCCCTATGACACAAAGAAGTGGAATAAATTTCAGTTAAATGAGCTTGAAAAGATTCAGGATGAGGCTTATGATAGCAAAAACAATTATAAGGAGAACACCATAGTTTTTCATGATCAGATGATCCTTGGAAATACTTTTGTCGTTGGAATGAAAGTCTTGCTTTTCCAATCATGTCTTAGAACTGGTAAGTTACGTTCTGAATGGGTTGGTCTTTTTATTGTTACTAATATTTTCCCCATGGTGCCATATAGATTAAGAGTGTTACAACCGGGAAGGAGTTTAAGGTGAAACATCATCGACTTAAGCCCTATTATGAGTCATTAGTAGAGCATGATATGGAGGACGTATCACTCCATATTCCCACTTATTCTGAGGATTAATTGCAGATACCGTCAGGCTGCACGACGTTAAAACAAACGCTTCTTGGGAGGTAACCCAATCAGATTTACTTTCTTTATCCCTTTATTTTCTTTTTCGTTATTTTTTCTATTGTTTATTAGTAGTTTGTTTTTCCGCGTTTAAATCTTTCATTACATGTGCTATAATCTATTAACATTGAGGACAATGTTAGGTTTAAGTGTGGGGGAACAAACATTGTTTTAATTTAAAAAAATTAATAATAAAAAATAGAAAGTGTCAGTCCATTAAAAAAATTTTATGTTGTTTTTTATTTTCTTTGTTGGTATTAGTGTCATAAAAAATAATTAAAAAATAAATAAATAAAAATTTATAGTTGTTTTAAGTCTTGAGATACTTTCCAACACAATGATGAGATTTGGTTTTTAATTACACGACTTTAAGGTGATTTATAAACATGATTTAAGATCTAATATTATTATTTGGTTAATGCTTATTCATGGCTATCATATATAAATTCACATGTAATAACTTAGTAATTGGTACGCATAGCATGCTTAGTTGAATTTAACTCATTATAACCCATATGTGAGTTTTGAGCCTATTGTTCCTTTGATTTTGAGAGTTTTTAGTTAGGTCATCTTTTATTTCTTTTGTCAATAATAATTCGTTGCATGATCTCAATTTTGTTTGTTTTGGTTGCTACTTGGATTGCTTTCATAATTAAGAATTAAACACTAGAACTTGTATTGACTTCGTTCAAAGCATCATATTGAATTGCATAACATGCTTGACATGATAAAGGCACCTAGTTTCCACCATTGCCAAATAAGCCTGATCCATAATATATTTCCTTTAGGTTAACCACGTTGAGCCTGTTATTAAGCCTTTTGTTTCATTACCCTCATTTTCTATCCCTAACCTAATAAGAAGAGTGGAGCATAATTTGATTTGCAGAGACTTTATTGTGGTTCAAGGTATGTTGAAAAACAAGTATGGGGGAAAACCCTTGTGGTAGACAGTTAAAGAAGAAAAAGTTGCAAAAAAAAATTTGTACAAAAAGTTACAAAAGGGATACGAGTCCTTATCTATATCCATTCAGTATTTCAGTACCATACATATAGTTCAATTCTTTTCATTCAGTAAATACAAAATAATTACTGAAATTCTTCATTATCAGTGGGTCACCTCTTCATTTTTCCACTTATGTCTTGAACCATATGATTATTTGCTAATGTCTCTAATCTTATTGCATGCTTTCACCATTTCTTCAAGCCCTTTGAAAATTTCATATCCATTTTTTCTCTTCCCTTGACCCCTGGCCCCATTACAACCTGAATTAAGACCTTTTGATTGAGTGTGTCTTGCAATGTCACGATGTGGAGATTCGAATGGGGTATGAGCATATGGTGTCCCTAGTTTTTGCATTCAAGTAGTAGCATTCCTTCCATGAGATCATATATCTGAAAAAAAAAAAAAAAGTCAGAAAATGTCTTTCTTTTTTGTTATATCATATGTGAGCTATTTGTTTCCCTTTTACATCAATCCTCTCACATATAACTAGAATAGGAAGAGTGATTTTACCAAATAATCAGTGAAAAGGAAAAGAGTGCATCCAGTGAGATTTTTGGGTTAATTCTTCTTGGCACGCGCTTGAGTTTCACAATCACTTACATTGATTTAATTGTGAATTTTTATATCATTGCTATGAACATGTATTAATTGTCGAATGATG
Organism: Berberis vulgaris; assembly: GCA_963556465.1. NCBI lineage: Eukaryota > Viridiplantae > Streptophyta > Magnoliopsida > Ranunculales > Berberidaceae > Berberis > Berberis vulgaris. The sequence continues at coordinate 73,953,749 of OY747130.1, forward strand.
TGGATTTAATCTTGTGTTTACAAATAATCTTAACATGTCATGATCCGTTAAAAATCCCTGAGACAAATGTTGGAAAGTATAGATTGAGTAATTTAAGTCTTTCTTGAATTTGCTCGAGGACTAGCAAAAGATAAGTGTGGGGGAATTTGATAGAGGCATAATTAAGCTATTTTTAGTACCATATTTCTATATATATTTATTAGTTATTACTTGTTAATTATAGTACTAATTTCTATTTTCGTGTTTGTGTAGGTTTTCAATTACAAGATTTTAAAATAGAAGTAAATTGGCAATTTAGAAATACTAATTGCACAAGGAATCCATAATAGCATCCCCATCCATAGCCCTAACTCATCATCGCAACAGTCCCTCAGCCGTCTTCCTCTTCTCCTTCACAAAATCCACAGCACAAGCCCCATCTTTGTCTCAGCTCCTTATCCACAGCCGCAACAAACCACGCTTCGCCATCACAACCACAACCTCATCATCATCCTCACAGCAGCAATCATCCTCGCAACATCAGTTACACCACCACCAACATCCATCTCTTCCACTATTCATCGCACTCCAGCAATCGCCTCCATCATACCCATCGTCATCATCCAGTAATCGCTTCCATCACCTTTTCGCACCATCTTCAATAAACCCTCGTTTCAGTCCCTCTCGCTCTCTGTATCTCTGATCGTCGCCAACCCTAAACCCATCGCCACCGTCTTCATTTCTCTCTCAGCCGATCGTTGCTTTTTCGTCACCACACATTCGCAGTCCAATCTCACAGCAGAAGCAGAGATTGAAAAGGAAGAGAAGTGAAGTAGATCACGAAGAAAAAGAGGATTCCATTTTGCTATTTGCAACCCATCAGTCCACTCAATACCACCACGGATCAGGCGACAATGTTTTGTTTCATCTCTTAACTCTTTCTCTTATTTTTAGTTTGATATTTAATTATGTATTTCTATTCGAACATGATTAATATGTCTAGCTAAACTTCTCTTAGTTAGGGGTGGATTCGAAGCCCTGAACATGTGCTTTATAAATTAATTGAATTTAATCTTCCTTGCTATTAGTGATTGTGTTTTGCTTAACTGCTTTATAGAGAACTTTTCTTTGTATGTTTGTTAAGGTGGCCAACTTAGTAAGCGTGCTAGGATCTGGGGCTAGAATATAGGAGAGTTTTACCTGATTGTTATAGTCATGTATTCACAAGTAGTAAATACCAAGGAACGTTGGTAAGGTTAAGTAAAAACCTAGGAAAAAACAAGATGTTGATCATACTTGTAATTGCCTAGTCAATGTTCATATTTTCTACAAAACTTAATGATCTTAGATTGTTATCTAACTTGCGATTCTTGTTTAGATAGCATGATAAGAATAGTTTGAAAGCGACACTTAGTTTAATTCAACGAACTTGGGAAAATAATAAGATTAATGCAGTGTTTATCACGGTTAATCTTGAGCATTGTCTCTCATGAGTTAGCAAGTGGTTATTGTAGATTTATTTATGAGCATATGTTTGGTGTGTGGAGATAAACTCTTAGCTAATTTATCATCTTTGCCATCCCTTTAGTTTTATTATCTTTATAGTAATTTTCTTAGTTATTTTCATAGTTTAATTTAGAAAATCCAATCCCCCATTGTTTAATTAATTAGGTTGTTAGTTGTCTTTTAGTTATTATTAGTGTTAATTGACAAGCCCTCTAATCCCCAGTCTAGAACGATCCCCACTTATTCTATACTACAATCTCAAAGCAGGGTATTAATTTGTGTGCTACTAAAATAACGCATCAACAAACCATAATTTGTGCAAATGAACAAAACCTTAACAATAATAACACCATTCACACAGTCCATTTACACGTGCACTACAGATTGAAACACCAAAACAAAACCCTCAAATAAAAAAACACTTACAATATGTCGCACCTAATAACAAGAGGAGGTCATAGATTCGACTTCACGTCCTCTTCATTATCTGAAGGAGTGAAATCCCGCCTCAAATCTGGTTCGTCGTTGCTTGCATGATCACTAAAATCATTGAATGAATTGTACTCACCCCATTGTATGCTCGAAACGGTGCTCCCATCATCGTTGCTACTGCCACTGATGAACACATCCAATATTTTTCTCTTCACCTTCCTCTTATTTAATTTCGATAGAAGGAAGATAGAGCACAAACAGGAAGAGAACGAACAAACTATGAAAATGAAAGGAGTTTTCTCTCCACTCTCGATCTCTAAAAGGGTACGGTCGGCCAGATTTAATCTTGAGCATCCACGTGTGTAGACCAGTTGACGAGCTGTTGGGTTGATCATGTCAATCACATACTTCACATTGTGCATGAGATGCACGTGAGGGGTAAGTTTGACATTAAAAAAGGTCACGTGCGGGCCTTGACAGTCAATGCATGTTGGTTGCAATACGAAATAATGATGGGGGTACTTCGCAATTAGTTATTTAATATGGGGGGAGAGTAATTTACCCTGATGAGACATCAAATAGTCACTCAGTCACAACCATACACGTGGCATGGACTAACCCTAGCACGAGAGAGGCTTCCGTCCCAAGTGGACCCCTGCACCAACTTTTATGCAGCCTGTAAATCAGGTGCCCAAGCCCAAGTCCCGCCAGCCCAACAGGCACAGGTCTTAGGTATTGGAGCAGGACAATAAGGCCCAAACAAGAATCTCAGAGTTGTCATAGGCCCGAGATCCACTCGCACGAATCTATTTTTAGCCCAATCAAGGATTGAGTCTTAAACAAAGCCAAGTGTCGAAGAGACTTAGTCATGCACAGGTAAGATCTTATGCAAGATCTCCTCCCTCCATCATGCCCCCGATCACAGGGACAATTGGGGAGGGAACAATTTCTATAAAATATGGTGAAAGGAAGAAAAAGGGTATTGATGGGGATTTTACTAACCTAAATTAATAAGCTAATAAACCCTACTTGTAATACCGCAAGTACACTGTTGTGTAACTAGTAGACAGTGGCAAATACGAGTTTATTTTAACTAATTCTAAACCCCTAGCATTGCATGTCTTCTTACGACACACACAATCACATATTCAAATTAATTGATTAAAGTAGGCTTTGAATATCAACAAAGGGAATTTCTAACTACCGATTAGTCTAGATAAATATTTCGGATATAATCGGTGAAAGCAAATGATTGAAATTCATAAATCAACTGTGTTTAACATTCAAACATATTGTAAACAATAAATTCAGGTACGACAAACTCTAGGAAATCCTGTGGTTTCATCTTCGCCTCGGCGCGAGGTCTAGAAGATCATGGTGGATGACGTCACAACACTGGTGTAGGTGGAATCCATCTCTGCAAGAACACGCATCCCAAGAAAGAGTTGCTGGTGGACTGTGGTGGCTCAGACAAAAATTGGGGGTGCAAAAAGGCTGATTTGAAATAGTGATTGTGCGGTGGTATAAAGCATAAATTCTTGGTGCAAATAGCCAACTGATTCCAAAATCAGTTGGTTCCCGCCCAAAAGTCCTACGCCTTCGTCTCCAGCGAGCCGCGTCGCTCTGTTGCTTCCTCCGTGCTCCTTGCGAGCTTTTTCTTCCTCCGACCGGCTACGGTACCTGCAAGTGACAGAGAGAGGGTAAGGGAAGAACGAGAAAGAGAAATACGAGAAGGAGGAAGAGAACAGGGGAGTGAAATAGGGAGCACCGCAAGAGAGAGAGAGACACTAGAGGGGAACAAGAGAGAGACTGAAGAGACATGAAGGAGAAAGAGGGAGAGAATGGAGGAGACAAACAGGGGCGGTGGAGCTCTGTCACGAGGTGGTGTGGTGGTGCGCTGGACGGTGTCGTGCGTTGGTTGTTTGGTGTTGGTGGTGTTGTGTTTGTGTCTTAATCCGGGAGAGAAAGAAGAACAGGGACGTGCTCCAATGGTGGTGGTGGTTGTTTGGCGTGATGGAACAGAAACGAGATAGACGTGCAAAACAGGGAGCAGAAATGAAGGAACATAAACGAAGGATCAGAAACGATGCGGGTGCGTGAGGACGTGATGGATGATGGTGGTGGATGGTGTTTTCTTTGGCTGAAACGAAGGAAAAGATAGAGGGAGGGGAGGACAGGGAGGTGCTCCCTGTTTTGTATGCGAGGACGTGAGGCTATGGAGGAAGAGTAGGAGGTGGTGATGGCGGGATGATCGCGCTGCCGGTCCTCCTATCGAGCGAGGATCGCCGGCAAGGTGGATGTGGCTTGGTGGCTGGAAAAAGAGAGAAAGAGCAACACAATGTAGGAAAAGAGATATCCTCGGATAATGGAGAGAGGAAACCTAAATATATTCTCCTCTTTCCTTGTTAGGTTGGGTTTGGGTTTCTAGGTCAACTTTTAGGTTTGAGATTAGGTTAAATTAGATGGACTTGGGTTTGTTTAGGTTAGGTTTAGATATATGACCCGCTACTTTGTACCACCTTTAGAGTCAACCAATTTTTTATTTTTTTGGAAGGCGAGCTGGGTTTTTAAGGACCCCATAACCTATGCCGTAGGTGGGACTCGAACCTAGGACATGGGGGACAAACCCACACAGCCCTAACCACTAGACCATAACACCATTGGCATCAACCAATTGATTATTCCTCAAATTGTCGCCTTAATGTGATTTCATCGTTCACGCTCAAATTCCTACAAAAACATGAAAACAAAATAATTAAAATAAAATATAATAATCGAAACACTAACATATATAAATTAAGGGATAAATTATATAATAATTACGTGAATATCAAATACCCCCAAACCTATATTTTGCTAGTCCTCGAGCAAAACAATAAATATAAAATTCTAACTCAATTTCGCAGGAATCATCGGTTGCACTTACCCTAAATGTGCAACAAGGCTTTAAAACCCTTAGATTATATCTAGTGGACGAGTTATAGTCTCGTGAGGGTTTTCAGAAATGTTACCCACAAACATTATGACTCAATAAATTTCCAAAACATGGTAACTTGATCACTCTATCTATTATCCTCAGAGTAATCATCTAATTGCCAAAAATTCTAGAAAACAACTAACATTGTTAGAATAATATATCAAAGAATCTAACAATGATTTAATAGTACCCAAAGGTTAAATAAATTTCATCAATTATTCTCAACTCGAAGTGTGTGTGTGCCTGACCTTATCAACATAACTTTCTTTTTCTCAGTAAAGATACGACTAGATAACCTTTAGATAGTACACTTCGACAACAAATCTCTTTTGTCACTAAGAGATTGGTTAGTTATCACTTAGTTTATGTGAGAAAAAGAATAAATTATGGAAACACAAACATCTCACATGAAAAACGGACTTTTAAAAGAATGAAATGAATATGATCTCATGGACAGAAATATCAATTACTTTGAGAATGTTGAATCACACACCATAATTTTTGTTTATTTAATCTCCACATCTATGAACCAGACATTTACTTGAGATCAATTAGGTATTTATTAGGTTGTAATGAGGCTAAGATTTTGACTAACAAAAATGGAAAAGGATGTGAGAAAATTCTCTGAGAATGGATACACCCTTTAATAAACACGTGGGGCTCTGAAGAATAAACCAATGTTGTACACCATTACTTTTTCTTCATTCGAAATTCTTCTTCATTTTTCTTTTAATTAACATGTTTTCCCCTTCTGCACAATGAAACATTTTCGTCCCGAGGATTCATGGAATATTTAGTTTCAACTCTTTTTTTATTTGCCCATTCCAAAAATACATCAACCACACACATTCTCAGAGACATTGGGTAAGGATAAAAATAATATGGGATATTACGCCATAACTGGAGTAGGTAATGGAGATGAGGTTAGCAAAGAAAAAGTCTATTTAAAGGCTCAAAGGGCTGCAAACGGATATTTATCACTAGGTAAGTTAAAAGGCTAAAGAACGGTTCAAAGAAAAAAATTCCTATATCACTTCCTAAGCTTTAGTCGGTATTATGACATCTCAACTAAATAAACCAAAAAGTTCTAGTGTAATAATTCAATTTTAACGTCATTCTCAAAGCAATCAATAAAAGAAACGAGAATAATGAGATCAACAACGAGATAATGCAGATTCAAGAAAAGTCGGAGTTTATTTAATAACCCTCAAGAAAAATAGAATGTCTCGAAACTCACAAGGGTTAAGTCTCCACTATTATTCTAAGGTTTTCTAGTTAATATCTTACTGATTAACTTTAAATTATGCTAACGTGGCTTATAGTGCAAGAGTGATCGAGTCGAAAAATATCATGAAATATATTTAACTTAAAGATAATATCAAACCATATGTTTTCCTATTGATATATAAAAGTGACAAGTCAAAGCATGCATTTCTCAAATTTAAAGGCATACTTGAAAGCACATTCTCTTCATTGGAAATGAGCTTAGATTTTGAATGCATTTTCAAATCGAATTTTTTTTTCCACACAATCATAATTAACTACGTATTTAATGGAGATTGAGTAGAATACAATAGTCAATTGTGAAAGTTTCGAGGCCATCCTATGCAAAACTTTTTTCACCAGCCTGAAAAAAGTTGCGCTGACCTGATTCCACGGCCTCCAGCCCAGATCTATCAGCTCATTCCAGGTCCTAGCAAAAGCATTCATTACCAGGTTCATCGGGAGCCAGTGGATCTAAAAAGGGCCCAACTGTCTAATGAGCCTCAAACAGAAGCATGTAGAAACCGTTGGGGAGTACGTCACTCGTTTCAATGACGAGCTAACATTGATCGACGATTGCAGTGACGATACATCAGACCGTTTTTACCTCCGGCATCTGAGGAGGTCAGTTTTACAACTACCTCACCTTAGAGCCCCTAGCGGGTCTACTAAGGAAGGCCCAGTAATACATCATTCTAAAATAAATGTTGGTTGCCAAAAAGGGAGGAAAATAGCCAAAACACTCCTCCAGAGCCAAGGACATGGATGAACTAAGAGATAGTTCCAAAAAAAAATGGGGCGGGAACCAGAACGGGCTCAGCCAAGCAAAGTTGTTCAAGCCCAGCGGCTCCAAGTTCCCCTATTACACTCCACTCAACTCCAATATGCCCGATATTTTATCCACCGTGGAAAAATGGAAAGACATCAAGTGGTCATCGAAACTCAAAGGAGATCCTTCAAAGTGTGATAAGAATAAATATTGTTCTTATTGCAAAGAGATGCCATGACACCAAAGAATGCATGAGCCTCATAGACGATCAGTACTGGATCCAGAGAGGACGACTAAAGGAGTTTATCGGCTTCGAGGAAATGCATCCTAAATGCAAAGGAACGACACAAGAAGTGGGAGACATGACTCTTGACATGGTATGTGTCATTTATGGGATAAACAAGGATAGACAACACTCGAATCATTCACTAATGAAATTGGTACGGGAACTGCGAGTTGGATCGCACTACTGAGATCACGTCGTACAACACGTACGAGATGAGAGAAAAACTCCAAGCTTAACGTTCACAAAGCAAAACATGAAGGGAGTCTGCTTCCCACACAACGATGCCCTAATCATCTAAGTAGGGATAACAAACCGGAAAGTAAGAAGATCACTAGTGGACATAAACAGCTTCGTCAACGTACTGTTCCTAGACGCATTTCTGAAAATACAACTGACAGAATGAGAGCTAACACCTTCAAATCAAGCCATGATCAGCTTTAATGCAGAAGTTGCTACCCGGTCAGTAAACTCACGTTGTTGGTGGTCCAATGGCAGTCAAACTTATAGAGGATCCTAATGATAAAGTTTTTGGTCATAGACGCCCACTCCAAATACAATGTAATCTTGGGTGACCTTGGTTACACCACATGGAAGCAGTTGTCTCCATCCAGCACTTGTGCCTCAAATACCCATCTGACAGTGAAGTAGGGATGATCAGAAGAGACCAAACTATCGCTCTAGAATGTCACTATGTCATAGCTAGGCAACCAAAAAATGAGGCACAACAACCCGAGCAAAAGGATATGGATGAGAACCCCCCCCCCCCCCCCCCAATCCAGATAGGAAGGACTCACCTCTACCTTTAAAAGTCGAACCTCCATCCAGCTCGAGGAGAAGTCAGAATGTTGGGCAGCCGGAAGAAGATGTCGTTACAATATACCTGGACAACCCAGCTAACACGAAATTAGTCCATATAGGCTTTAATTTCAATAGAGCGTTGGCAGATCAGCTAGCCGCGCTTTCAAAAGAGAACCAGGACGTCTTTGCCTAGGCAATGAAAGATATGGTAGGGACCGACCCGCACAATAATCACGCACCAACTGGCAGTCAATCTTGACTTGAAGCCAGTCTCGGAGAAAAAAGGTCGGTGGCATCCGAGTGCAACCAAGCCATTAATAAAGAGGTGCAAAAACTTCTGAACTCCGACATGATAAGGGAGTCTTGCTACCCGAAATGGCTGACAAACACGATCTTGGTGAGAATGAAAAAGGGAAAGTGGAGGGTCTGCATGGAGTACGCAGACGTTAAGAAAATGCATGAAAGACAACTTTCCACTGTCTCGAATAAACTAAATCATGGACGCGTATTCTGGCTACAATCAGATCGATATGCACTTGCCGGACCAGAAGAAAACATCATTCATAATGGACAGTGGCACATATTACTATCGGGTAATGTTGTTTGGACTAAAGAATGTGGGGGCAACATACTAGCGTTTGGTGAACTGAATGTTCAAAGAACGGATTGGAAAGACCATGGAAGTCTATTGATGACATACTGGTAAAAAGCCTCCACAGTCCTGATCACCTGGTGGATCTACAAGGGTCGTTCTCCCAACTCATAAAGTACCAACTAAAGTTCAATCCACATAAATGCACTTTTGGCATGCAATTAAGAAAATTCTTGGGTTACATAGTCAACCGAAAAGGATACAGGCTTATTCGAAGCAGATTTAGGCTAATCTTGACATGAGACAACCCATAAACATTAAAGAAATTCAAAGCCTGACTGGGAGGGTGGCAGCCCTAAACAAATTCATTTCCAAATCTTCAGACAGATGTCTCCCTTATTTTAAAATCTTAAAGGGGAACAAAGAGTTCCAATGAGAAGGGCAGTGTGAGCAGGCCTTCCAAGACTCAAAGGCATACATGGGAAGCATGGAGCTACTCTCAAAACCCACTCTGGGTGAGACGTTCTACTTATACCTTTCAATCTCAGAGCACGTTGTAAGCTCAGCTCTGATTTGGGGGGAGAAAGGGAAACATAAGCATGTCTACTACATCAGCAAAACGTTCGATGGGGCGGAGGCTAACTACAATAATCTGAAAAAACTAGCTTTAGCGCTAGTGAGTTCCTTCAAAAAACTAAGACCCTACTTTCAAGCTCATTCAATAACAAACTTGACCGAGTGCCCACTCCGGTCGGTATTGCACAAGCCAGAGATATCAGGAAGAATGGTCAAATGGTCAATGGAGTTGGGACAGTTTGACATCCACTACACTCCTATAAAGACCATCAAGGCACAGGCACTGGCAAACTTCATCGCCGAGTTCACTGGACAGGAGAACAGGGACTGAAAGACCAACAAGGAAATGACAACCGAGCCGCCCCCATAAGGATGGATTTTGCAATGCGACTGATCATCGAATGTTAAGGGTTGTGAAACGGGGATCGTTTTTTACACCCCTGAAAGGGTCACCCTCAAGAAGGCTTTCAAATTCGGCTTCCGCGCTTCAAACAACGAAGAGGAGTACGAGGCCCTCCTAGCCGGGGTAAAACTAGCCAGAGGAATCGAAGTAAAAGAAATTACGGTGTTCAACGACTCCTAGCTAGTGGTCAATCAGGTGAACGATGAATTTGATGTTAAGGAACCCCAAATGATGGCTTATTTTGGGAAAGCATTCAACACCAAAAGAGGGTTCAAGATAATACTACTCCGTCGCTGCTATAGAGCAGACAACCAGGAAGCCAACGACCTTGTCGAAAAGGCCTCATCCACAAAGGACGACTCCAATGCACTCATAGAGTTCAAGGAAAATTTGGCTCTAGAGAAAGAGGGGCTGAACGAAACCCTCGCCACAAGTATGGAGACCAGTTGGATGAGCCCCCTAATCAGTTACATTAAAGATAGAGTCCTCCCAGCATATAAGCTAGAGGCTCGTAGGCTGAAAAATAGAGTGATACACGCTCCTCAATGACATGTTGTACAAGAAATCGGTGACTGACCCTCTGTTCAGATGCCTGACCCCCAAAGAGGCAAACCATGTCCTCTTAGAAATCCATGGAGGAATCTGCGTGAACCACCGCAGTGGAAGGACACTAGCTCATAAAACCCTCAAGTTGGGGTGCTATTGGTCGAAAATGCAGCAAGAGAGCAAAGACCTGGTTCGCAAGTGTGATAAGTTTCAGAGGTACTCGCCGTACACACATATGCCTACACAGAACCTGGAAGCAATCAAGTGGAAACTCGATGCAGCCAAAGGGCTGGGTCTCTGAGCTTCCAGGCATCTGCCATGAAGTCAACTTGTGAATAAGGTAAACCCAATGGGAACCGAAAAATGGGAGGATACCGCATTGGGCAGAAGATGATCCAAAAATCTAGAATAACACTGCAAACAACTACGCAAACATAGTCCCGGACCATGGGCATACCATACCACAAAAGGATTCCAACTAGAAAGACACCATTTGCACTGATCTATGGTTCTGAGGCAATGGTTCCAGTGGAACTAGAAATGCCTATGTTTACGATGGAGAACAGCGGGAAGCTCTAAGAATCAGACTAAACTTACTCGAATAGTGAAGGGACAAAGCTTCCGTCAGAATAGTTGCCTGCCAACAAAAGATGGCCCAACACTATAATAAGAGAGTTAAGCCTTGAGAATTCAAAATCGGTGATTGGGTACTGAAGAAATTCCAGCCGAACACAAGAGACCCAAGATAAGGCAAGTTTAACCCGAACTGAGAAGGTCCCTACAAGGTGACAACAATCAAAAGGTCAAGAACCTGCTGGCTAGAAAACCTGTGTGGAGAGTGTCTGGAAAAATCGTGGAATATGCCGCACGTGAAGAATAATTATCAGTAAAGCTACTCTCTTTAAATAATCACATTTCATATAACTCCATGCACAGGAACAAGCCTAGTCCGTCTTCAGGACCACGATGACACTCACACGGACTGAATCCAGTCCATGAGCAGTTAACCGTAAGCAGGCGAGCCTAATCCACTAATGACTCACTGCTCCTAAGATAGCCCAGTCCAACCTCAGGGCCACGATTGCACCCACGCGGACCAAATCCAGTCCAATGATGGTTCACCACAAATAGGCGAGCCCAGTCCACGAATAACTCATTGTTCCTAATATAGCATAGTCCAACCTCAGGACCACGATGGCACCCATGCGGACCGAATCCAGTCCACAAACGGTTCTCCGCAAGCAGGCGAGCCCAGTCCACTAACGATTTACTGCTCCTACGATAGCCTAATCCCATCTCATCACCACGATGGCACACTAACGGTTCATCACAAGCAGGCGAGCCCAGTCCACGGACGACTCACTGCTCCTAAGTTAGCCTAGTCCGACCATAGGACCACAATGGCACACATGCGGAGCGAATCCAGTCCACAGACAGTTCACCACAAGCGGGCGAGTCTAGTCCACGAACGACTCACTACTCCTAAGGGAACCTGGCTCGACCACATGGAACATAATGGCGCACAAGCGGCCGAGCCTAATCATATTCAAGATGTCGAAATCTTGCTGCATAAGTGACTTAATCCACCTTAGGAGCCAATGCAAAACTAGCGCAGGTCGAACCCAGTCCACGGACAGTTCACCGCAAGCGAGCGAGTCCAGTCCATGGAAAACTCGCCGCTCCTAAGATAACTTGGTCCGACTACGGGGACCATAATGTCGCACAAGCGGCCAAGCCTAGTCCTACTCAGGATGTCAACTACTTGCCACATAAGTGACCTAGTCCTCCTCAAGAGCCAAGGCAACAACAGTGTAGACCGAACCCAGTCCATGGATAGTTCACCGCAAGCGGGCGAGTCCTATTTATGGACAACTCACTGCTCCAGAGATAACCTAGCCCTCCTAAGGAAATAAGGAAACACACACGCGGGCCAAACCCAGTCCACGGACAGTCAACGCGAGTGAACGAGTCCAGTTCATGGACGACTCAACGTATCTAACCGTTCCAGTTCATATAGACCTAGGCAGTGACCTAACCACCAAGACTCAACTAAATGATGAGTCAAAGTGTAATATGAAATCTGGTCTTAAGAAAACTAAGTAATTTATCTGACACTCCAGTTCTACACAGAGTTAAGTAGCAGTATTTTGACATGCCATCATCTACTCGTAAAACAGCCAACTCGCGAGACACGACTCATTTACACAAAGATCACTCTTCGGTGACTTTACCATTATCGACGAATCAAATTTGATGATACACCAAAATGACCACTCTCCTACACCGTACACGTGTCATGATGATCTCGAAGAATAACAGGCCCAAGCGTTAGCCCAACTGATCCGGCCGAAGCGACACTAAGCCCGCACAGCGCAATCTGCCAGACGGACCCAAATCATTACAGCCTGCTAAGCCCACACGTCTCACATCCATCCCCAATACTCGTAAGCCCTACTAAGGTAAGTATCTCGGGGGATCACCTACGGACAGGCAAGACATCAACACTTTGCTTCCAACTAGGAAGCAAATACCAGAGTATATGTCGCACATGGAAACTTTTATCTTTGGACAACACTCTGATTGGGAACTATCTCCCACGTATCTAGGAGCACAAGTCTAACAGAGAAACTTCCCTTAACAACACAACTTTTAATTAGAGAATGATTTCCATGAACATCTTTTTTCCTAAACTACACAATCGAGGTCAAACCAAGATTCCAGCACTATAAATAAGACATGAGGTTGGTAAGTTGAGGTACGCTACAAATTCTCTATTTACAACATTACAGCTTCCTCATATCCTTGTATGACTTTAGCATCGAAGTGCCATCGGCCACCACAATGGTGGTCCGCGGCTCACTCGTTTCTTGTGCAGGTCAAGGTCAAAGCAAGGTGCAAAAATCAACTGAATCAAAGTTATTTCATTAAAAAAAACTACACAAGTAGGCTTGGAAACTGCACGCGTCCCCCTCCAGACTGGGCCATCCCAGTCCCTGCTCAAAGTTAAATTGTCTTACCTTGTTGACAGCCCATAAATTTATATGCACAGGCCAATATGACTCACATTCATTCAGAGCATATAAGAAAAGAAGCGAATTCAGAAAAGCAAACTTTATTGATTATCAAAAAGTTATTACAAAGCTTGACCGACTGGCCAATACAGAAGTTTAGACCATTACAAGTATGTGAGCTTGGTAGAAAGCAAGGTGTGAGCGAATATCCACCAGAACTCATGTCGAGACTTTGCTCCTTCAATTTCCTTTCCAAAAGAGGATTCGGAAGTGAAAGCAAAGAAAGTAGCTATGGGAGAAGCAACCCAAAACTGGCAGCTGGTATGATCCCTCAAATGAGAGATGCCTGAGGTGATGCAGAATCAACTCCCGAAGGCATCATAACACACACATTGGAACTTTGCTTTACCAAGTTGCCTTCCGGATGGGGCATCACGAGTAAAGCCCAGAATGAGCAGTGGGAACAACCACCCAAAGTTGGTTGTTGGTGTTATCTCCAAAAAATGATGGCAAAAGATTTCGTGGGAACACTAGAAAATGGAAGACAAACCTGGCTCCTAAGGGGAAGTTTGTACTTTTTTTTCGTGACATAAAAACAAATTTGGAGGTCCCACGGAACCACTGGAAGCTCACTCAAACCAAGTGGCTTCCTCCAATAGCAGGTCTTGTTAAGACTCATCACTGTTGATGTGTTCAGACTCGTCCTCGCTGATCTCAAACCTGCAATAATGAGCAGCGGAAAAGCCGAGGACCACCGTTGTGGTAAACGAAGACACTTTGATGCTTAAGTCAGATATCGATGCAAGGAAGAGTGAAGACTATATGTAAATTGCAATAAGTATGCGTACATTTCTTTCACCATTTCTTATAGCAAGCGTTCCCTCCCAACTAGCTTTGTGATCGAGGGCACGATGGAGGGAGGAGATCTTGCATAAGATCTCACATGTGCATGACTGTCTCTTCAACACTTGACTCAGTTTAGGATCCAATACTTAATTGGGCTAAGAGTTGATTTTGTGCGAGTGGATCTCGAGTCTGTGACAGCTTTGTGATTCTAGTTCAGAGCTTATTATCCTAGGCCAAGCCCTAAGATTCATGCATCTTGGGTGGGTGTGTCTTGGGCTTGGGCGTCTAACTTACGGGCTGAGCAACAATTTGTAAATGGCCCGCTTGGGACTGCGCTGAAGCTTTTCTCGTGCTAGGGTTAGCACATGCCACACGTACGGTTGTGATCATATGAATAATTGATGTCTCATAAGCTGCAAACGTTAGAACATTCGGAGACTCCACCAATGGGGGCTACCCTTCGTTCTCTAAAAAGGCCAAAACAGAAGCACATTTTTGGAAAGGGCACATTTGAGGAACAGACTCTGCAATACACATGGTAATGCCTGGCCCATGAGAACCAACTTGTATATAGGCACGATGATCACAAAAAGAGAACACCCAACAGTCATGTCGACATTAAATGCTACACTAGGAATGAAAGGGCGACAGTTCCAAGTACAACTACACCAATCCCCATTTGTTGAATTAATAGAACTGCACGCAACCCCATTAACCGGGGGAATAACTAATGAGACATCAAACAGTCACTCAATCACAGCCATACATGTGGCATGGGCTAACTCTAGCACGAGAAAGGCTTCAACGCAATCCCAAGTGGAACCGTGCACAAACTGTTGTTCAGCCCATAAGTTAGGTGCCCAAGCCAAGTCACGCTAGCTCAAGATGCATGGGTCTTAGGGCTTGGCCCGGGATAATAAGACCTGAACACGAATCTCAGAGCTATCATAACATTAGGCCCGAGATCCACTCGCAAGAATATGTTTTTATCCCAATCAATCATTGGGTTCTAAACATGAACAAGTGTCGAAGAGATTCAGTCATGCACATGTAAGATCTTATGCAAGATATCCTCCCTCTATCACGCCCTCAATCGCCGGGACAGTTGGAGAAGAAACACTCGCTTTAAAAGATAGTGAAGGGAAGAAGAAAGTTATGTATACACATTTCAAATTACATACAGTCTTCACTCTTCCTTGCATCGATATCTGACTTAAGCATCGAAATGCTTTTAGTTACCACAACGGTGGTTCCTGACTTAACCACTGTTCATTTTTGCTGACTCAAGATTAGCAAGTATCGATCTGAACACATCAAACCCTTTCCAAAAATAACCCTCTAATGCATTGGGATTGACATATCATAAATAATCATGGAATTTGCTACGAGCCCTTCTAAGGAGTGAGGGACACCCATCCCTCTCGAGATAAACAAAAGTGCATATCTCGAGGGGATGGGTGCTCGCTCCCTAGAATTTTCGATTTGCTACATCAACGAAAATAAGGTAAAAAGCACACCACGTGGCACAGTTTAAGTGTACCCATTCTCACCCATCAATCCAAAACAAAAACCAAAAGAAACTGTCTTTGAGAGGACACTTGGGTCCCAATCCAATAATTATTATGACCAAAGTTAACTGAACCATCTTCTACATCATCATGCACGTGTTGTACACGACTTGCTAAAAGGTAAGTTTTGAGAATGCCAATCTTTCCATTATCTTAAACAAAATATATACCATCATGGTAAAAAGAGCAACCCTTGATCCAGTATTCCAGTCAAAAGAAGAAGACAGGAAGGAGGGAAGGGAGGGTCCAATTACTAACATTGCCCTTTCCAAATTTGTGTGCCCAAAAAGATATGAGGCGCACATGGTAATGATGCAAGCTTTCAACACTCGGCTTTTCGAAATAAAAACCCGTTCCCTCTGCCCATCAAATCCCATCCTAATCATTGCTGATATGAGATTTTTTGAGATCATGGTCTTTTTAACTAGTAGTCCACACTCCACAGAAAGTGATTTTTGTGGATTTTTGGGTTTCTTACAAATCTGTAGAGAGTCTAGGCTGTCTAGCCATGTTATCACACTAGCATTGCCCATGGTATTGGTTCTTGTGATCATCTCGCGCTTATTGCATTGATTGGACAAGTTCCACTTTGGGATAAAATGGTCAGTTCCACATTTTAATAAACCCACTGAATAAGCAAAGTTAAGTCCTTTCTATGTTTTATTATTTTGGACAATCTATAAGAGTATCCATAGTTAGAGCATCCACAGTTAATATCAAACCTTTATGTGCAGAGGCTCAATCCTCTAAAATGTACAATAATTTAGAGAAGGAAAAGTAAGCAATTTTTGGAGCTCTAGGTGCACAGTCTGGATAAGGGATCTTATATTTCTCCCCAATTCTAGTTGGCCTGGGAAAAGGAGCGAGGTTGCTCTGGAGAAGGCGAATGTATATTTTTGCCCCCGTCTTTAACTACTTTTTTGGAAAAAGTTGCTGCCTGCGAAAGGGATCTAATAAAGTGACTTAAGAGAAAAATGTCTTTCCTTGCATGCTTTTTCTCAATTGAATTGTCACACCACTTTTTTTTTTTTTTTTTTTTTTTACCAAGTGTCTTGTTCTCATCACTGATTGCAGAGAATGTATGAATTTTGTTGAATTATTGGAGAGAAGATAAACCAAATTTCCAAAGAAACCATGAAAAGAATCTGTAAAGCTGTCAGTTCATTGGAATATCAACAGTAGAAAACCATGTGCCAAGGAAGAAGTTGATTGGAATTGGTGAGTAAATATAGTGTCTGAATGCAAAAACAGCTCCACTTGTTAGGTTCTCTTCTCAAAAAAATTAGGAATTTTGGCCCCCAAGAATTAGAGAGAGCAAATAAGAATAGAAACAAATGTGAGTTTATAGACAACCACATCCAATTCCAGAAATAAGGAATGTGTCAAAATGACACCTGACCCACACAATTGCAACAAGAATCCACAATCAGTAAAATTTTGCAATTAAAGCTAAAATTTTGAGAGACCAATAATACTACAAACCACAGCCCTTCAAATCAATCCAAGAATAACAAATCCCCATCAATGCACAACTACCCATCAATGCTCCATTTTTGCATATTGTTATATTGAATTTGGATTGCTTTTGAATTCGAAGTATTTCATTCAAGAAAAACAGATTTTCATTTCAAGGTCATCAGATACAAAGAAATTTGAAATCAAACTGTTGGATTGGATTTACACGCACATTTTGTGTTCTATTGGTTGTAATAGAGAGGGAAAATCCACGCACATTTTGTGTTCTATTGGTTGTAATAGAGAGGGAAAAACTAAACAATGAACTGAGAAGTGCTACTGTTACTTCACCATCTCCTCTGCAAACAATCTCTTTGTGCTTCCTCTCTAACACACTCAATTGACCTATCAAGCCCACCCATTACAGCATTCTTGAAACTAATGGCTTCTTGAGCATGGGAACACGACCGCTGCATCCGAACACCACTTAAACTAGCTCGCGACTCGTATAATTCGTTCAATGACATCCGCTTCTTTGGCCCGGGCTCTGGCCTTTGCTTCGGCGCACTGTGGGACCTTAATTTCGCCTTAAATGATTGAGTACTAGCCATGTAATTAGGGAAATTTGAGTACCCTCGGAAGAAGCTATCAGCGCATACACTCTTAGCAGGCGTAGCAGGCGCGTTGGAAGCAGTAGAGTTCATAAATCTTGGAGTACTTTGTGCAGTTGAGAACCTACATTCTTCACCAGTGAACCCCCAATCGAAGTCTTGGAAATGTCGACTATCGGGTATGGATAACCGAGCTGGAATGTGACATGGGAGTGGAGAAGAGAGTGTTGGGTATGATGGGTCTTCACTATAATCAGACATTGAAGTGTTGGTCCTGTGCGACCTCGATTTAGGCCTACAAGTGTCAATTTCTACAATTTTGGGACTCTCATCATAGTTGTTAATTGCAGACTCGATAGAAGCTGATAGTCTTCTACTATGGATTGAAGCAGTTTGTTCACTTCTAGTATCATCAAATCTTTCCTGCAATTTCATTAACAAATTGGAGTGAATCACAACTCAATATGACATCAACAAGAACTTTGAATGAAGTAAACTTACAGTAGATCTACGAGGAGGACGAACCGATTCTGAGTGAGACCTGTAATCTTTGGGAGGAAGACCACGATTTTTTGCCAATCGAATAGTTGTTTGAGCTCTAATCATAGCTTGCATACTATGTAGGGTTGCAGTAGCTTGTTTTCTCACAAGATAACCTCTAACTAGAGCTTGTAGCTTAACTAGTCCCTTTAAAGCTCTAAGAGCTTTTCTTGCCTGAAATTAGATTCAACAGAGAAAAGTTATTCAAGCAGCAAAACACATACACTAAACCCAACAACACTAACATCCAACAGTAATGACTATACTGAGCTAAGAATTAACAACACTAACATCCAACAGTAATGACTATACTGAGCTAACCATTAGGCTTAAGTTGTAAGCTAAACATCCCCATTGGTTTGTGATAATCTACAGATTTAAACATAAATTAAACGTACCCATTGGTTTGAATTCAAAGATAAGCACACCCATTGGACTAAATCTTAAGAAGCACAGGACTGAACAACATGAATTTGTAGAAGTACACTAATTTGCAGAAAATTCAAAGGGAAATTTTACCAAATATCCGCGAAAGACGGTCTGAATCTTCACTGCAGCCCATCTCTCCCTTCCACCACCAAACATAGTTCCCCTTCCATGGCTAGTAAGCCTCACAACAGCCACAGCTGCCTGTGCAGCAGCGACCGCCGCGTCCGCAGCTGCCGCAGTGGCTGCAGCCACCGCAATTGCGTGCTTGTTCTGCTCTTTCTCAGTTTCAGTGTAATAAGATCTTAACCAAGCAGCCTCAGCTGGTGGTATATTGGCTGGAATGTTGCCCGGGATCGGACCCACACCACCTGAATCTCTCCCAGACTTTCCAAAACTCCATCTTTTCTTATCTCTCCTGTCACTAACACTTGCACTAGAATTCTCTCTTTGTTCCTTCTCCTTCTTCAACCCCAACAAGCCTCTAAACCACCTGCTTGCTCTCCCCATCTTCTCTCCTTCACTGTAAACACAAAATTAAGGAATTTACAGATACCCAGAGAGAGAAACTGAAACCCCAGATATATAAAAAGGTTCCAAAAGCTCTTGGGTCACTCTCCATGTTGCAAACACAACCAACTTATCAGTACAGAGAGACAACACACAGAATACAATAAATAAATAAAAAGAAGCAAATTTTCTTTCAGACAAAAAAAAAGGGAAGATGAAGTCATAAAGATGATAAAACTAATTTCAAATTTGGGGAAAAAAAACTATCAACACCTCGTGAAGAACTGCATTACAAGACAAACAGATGTCACTGAAAGACACAGAAGAGAGAGTGATTAATTAATAAAGATTAACACTTGATAACCCCACCCCAAAATTAAACAAACATAATTTTACATACACAATCCACCAATTTCAGAGCAACTGAAAACTCAAATCATTGAAATAAACAGAGAGAGAGACTAACCCAAACTTCCTCTAATTCAAAATCAACCAATAATCCTCCCTAAAAGAACCTCATCTTCCCCTTTAATTACTCTTAAGAAAAACTTCTGGAGCACTGTGCCCCCAAAAAGAAAGATACCTCAGTGTTCTCAGCGGCTGACACTCTCGTGAATCTCTTCAGTTTTTTATGATTTCTATTCCCTCTGCAACTTCCCTCCTACACAACAGGGAAATCGAAAGAATAAAATTACACTTTTATCCTCCTTTGCTCTGTTTTCCCCTGTGCTCTTCCCTGCTAAAAATTACCCTCTCCAAGCCAACTGGGGCTTCTGGGTTCATAAAAGAGGAACAAATAGAGAGATGGGTAAGTTTGAAAATGATCAATCGTTCAGTACAATCTCCCATTAAAGCTCTTTCTCTCTCTCTCCCAGTAAAGCCTGCAACATTGCTCTCCACTTTGAGTCATAAAAGATCTTTCCGTTTGTATTCAAGTTATTTGCTCTTCTGTGATTTGTTGTTCTAACTAATCTTACCTCTCTCAAAAAGAGCTCTGAATCGAAGTTTTGGTGAAAAGTTTATCTCTTCAATAGAGAAGAGAGAAGAGAGACGAGAGACGAGAAAAAGAAGAGGCTTCACTTTTTGCAGATCTGAAGAAAGGCTACATATTAGATTAGCTACAGCAAAAGAGGAAAATTTTCAGTTTTTGAAAAATTAATAAATTATTTGCCACGTGGAGCTCTACCGTCACCAAACCTTACTCAAACAAAGTCCAGAAATCTTCAACTTGCACCTGGCAAGCCATCAGTATTGGTGAGAATCTAGTACGTTGCTTTCTGCTGTACCTAATCATAATTTTAAATTTCAGCCGTTACAATTTCTAAATCAGAAGATTAGAGAATTACTAATTATTCGGTCAGGGGTGTGTTAGTAATTTTGTGTCTACCGGTTAGGGGTGGGCATCCCCTCCTGAGATCCCGATCCCGTCCCAATTTTTTTTGGTCTTACTGGGATTGATCATCCCATCCCGATCCTAAAAATCGGGATGAAAAATTTTCAATTCCGCTCATTCCATCTCGAATTTATTTTTTAAATATTTATTATTGATAATTTAATATTATTCATGAAAATAATAACACATGAATATTGTTCTAATAGGAACTATTTTCTATTATTGTCTTAAAAAAAGAGCCTTTCTAGGGAGCGAGACACCCATCGATAAGCGACGGAACGCATCTCAAGGAAGATGGGTGGTTACACCCATCCCTCGCTCCCTTTTCCTCGCTCCATAGAATTTCTGTGAAAAAAAATAACATATGTATTCTAGATAAAACACAAATTATTTACCAAATAATATTTATTCATATAAAACTCAATTTACTGAATCTTTCTTATAAAAGTTCACATATTTTTTATTCGTAGCAAAACATATTTATATGAGTGAGGCTAGGAAATCATGTTTTGTAAACATATTTTACAACCAGGATGATGTGGCATTGTTAGAAGAGTTTTTTACAACTTTGAGATACACATAAAATTTTTGGGGATTTCATCATTATTTCCAGATCATGACATGTCATTCTAGTTGCAAAACATGGTTGCAAAAACCTGATTTCCTAGCATTTTTGTATTCATATATACCATTATATGTGCCTATCATTTTATATAAATACTAGTAAAGTTAATATAATTATTTACTTTTAAAAACAAAGAATAACATCAATGTAAAATAAATAAAATATTTGTATTTCCTACTAATTTCGCTCCGTACTGAATCTATTTGGGATGAGACGAGATCGAAATAAGGTCTATCCCATTCCGACATCAAATGAATGAGATAAGATAGAGACGAGAATCATTCCATCCTGTGCCCACCCCTGCTACCGGTTCGTGAAATATAGACACAGGTCTTCCATTGGAGGGTAAAAATCAGAGAGGGACACTAAAATGCAACTAGATTCATGCCATAATTACCAAAACAACCACAGAGGTTTGACAAGGCAAGGTGGCTGTCGTGATGTTGTACGGATGAATGGCGAAAATAAAGGCCCATGATTTGGTGAGATAATTACGGAAATGCCCGATTCGGAAGCGAAAATGGTCACCCGTAATTGACGCGTTTTGCGAGATGTGGGAAACTTACTGCGAGGGTATTTAAGTAATTTAAAATTTTTGACTATAAATGGTGTAGTAAAGACTAAAGAGTAGTATTTGGCATAGCAGATGATGCCGGGTGGTGGGGTTCCTATCCTGCGGTAATTTAACAGTTTTTTGAATTTTGATTTGGAAATTTATACAGAATGAGAGTTTTAATTTGTCAATATTTAGTAAGGAAATCATAATATACATGATGTAATTATTGGGTATGATTTGAAATTCAAAAGAAGGGTCGTTATGGTTCATACTTCATAAGATTTAAGCTATCTGCTGTAGATGAATGTGGAAACTTTACTTCGCACGCGCAAGTCCCCCACACACAGATATATATTTGAATTTTGGTGCAGAATGGGAGAATATATCTCGAATAAGGTTGGCAATGGAGCTGATTTTATCCGAAATTTGTTTCATTAAGCAAGACCTTAATTTGAGATCTCTGAAACTTAATCAATTCGCTGGAATGATAATTTTACACGCATTGGACCCTCATTATTCATAGTGTTGATGGGGTGAACAACATTTTCATTAGACATGGTATGACCAGTCAAAAATATGTAAAAGGATGTACAAGTAGAGGTGGGCATCTCATCCGGCGATCTCGATTTTTTCTCTGTTCAATTTTGTCCCCATTTTTTTTGGGTCCTTTTGTGATTGATAAAACTCATCATGATCCTGTCCCGTCCCGATCTAAAGTGAGATGGGATCGGGATAAAGATTTTCATTCTCGCCCAATCCCGTTCTATCCCGAATTTATTTATTTAATATTTATTATTAATTTTTTTATTTATCTAATCATGACCTGCCTTATACACTACATTTCAATTCCTTTCACTACAAGAAAAATGGTCATTAATAGATTTTCAAAAACGTTATGGTAGGATACCATAGCGTTTTAGAAAACGCTGTGTCTGCCGGAGCTATAATAGATACATGGTCTATTATAGCGTTTTAAAAACGCTATTGTAAGTTGATTATCATAGCATTTCAGAAACGCTATAGTAAGTCTATTATAACATTTTAAAAACGCTATTGTAAGTTAACTATTTATAGCATTTCTGAAACGCTATAGTAACATTATTTATAGCTTTTTTGAAATGTTATAGTAAGTCTATTATAGCGTTTTAAAAATGCTATTGTAAGTTGACTATTTATAGCGTTTCTAAAATGCTATAGTAACTCTATTCATAGCGTTTCTGAAACGCTATTGTACAGTACTATAGCATTTCAGAAACGCTATTGTCTTCTCTCACGTTATTAGTTTCTATAGCGTTTCTCAATGCCCTTTTTTCTATAGCACTTGACGAGTGCTATCAAATGACTTTTATAACATCTTATAAGTTTTATTTCTAGAAAATAAAAATCTAAATGTGCCAAACTTAAACATTTCCATGAATGGAGGCAAAGTAATGTAATTAATAAGATAATGTATTACATCGAGTCACAAAATCTATCAAATAATAAAGATAATGTATTACACTTAAACATTTCTTAAATCTGTTACAGTACGCATCTCCCGTATTTCTGTTTGCAACTTGGCAATAGTCTCAGCTGCATCTTGATTACCTAGTCTATGACAAGCAACCTCTTTCTGTAGTACCTCCAGAGCCTGATTTCCAAGCTGCTCCTGGAGGTGCTCAAGTTTACGGAGCTGGAACTCTCTTGCTTGGTATATCCAAACTCGGGTGATCATCTTTTAATTTCATCATCTGGCTTTATTTTTAAATCCACAGCACTTGATTTAATCGATCTACGACGACTTCTGCAAGCGAATGTTGGAAACAAAAGTATCAATTCTTTTCTTCATCTCATCCCGATTAGCACCAACAATCTTATCAACTTGAGCTCCTCCCCACATAAACACGAATGTTGGCATTGCCTTTACTTCCATCTTTGATGCTACTTCTTACCAAATCACAAAAACCAAACAACCATACTTAATTTAGTATATTATTTTCCTATTTATCTCAAAAATCGAGATTATGAACAAGATTGTCCGGCAGGAAATATATGCAAAGATATAGATCGTTTACCTCCATAGCTTCCTACAGAAACGAAAGCAAGGATATACGCAAGCAACCATTAATTTTAAATATAAAAAATAATGAATATAAAGAAAAGTCCCAGTATCACAAATCCAAGCTAAAAAAACAATGCTAATTCTATTAAAACATATCCAAGCTCAAATTGTCCACATCAAAATCTTAGTAGATGAAGAAAAAAAATATATTTATAAATATTAGATTGGGCAATGGTTACCTTCAACTCATCAACATCGACCACGAGAAACAAAATGTCCTGGTAGTTGAGAGCCAGCTCTTCGAAAAATTGGTTCATAGCAACATACGACATCCACCAAGCAGCAGTGAAATGTATCGCAATCTGTAATTCGACACCCGTAAATAAATTTCCATAATTTTTAAATACTATATATAAATAATATGAGTTATAAATGAAATATCATGAGGGGGGTGTTTGGCTTTGCCTTACTTAAATCAAATTAGAGGTCCGAATTTTACTGAATATAACACAATTTTCCTGAACAAATACCCTGATTGTGCATGCAGTATTTACAACTTTTCCTTGTGCATCTCAACATGCTATCAGTTGTGAGACTAATGCAGAATGGAGTAGAAACAACTTATAATTGATGCAAACAAAACCCCCTAAGATAGCACACAAGTAATCTAATCATTATAGTAGACCCGTAAACTTTGAAACTCAATGACAAACATATATGGTTCAATTAGATTTTGTTCTTAAAGACAATACATATATATGGCTCAAGCACAAGAACAAATGAGAGACTAATTGAGAGAAAATGAGGTTAGGGAGACTGACATGGCATCCTTGACTTTGAGCTTGATTGAGAAACAAGTCCCAAGACTCCTTTGAATCCACCTTCACCACTCTTGACTTCACTACTGGTTGTTCCTGTTCCTGTTTTTGTTGTTGCTCTTCCATACCTTCTCAGTGTCTTCTTTGTTCTTATCTGTTTCTCCTCTTACCTTCCCTTACCATTTTATAGGCAGCAAGAAAGGTTTGGCTCATAAAGGTGCTCAAGTTTACATTCGCTTGCAATCAATGAATCACCCGAGTTTGAATATACCAAGCAAGAGAGCTCCAGCTGTTAATCCAGAAGGTAAATATAGGAAATGGACAACAATTAAGCCAACAAATGAGATATAATGCTCCTAAAATCAAAGAGACTTAACGGAAGTTAATGTTTCTCTTACCAAATCACCATTCACCTTCATACAATGGAATCTAGATGGTTCGTTTATTTCAGACAGTCCAGACTGTAAGTTCTGGAAAGAATTCATAAGCAAGTCCAGATTGAACAATTGTCCCTTAAACCCTCTATTCTTCATATTTGATGGACCAACTTGATCTGCACCGCTGGCGGGTGTACCAGCATTTGAACTGCTAGCTCCAACTGAGCTTAAAACAGGAGGCTGCATGGGAGAGTACTCCTTACATCAAGAGTCCTTATTCATTTGAGGGAAGAAATAGAGGGCAGAGCAGAGCACCATGTCCAGTTCGTTGCGAAGACAACAGAGCGCTCCATTTTCTAGCAGGAGCTCGACCAATCAGCAACTTGATCACAACGCCTCTTGCCAGCCTCACTCAAAATATTTCCAGCAAGCAACCTGTCCACCAACATGATATTAAAAGCACCAGAGTAGCAGCGAAAAAGATACAGCGAAACGAAAACAAAGATTAGAATACACACCCTCCAGCTTCATGACCAAAAATGCGAGGAAACAATGGGGTATGTCCCTGCGGTAGCAATCAACACTTGTATGTTTAGCATGAAACCTAGTAACACTTCACTATACACAACACATTCTACTCTGATGATGATTGTTACCTTAGCTTCCCAAAAGTAGACATCAGTGTGGCAGAGTGAGGTAAATAGTATCTTGACACGAACCTCCATGGCTTGCGGAGGCGCCACCTCCACTTCTTCCATTACTAATGGCTTTCCTGCTTCCCATGCCACGACAGCTACAACAAACAAATATATATTAGATAACCATACGTCAGGGAGGATAATGTGCCAGACAGCACGAACCAGTCTTCATTGACCTGTTAATTGACGTTTAAGTAACGCTGAGGCAGGGATTAACCATCCATTAAACACATCATGGATATCACTAGGTTATATGCGAAGATTATGTAAGGAAAGAGTCGCATTCTATTAAAAGACATAACCAATGCAATTATGCAGAGGAAGGACAGACTTGATGTGCTTCTGTTGCTCTTAAAAGTTCTGGATAAGAAGCCGCATACCAAGCTTGGGGGAGGGGAAAAGGCATGCTTGGCTGATGTTGGTTGATGAAATGATAGGGAAATCTATGTTTCTCTGAAGTCATCGACCCACTTGCCAGTTGATTAACATTACCATTCAAAGTAGTAGATTCCAAGCTGTTACCCTTCATAGACAAGGAAAGAAAATTGCAACTCTGCAAAGAACCACAACAAATCAGCCCAATAATAACATGGGTATCAACATGTCATAGATGTTGAAAGCTCACCTGCTTTAGTGAATTATTTATCCCTGATATTGTAGAAGTCTGTTGTTGGTCTTGCTGAAGCCCCTTCTCAGTATGTCGAATGCATATCTCAGTTGAATACTTAACATTTGTAACATTAGTACTTCCCACAACAGTATTGCTGGCATAAGGTCTTCCAATTGGGTTCAACTGATCAGGAGGAACTGGCAACCCAGGCACTTTCTCTATATTCTTGTTCGATTGGATGAAATGACTTATGTACACATGTATTGGACATCCCTTTCTTGACAACCTTTTATCAACTACAAATGAATGAATCTGTGAAACCAATCAAACATCTTGGATGAATCAAACAGATTGAGACGATACTACATCAGAATTTAAAAGGATAGACTAGTTTTTCAATGACAATGTTTCCTTAAACTAGGACATTCAATTTTACCTTTTCTCTCACAGAAGTACTTTCAGTTGAACCGCGTCCACTAGCACTAGTATAATCCAACTGAACTGGAGCTTCCATTTTCATGGACCTGAGACGTGATCTTGTCAAGGGTATCTCATATATAAAGTTATTTCGGAGATCTTTGAAAACAATAAAATATGATTATTTATTAGAAATAAAGAGCTACTTACCGCATTGAACTGGTGTGAACCTCCTCATCAGTACATGTCATTATTGTAGATAATGAAGGCAATAAAGGTAGATCTCCTTTGATTTTTAAAGCAAAAAGTTTGAAGGTTAATAAGATGACAAACAAGAAAATTTAAATACACAAATAGGTCTGATCTGCTGTTTAAATCTTGAGTTAAGAAACATTAAGCTATACTTTCTCTATATGCAACATGTACACGACTTTCTTTGCTATCCGCAATTGGATGAAGTATCTTCTGTTTTCCCATGATAGAGCGGTAACCTGCCAGAAAAAGCCATCAGAGGCATTGTTGAAAAAATCAACTCTTCGAGAGAAAATGCAGTTTTTTAACTTGATGATAGGCGCATACTGGGATCAATCCATTATGTTGTTTATGGTCGGGAAGAGGTGACTCATGCTACATTGATTGAACCGTTCTGCTTAAGAACAAGCAAATTAAGGAGATCAATGTACGCCTTCCAAATTTTAGATTGCATAATAAAAGTGAAAAATACCTACCTAGTTCCCGGAAAGAATTTGTATGAAACAGTCACGTTTGCAACATCATTAGTCTCCTTACAAAGTTTCAGCAACTTCTTGTTCATCTTGTGTAAATGATTCCGACATGGTTGGCTTTGGAGAGAATTCCCCTGGCTTTTGCATTAAGAAGTAAGCCATAATCAAGCTGTGCCAAAGAAGAAGTAGAAAAGTAGCTAATTAGTCTGGATTTCTAACCATATTCTATCCGGATTTCTTCGAATTATAAAGTTGGGGTCGTTCCACTTCATGAATGGTGTTGCTTCTTCCGATCTTTGGGAAGAGAAACATGTTTGCAGGCACGCTTTTTCATTGCTGCAACAATAAACCAAAATTTTCAAACTTTAAGCTACAAATGAATTCAACTTTGTCCTTCCTTGTTCTACCCTAGTGAGATACCTTTGTATCAGCTTCATAAAGCTCAAAAACTCCCAGGAAACTAAAGCTTCATAAAGTCGCGAAACAAGCAAAACTATAAGGATGGTCCTTGAAGAAGGTGTGAACAACTCCTAACTGGTTATTTATAATTTTAGTCAAAAGCACATCTTAATGAAACTCCTATAAATTGTAAACTTTAAACTTGTAAAATAACAAGCGCATCTTGTTCAAATGAGAATCATACTGCAAATTTAAACTGCAATAAAAATTTAGATAAAGATGGTATAGAACAAAGTTTTTCAATCTCAATTCACATGGTTTCTACCTGAGCGTAACTTGCAAGGAATCACAGAATGAGGAATGACACCATCATCATAGAATTGCTGAAGATGAATGAAGAACACACAATATTAAATAACAAGAAAGAAGACACAACCAGATAAAACTCTTCCGCTACCGAAAACTAAGTTATAACCCACCTTTCCATGAGGTTTCGTATCGAGACTACCATTACTAGAGAGGACTGGCAACTGAGGCGCGCGAATCCTCTCTTCATCTCCTTCAAACCCACCACCCATTTCACAATCTTTGTTGCCCAAACACTTTGAATGGACAACACTGCAAACTATAACAACAAGTAGAAGAACAAACACTAAGAGTTCAATTTGATATAATAGAGTAAAGCCTATTATCCACAACTCTTTATCACAAAGTATTCAAAAACACATATGGAGACAAAACCAAAAATGTTTGTTTTCTTCTTCCTTTTGTAATAAATTTTGACCAAAAACAAAGGTAAAGTAAGGTGCATTTCCACACTTCAAGCCTTGTTGTCCATTTCTAGGCCAAAGATAAATTACTGAAAACAACTTCCATGGCTCAAAATCTACCATACCCAGATTGAATAAACATCAAAAACTTGAGAACCCAATCGTTTTTTCCTTAGCTGAGTTGATTTCAGCAAAAAAAAAAAAAAAAAAAAAACAATAAGGGTCGGTTTGGTTGCACGGAAAATAGATATTCGGTGAAAACCCATTCCACCACTACGCAGCTACATCACAGCTCGAGAATTGGTGAGAAAAAATTACCTCATCAAATGCCTCAAATATGTCGATACTTGGTTGATGGATAGTGCAAACTGTTGTCCTTCCTGTGCCAACAACATTCTTTACTGCACGCATAACAATAGCTGCCGCTCGAGCATCTAAACCTGATGTTGGTTCATCAATGAATATTATCGACGGATTGGAGACAAGCTCTACTGCGATGGTTAGCCTCTTACACTGCTCAGTAGACAAACCACTTACATCTGGAATGCCGACTAAGTTATCCTTAATTTCATCCAGTTCAATTGTTTCAAGTGCTTCCTTTACAAATTCCTAGATAAGGCAGAATGCAGCCTGCCGCTAATGTCCAACCTAAGAGAAACAACTTCATGAATAGGTCTGGAAACACTAAAATTTTGTATTGCAAAAACTATGTATCATACCATGCATTTGACTTTCCAGATAACTGGACCATCCACAGATGGCAGGAGAGAGTTTTTGTCACCAGAACCTGTACTCTCGAACTCATCTTTAGTATAGACAACATACTTCGAACTAGACCTGTATCGTTCTTCCAGATATTTCTCGAGCACATCATTACTAAGTTCTTCTTCTTTGGGCATAAATGGAATGTTATGAGCTTTTCTAAGTCCTTCCTTAGCTTTGATATTTGCTTCAACTTCATCTGTAAAATCTGCAAGAAACAAGAAAAAAGTTGCATTGCACTAATCCAATAAACAAAGAAGATGACAACTACATAACCAATGAACGCTGAAAACAAAACATCGGATTTGCACAATGTATTCATTAAAACTTCATCAGTTCATAGATGGGACATCAAGTCCATCCAAGTGTTCTTCCATCATGCAAACCATGAACTGTGTCCACCGCTCATAGCAGTATTAGACTTGAGTCATTTAACCAGCATCCAGAAGGGTTTTGTTTCAATGAGGTGTTTAAAGTTTTCTCTCTTTCTTTGGCTATTATAGCATAGACAAAATCATGGACGGAAAAAAAACAAAGGTAGAGCAAAAAGTAGGTTGAGTTGAATCATGAAAATTGAAAAGTAAGAAAAGCACACAACACAAAAAATTGGCAAACCATTGCTACATAATGCAGTATAAACAAGGAGAGATTATCTCTCCAAACAGCAATTAAACAACAGTGAGTCTCCCTCGCTGTCCATATGCAAACTAACCCGTTTGATTAATGAGTCGATTTTATCATCTTGTTTATCACATATTCTACCCACTTTCACAATCCAACATTTCCACAAAATCATCATACTGACTTTGTTGTTTCTGAACCTTAATCGCTCACCTGATTCCCTATTATACAATCCATGAACATAAAGCAACCCACTCCTAATTCCCTTCTATATGCACCTAGTAAACCTCGCGCAATATTTCTCAAGAACCAACCAAATTGTAACCCAATTCACTACAACAAAAAAGCTCCTACACATAATGATCCACATTTCTCTCTTCTTAAACCATAAACAAAAATCATAACTTTACAAACATGTCAAAAAATTCCAACACAAACACCCCCGTAGGAAACCGAACTCAAACACCCATCACATAATCTAAAATCCTAGAAATAGAGACGAGAAGAATGAAGGAAACAAATGAAGAAAAACATTTGGACATTCCTAAGTAAAGGAATGGCTTGACGATCGAAACCAAGAATATACCTTCACTTGATGCTTAGGTATCACCGAATTGGTTTAGTGAAATAGTTCTAAAAACTAATGTTCAAAACATCTCTACTTACTCAATATCCATAATTGCTTATTAATGTATACTCATAATTAATTAATTGAATACATGCAATAAATTCATCAAACACTTTTCAAGCAAACAAGTAAACCACATACAGAACCAAAACCAAACAGTAACCGAACGCGAAAACATGCAACAAACACAATACTAGTACTCAAGAATCACTGAAGGTGAAAGAAACTATTACTGGAAATCGAACAAATGAGGCAATCCGCCTCAGAAAAGACGTCAACGAGACTGAGCTTCTCGAAAACATCCATCGTCTTCTTCCGCTCTGTATTGTCACTTCTTTGTATTAAAACAAAGAGCAGAACTGAAAACAAGAATACGAATATGATTGAGAAACAGATGAAATCCATTATTGAACATAAACAAATTGGAGCTTTTTTTTTATACAAGGTGATTGAAGCGAGCGGGAAAAATGATTGACCTTTTGGATGGAAAACAAAATATAGGACCAAATTTCTTTCTTTAGTTTATAGGGTGAAGCCAATGCTTTGATAGACATTCCTTTTTCCTTACCATTAGATACACAGAGAGAAAGTGATTAGAATTGCGGGCAATTGAGTGAGAAATCAAAGTATCCGAAGGAAGGCTACCTGAAAGATGATATTGTCGAATAAAACTTAGCGATAAAGAAGTAGATATCGATGAAGAAATGTTGACCATCCGGTACGCCATTCTCACTCCAAATCGATTCCATTACAAGATTCTTCTCCTTCGGAACCAACAACATCGCATCAAAATATCCCTTTCCCCTGTGTTGTCTCTCTCTCCCTCGATCTCTATTTGTAGCTCGATCCTTCTCTTCCTCGCTCTCTCTCTATCTCATATAGACTTGTTTATTTTTTGGTTGAAAGATCTCGGGCGAGAGAGAGAGAGAGAGAGAGAGAGAGAGAGGATATAGTCTGTGAACTTTTTTGGGAGCGGCAAAGAGCCCTCCTAAAATTTTGATAGCGCTTTTATAATTTTAAATTTATTAAAACTTGACTTAACATATTTGTAAAAAAACGCTATTAGCAAACTTGACTTTTAATAATCTGGTGTAGTCATAGCACTTTGGACAAAAACGCTATAAACATATGCTATAAATGAGGACTTTTCTTGTAGTGTTTTGAAGTTCCCATCAGTAAAAGATTTGCATATTTCATTGTCTCCAACAAAATTTACTTACAATACATTGATTTTTGGAAAATTTCTAGAGAGCCAGTCCCCTATGTCATGGGCTTTCTTTTCACAAGTACTTCCCGTGCAGCACTAGCAAACTTTGCCCTGACTTATCGAAGAAAACTATTCAGCCTTGCCCACAAAAAACTTATTTAGACTTTGGAAAGCTAAGCAAGCTAAGAACACACAAGAGAGCTTAAGAGAACTAGAACTTGTATTGCTTGAATTCTCTTAGGTGATTACAACAAATGAGGCCTTAGCCTATTTATACAACTCCACCTCCTCACGGTGGTGATCAATTTGATCTAACGGTCTACAATGAACTTCTACACACTTCCTTAGAAATATCTAAGGACTAGAATCCTATGGAACTCTATGGAATTTTATGGAAGGTTCTAGAGAACTTTCTAGAACAATGTGGAATACGTTACATTATTTACACTTGCCAACCTCACTTGGCTAGGCAAGAAGATAGTTGTGACATTCTCCCCCACCTAATCAGGCGACGTCCTCGTTGCCTTCAAATCCTTGTACGCTTGGATTTGCTCATTGAATTGCCACAATGTTGGATTGGCTCCCAGCTAGCTTCAATTTCTGGCAATCCTTTCCACTTGACGAGTAGCTCATGTGTGGGAGGTTGGTTGGAATGGCGCACCACACGATCTGACAAGATATCTCTACTTCCTTGTCATGTTGGATCCTCGTGCCCATTGGTGCTCTTTGTGAAACTCCTCTGCTTGGATCATCCTGATCTTCCTTATACGGCTTCAATAGGCTCACAGGGAAAACTGGATGAAACTTGATCCTCGACGGCAACTCGACCTTGTATGCTTGCTTTTCCACTTTCTTGACTATGGGGAAAGGACCCTCATATCTCCGGATAAAGCCACGATGCAATCCTGAAAGTCTGGCATGAGCATGCATCTTGACAAGCACAAGGTCTCCAACTTGAGGTCGTCTCTTCTTGTCGGCCCACTTCTTAATCCTCTTGGATGCCTTCTCCAGGTAAGCTCGAGCCTCATCAGCTTGATCATTCCATCCTTTGGCAAACTTATAGGCTGATGGACTCACTTCAGTGTAGCTAGTGGCAATAGAGCTCGGGGTCATAGGTTGTTATCCCATGACAATCTCAAATGGGCTACGACCCGTCGCTTCACTCTTCTGCAAGTTGAACGAGAATTGGGCAACATCCAGCAACTTAGCCCAATCTCGCTGGTTGGCACTCACATAGTTCCTAAGATATAACTCCAGCAAGGCATTCATCCTTTCCGTCTGACCATCCGTTTGCGGATGAAAGCTAGTAGAGAAGTTAAGGTCGGTACCCAACAACTTGAATAACTCAGTCCAAAATTTCCCCGTGAACCGAGTATCTCGATCACTGATGATAGATTTGGGCACACCCCAATACTTCACCACATGTTTGAGGAATAAATGTGCAGCTTGCTCGGCTGTGCACTCCTTGGGTATGGGAATGAAGGTGGCATACTTCGAAAATCTGTCCACGACAACAAGTATCCAATTGCAACCTTCCGATGCGAGCAACCCAACTATAAAATCTAAGGAAACACTCTCCCATATGGGGAGGGGTTCAAGTAAACCGGCAGGTGACTGTTGCTCCACCTTGTCTTGTTGGCATACAAGACAAGTCTTTACATATGCTTCGATATCATCCCTCATATGTGGCCAATAATAAGAATCTTCCACAGGAGCAAGAGTCCGATGTATACCTAGATGTCCTGCCCACTTGCTATCATGGCATTCTTTCAAGACTTCCTTCCTTAGGTTGTCATGAGGTGGAACATAGATTCTCCTTCCGTTAGAGTATATCAAGTCGTCCTCCACCCAAAACTGTCTTGTCTTCCCATCTTTAACAAGAGCTATGATGGTTTGAGCCATGGAATCATGTGCCAATCCTTCCTTTATGCGTCCCTTCAAGTTTCTTTGAGGTTGACTTATGTCAGCAAGTTCTCCTTTTCTACTCAAAGCATCCGCAACAAGATTAGCCTTGCCAGGCTTGTACTC
This sequence comes from Berberis vulgaris, assembly GCA_963556465.1. Classification (NCBI taxonomy): domain Eukaryota; kingdom Viridiplantae; phylum Streptophyta; class Magnoliopsida; order Ranunculales; family Berberidaceae; genus Berberis; species Berberis vulgaris. The sequence goes on from OY747130.1 coordinate 73,987,518, forward strand.
CAAAGTGTAATCGAATTCTGCCAAGAAATCTTGCCATCTAGCTTATTTTGGTGTGAGCTTCTTCTGTGTCTGGAAGTAGTTAGTGGCAACATTGTCGGTCTTGACCACAAATTTGCTCCCAAGCAAGTAATGTCAACATGTTCGCAGGCAATGCACAACTGCAGTGATTTCCTTCTCTTGCACTGTGTACCGCCTCTCAGTATCATTGAGCTTCCTACTTTCAAAGGCAATAGGATGCCCTTCTTGCATCAATACTCCACCAATAGCAAAGTCGGAAGCATCCGTATGTACCTCAAAAGACATAGAATGGTTGGGAAGTGCCAACACCGGCTCTTCCTCAATTGCCTTCTTCAATCCTTCGAAAGCTTGTTGGCATTTTGAACTCCAATCCCAACTTCGTCCCTTCTTGAACAAGTTCGTCAATGGAGCGGCTATGGAAGAGTAGCCTTTGATGAACCTTCTATAATAGTTCACCAAGCCAAGGAAAGATCTTAACTCGGTGATTTTGGTCGGTGGTTCCCATTCTTGGATGGCTTGTACCTTGGACTTGTCCATACGAAGCTTGGCTTGCCCTTGCCAATGATATGACTCAAGAATGTCACCTCCTCTTGGGCAAATGAGCACTTCTCCTTTTTGACATAGAGCTCGTTCTCCTTCAAAGTTTGGAACACTTGCCTCAAGTGGTCCACATGTTTCCCCAATCTCTTACTATAGATCACAATGTCATCAAGGTACACAACTACGAACCGATCAAGGTAAGGAGCTAGTACCTTATTCATTAGAGTGCAAAATGTGGCTGACACATTAGTAAAACCAAATGGCATGACTAAGAATTCGTAAGACCCATACCTTGTAGCACATGCCGTCTTTGGTTCATCTCCTTCGGCTATGCGGACTTGGTAATATCCCAAGCGCAAGTCAAGCTTGGTAAAGTACCTTGCATCACCAAGTTGATCAAATAGATCCACAATAAGTAGAATCGGGTATTTGTTCTTGATAGTGACCCTGTTGAGTGCCCGATAATCAATACAAAGCCGTAGGGATCCATCATGTTTCTTTTGAAATAAGACCGGCGCACCATATGGAGCTTTGGAGGGTCGGATATAACCAGCATCAAGTAAATCCTTCAATTGTCTTCTTAACTCCTCGAGCTCAAGAGGTGCCATACGATAAGGAGCAAATGTGGGTGGCTTTGTTCCAACTTCTAACTCAATAACATGATCCACCTCTCTCATTGGTGGAAGCTTCTTAGGCAATTCGGCAGGCATAACATCCTTATACTCCTTGAGAACATCTTGGACGACCTTAGGTGCATTCACCCTTCCATCCATGGGACCTTCGTCTTCCTTGAGGGTAGCCAAGTAAGTAGGCTCATTCCTCTTTACTCCTTTAGAAAGTTGGAGAGCGGACACCATTCTCTCATTACTTATCTCCCGTACCACGGGCACAACACAAGGTTGTCCCTTCTCCATGATGCACATGGTGTTGGCATATGGGACCAGGAAAGCCTTCACCATGTCCAATAAATCTATACTCAAATAGAACTTGTGATCATCAATTTGAGCAATAGTTATGTCGACTTTACCTCGCCATTGTCCAAGCCGAATATCAGTTCCACGAGCTACTCCTTCAATTGGGAGAATTTTAGCATTGACTCCCTTGATATATCCTTTCTCCTTAGTATATGATAGGCCAATTTCTTCAGCAAGGTCTTTGGCCATGTAGACTGTGTCGGCTCCGGTATCCACCATGGCTTTCAAAGTTTTGTCCCCGATCTCGATCTCCACGTACATCCTTCCACGTGGTTGTTCTTCGACCTTAGCTTGAATGGCACTTAGGAGATTCATTGAGGCGATCCTCCTTTCCTCCTTTGCTTCTTCCTCCATGACAAGCGTGACAAGTTTACCCCGGTTGGGATACTCGAATGCCCGATAGGGTCCACTACATAAGAAACAAGATATCTTCTTGGGTGATCCATCTCTTTTCTCCTTCCCCTTGTCTTTGGAGTACTTGTGTTCCTTGGAGGACTTCTCTTTGTCTCCCCCACCTTTGCCATCATTACTCGGCCTTTTCCCTTGCCCCTTGGATGAGTCCTTTATCTTGAACTCAATCAAGGATTCGGCCGCAGCCATAGCCGTTGCAAGGTCTTGCACACCCTGCCTCTTCAATTTCAACTTGGCCCAACCCGTTAGGCCATCAAGGAAGCTAAACAAAACATCATTTTCTCCCATGTCAGGAATCTCCAAGAGCAACTCCGAGAACTCCTTCACATACTCCCTTATCTAGCCTTCCTTATATTGAAGGCGACGAAGCTTGGCCCTAGCTTCATTTTCGGCATCCTCCGGGTAGAATTGTCTCTTGAGTTCCTTCGTGAATTCTTCCCAAGTGTCGATGGTGCACAATCCCTTCTTGACATCATTGGACCTTCTGCACCACCAAACTATAGCAACATCATTTAAATATAAGGAGACGCTACGTACCTTTGATGCTTCATCTATTATCCCAACCGCATCAAAGTAGCGCTCCATGTTCAACAATAATTTGTCGATCTCCCTTGCACTCCTTGACCCACCATAGGCCTTAGGTTTGGGAGCTTCGACTCTGTGGGTGATTGTCCCTGGTGTAGTCCCACCATTGGCTTCCACAGCCATACACACACTGAGTTGAGTTTCTAGCTTCTCAACTCTTTCCCTGTAAGCATGCATCTCCGCATCTTTGGCAACAATTTTGGCTTCAAGGGACTCGATCTTTTTTGGACACCATGTCCACTACTGCGTTCAAGGCTCCTTGCATCTCTTCCCGGAGCTCTTGGTCCTCCCCATTGGACGTTTGCCCCTCGATGCGTTGGTCCATGTCTTCGAATTTCTCCCTCAAGTTGGACATGGTGGCACACAACTTAGCCAACCTTTCATCCATCGCAGCGATCATGTCCTTCGACTTGTCCTTGCGGAGTTTCCCACCTTTATTGTTGTTGCCAATTGATGGGTTGTTGACCTTTGACGACATTCTCTTGTGTATGATTTCACCAACCTTGCCAAACTTGGCTCTGATACCAACTGTCACGGGCTTTCTTTTCACAAGTACTTCTCGTGCGGCACTAGCAAAATTTGCCCCGGCTTATCAAAGAAAGCTAGTCAGCCTTGCCCACAAAAGACTTACTTAGACTTTGGAAAACTAAACAAACTAAGAACACACAAGAGAGCTTAAGAGAACTAGAACTTGTATTGCTTGAATTCTCTGAGGTGACTACAACAAATGAGGCCTTAGCCTATTTATACAACTCCACCTCCTCAATGGATGGTGGTGATATATTTGATCTAACGGTCTACAATGAACTTCTACGCAATTCCTTAGAAATATCTAAGGACTAGAATCCTATGGAACTCTATGGAATTTTATGGAAGGTTCTAGAGAACTCTCTAGAACAATGTGGAATACTCTACATTATTTACACTTGCCAACCTTACTTGGCTAGGAAAGAAGATAGTTGTGACACCTAGCGCCATGGGAGGCTCTCTAGCACGTTTTTAGGAGAGAGAGAGGAGAGATAAAACGTCTTCACTTCTTCCAAGCATAAGAGCTCTCAACAGTAGGGGTAGTGGGGGTATCATCTTCACTCTTCCTCTTAGAAGCTCGCAAGAGAAAGAACACTGACCCAATCGAAGAATCCAATTCTTGGTTCGAAGTAATGGAATCCAACTCTTCGAATGCCGATAAGAAGGAAGCGTTGGCTTTGGTGCCACAAATTTCGCAATCGCTCCTGCCATAGCTGTTGGCGAAAGTGCAGGCTTTGCAAGACCATTTTGATGGAGAAGATGAAGGAAGAGGAGGCGAAGGTGGTGGAAGTGGAGAAGCAGATTTGGCATGTTGATTTCTGTAATTGGGGGTTGAAATAAGTGCATTTGGAGCTGTCAAAACAAACATTTAATAAAAGCCAGAGTCAAAACAAAAATGCACCCATTCTTTAGTCATGAGAGTTGTCTAAGGAGCTTGAGAAAAAAAAATTGTGTCAACCACCTCTTTATCTCTCCTAAAAATGTTTCAAAGAGTCTCTCTGACGTTGTCCTGGCGCTATGGGCATGGCTCTCTAGACCAACTGTTGATTTTTAAACAATTATGTACATTGAAAACAATATTTAACAAAGAATAATTCATTTTTAAATAATTCAGCATATTTATTTTTATTTACATTACATTAATTTTTAAACAATTCAGCACATAATTGTAAATTTACTTACTATACATAATTGATTTTTAAACAAAAATTACTTTCAATAAATTGATTTTTAAATAATTCAGCACATAATTGTCAATTTGTAATCATAAAATTAATATTTAACAAATAATGTTGCCTTTTTTTGCCAATAAAACATGAAGATTAATTAAACTAATAATAAGGACCAAAGACACCATCTATTTTTCTCCTACATTTTGGAAGAAGTAAATTGCAATATATTATTCCTCAACTTATATTGTTAGACTTGCACAGAGAGCTCATTTTCAAGTTTTTATTGAAGAGGTAGTAGGCCGTGTCGAAAAGCTACAACATAGTTGATCTCATGCACTTCCCTTGATTTACAGAGTAGAAAATTAACAAAAAAAAAATCTCCGTTTTCTTTTTTGTTTATTTCAATGTGCTTATTAGAGAAAATTCTTTTTTATTTTTAATTGAATGACTGTTTAGTATATGCTCATTCCGTCACATTCCATTCCGTTCTGAACCCGTTTGGGAAGGGATGACGTCGGAATGAGGTCTATCTCGTCCTGATCCCAAATGAACGGAATGGAATAGGGATGAGGTCCATCTTGTCTCATCCCGTCGCCCACCCCTATGTATAAGTATAAATTTGGTTAGACAAAGTCTGTCTTTAGAATTTTGGAACATGTTAATGTTTACTTTACAAAATCAGTACTTTGCATCTAAAACAAATCATTATTGTGAAAAACAGAGATTTTAACAAAAAGGAACACTTGGACCACATTTCAATAGCAATTTCGATGGCACGAAAAAAGACCAAACAAGATATAGATCTCATCTTTCATGAACCACTTATTAACACTAATTTTGGTACTCTACCATTTAATTTTTCATATTTATAATTATAAAGATAGATATTTTGATGCAAGCATTCATGGATATTTTGGGTGGGCATACCCAAGTCCGATTAGGCAAATCTTACAAGGATAAGGATTTGGGCTTAGTCCACATGTTGTGAGCAATGTCTTAGTTTTCTAATTTAGTATTGTTTCTGATGCAGACGTTTTTTGCTCCCTGTTTTAACCTAGTTCTTGCTGACCTGCACAAGTAACACACGTGAGTCACGGACCACCGTTGTGGTGGCCGATGACACTCCGATGCTAAAGTCAGACAGGGATTTAAGGAAGGTGTAATGCTATAACAGAGAATTTTAGCGTACCTTAGCTTACCAACCTCATATCTTATTTATAGTACAAGAAGTCCTGGTTCTACCAGGCCATTGTAGGCGTAGTTTAGAAAGGAGATATTCGTGAAGATCCTTATTTATTTAAGAGTCGTGTTGTAGGAGAGAAGTTCCATGTTAGCCCTGTGCTCCTAGATAAGCATGAGATAGTTCCCAATCCAATAGCAATCCGTAGAAGGGAATTTCCCTGTGTGGAATGTACTCTACTATTTGCTTCCTGGTTGGAAGTAGAGAGCGGTTGTAGTTGCTCGTCCGAAGCTAGTCCTCGAGATACTTGCCTTAGTGGACTTATGAGGGTATTGAAGATAGTTGTGAGACGTGTGGGCCTAGCATGCTGTGAGAGTTCAGGTCCGCCTGGCGGACTGAATTTAGCTGGCTTAGAACCGCTTGGGCCTGTTTAGTGTTGGGCTGATGCTGGGGACCGTATTTCCTCGAGATCATCATGACACTGTATGGAGCGTTTTTATGTATCATCAACTACTCTCCCCGAGTGAGTGGGGCGTTAAGTCGGTCCACTGACTCTTTGAAAAAACAATTGTACCGTCGCGATGATTGGACTCAAAACGTTCGTCTTGAGCGACACATGACATTAATGGGTACGCGACTGCTCAAGGAGGGAAAGTGCGGTTTGCCTTCCCTATAAATATTCACTGTCTTGAAGAGGATCTCCCCATTGTTATTTGCGCTATCTTCTAATGGCTGACAACGTTAAACTTTCTTCCAAGGATCCGCTATCCCGTGCTTGTATTAATTTCTTCGAAGGTAGTTTGGTCAACAAAAATGAGTTGGTTAGGCTTCGTAGTCTGTACCGCCTTTCGGAAGTTTTGCAAATTGTTCATGCGTCTGGAGTTTTAGGTCCGACCGTGCCTCCTCATGGGTTCATAGGCTTGCACCGAGGCATGTTTGAGTCCGGGCTTTGGCTTCCAGTGCCATATGATGTATGGTGCTTCTTTACTCATTTTTGAATGCTTCCCGCTCAAATAGTGTCGAGCGGGTTCAAGATACTGCTTGCAATTCTCATGAGGGCTCATGACGTTGGCCTCCTCATCGGTGATCCATCATCTGACTGAGGCTCAATTGGATTCCAGGGGTATTTGTGTGTTGAAGTGTCATTCTTGTTTGTGCTAGCGACAGACAAGGCCAAATCTTGGGAGAAGCACCGGTTCTTTGCTTCGGTGGATTTTGGTTACTTCAAGCTCAGGAGTCGTGGAGTGTCTCGATACTTCTAGTTCGATTTTGTGAGTCTCTTGGTCGTCGGTGAGCGCATATTTCTATATGTTCCTTCTGTGGTACTGGTTCTGATGTTGTTCCTTTGTTTCAGAGCAGTTCACTATTTTGTCTCTCAGCGAGGAAAATAAGCAGATAAAGAGGGAGTTTCTCAAGCTTTCGTTGAAGAGGTCATATTGCTAGGCAATGTTTCACGTTGCGGTTTGATGTGGTGTTCTTATGGTGCTCAACCCATGTTAAGTTCACCTGTTGAGGGGGTGGTTGCTCGTCGCACGAGGAAGAAAAGTTTGGCCTTGCCCAGTTCCTCCGAGCTTGCTGAATTGGAGGGGAATGTACCTCCCGTTGTTGTTACGAGGAAGAGGCAAACTTTTGTCAGGGTGGCTTCTCCCCCTAGTATGTCGCGGCCTTTCTTCAGATGCTCTTACTCCCCTTGTTGACTTAGTGGGGAGGAAATTGGATCGTGTGTTGAGGTTTCGCGTCATCGCGGTCTCAGGATGGCTACTTGTGCCTTGAAGTCATACGTACCTGTTTCGTTGCACCTCCAAGCATGTGGAAGGGTTCTTGCTTTGGATAGGTCTTTTCGCGGATTTGCGAATGTCATATTTGGACGTTCTCAATCGAGTGGACTCCTTGGAAAATCGGTTGCAGAATTCTGTCATTGTCGCTAACCGCGAGGGCATGGAGGCTGACAGGAAGCGAGCAGAGGCAGAATGGGATGTCAAAAGGCAGCTATTGGAGGCCATACTTGATGAAGGGTTTCGTCGCGCGCTAGAGGCGGAGCGGTCGCTAGCGGAGGAGCGCTCACACTATGAGGCCTTGTTGGGTGCAGTGGACTTCGACGTGTAAGGCAGGAGACCATTAATCTCGATCGAGGTCGTTCGTGGTAGACTGGAGCTCCTGGAGCTGATTTGGGAAGAGCATCTAGGTACTGACCTTGACTTTGCTCGCTACAGGAGGGCTGCTTATGGGCCGATCAATTGAGGGGAGGATTCTGGCACCGCAAGGCTTACTGGTGAGGAGGATGCTTCTCCTTAGAATGATTGTAACGTCCTCTCTCGCACAGATAATATATAAACATGTTTTTTTTAATGAAAGTGTTATTTTTGTCTCATATTGTCATGTTTACTTTAGTTGCTTCGTAGATCGTAGAGTTTTCATTGCTAGGTAGGATACTGCAGGCATCTGATCAACATGGAGTAAAGAGTTGCTTAAACTGTTCGACCACTTAAGCAACACGAACAGTCAGGGGCAAGCTGCCCACAAGCGAAAGAACACTCCATCGAACACCACCATCAAATATGGTGTGCGGGGGTACAAAATAAACAACCAGGAGTCCACGCTCAATCCTTCGGAATGGTGAATTTGGGACAAGTATCGGGTCGACACAGGTAGGGTGCACTTTTCGGCTACGGGGATGAGAAGGACATCCAGGAATCAATGGCCCAATCCATGGACCATGTCCAACTCCTCTTCATCTCAAGATCCCGAATTCCAGCGCAAAGCAGGACAATGGGGTTAATCGAGAAGTGGCGGAGGCGGCCACCATAGAGTTGGACGCAGATGCTATCTCTGAGATCAAACATTTAGGAACAACGATAAGGCACCAGCACATAAAAGACAAACTCTTCCCTTGGGAGAGAATCCCTACTTCTCCTTAGAATGAGATGAAATTACGAGACCTCAGCGGATCAACTACGTGTTCACCCATATCAGGTGACCAAGCATAACAACAACTATCTCTATGCCCGATTAGCGCAAATGTCAGAACATTCGGAGACTCTAGAGACGAAGATTAAACTCCAGCCTTTGGAAATCCCAAAGCATTTTCCTCGGCATTTGGAAAATCCAAAGCATCTTCTTCAACCAAGGACATTACAGAAGATAGGCTCTGCGAAAGATAGTGCCTACAACGATTGGAAAACACCATTATATAGACATGATAGATCACCAAGCGGGCACTCAAGTAGTAACTGCCAAGCATTGAATACTGTACGAAAAAACTGAAAAACGACGGTTCCCAAGGAAACTGTACAGACCACGTCAACCAATTAATGGTGATGCACGCAACCCCATCAATTGAGTGGGAGTAACCGATACTCAAACATCACGCAACCTATGCCATACACGTGTCACCGAGCAATCTACGTCGTACACACAATGCATCATGCAGGAAACCCTAGCCCTTGGGCTCAGCCTATTATTCAAACAACACTCTGTCACATGCTTGGCACGAGCACTTGAGATCCTAGTCAACCCTGACATACAGATTGTATTTACAGATCACCAGCTGATTTAAGGTAATTTCATCCACTCCATGCAACATGCTGATGGATTAGGTTCGCACGCCCCCTAGCAGGCGAAATCTCTACTCAAACCATGCCAGCTTAGTCATGATGACGATGGCTTCTGGTTCATCCCGATACCTAGTCCGCTCAATAAGGGCATCAACGGTTTAGCAAGTGGGAGTATAATCAGCGCTACCACGCTTGATGACGACGACTTGCCAGGGATCACTGCCCCATTCCCGATCAATGATCGTCGAACCTAATCAGGTAAGCCTAACTGGTGACAACTAGCAACGAAAACTTCTGATCAAAACCTAGATTTGTAGCCCCCACTGCGAGGGTGTAGGTAGTCTAGAAGGTGGGAGCCTAGTCAGTTCTAAACTGATTCCAATGGCTCCCCATGGGACCACTGCTTTTCAGCGTGGTCGCCAAATCACCAAACCTGAACTTGTAGCCCGCATTACGAGTGTGTAGATAGTCTAGAAGGTGGGAGTCCAGTTAGCCATGACCTGATTCCGACGGTTTTCCATGGGACCACTGCTCTTCAGCGTGGTCGCTTAACACTCCCAAATTTGTAGCCGGATGCACACATGTGTAAATAATTTGGAAGGTGGAAGCTTTGTCAGTCTTGAACTGATTCCGATGGCTTGCCACGGGACCAGTGCTTTTCAGCCTGGTCACCAAACCCCTCTCGAATTCGTAGTCCCCATCGTGTGGGGAGGGTGTAGATGGTTCGAAAAATAGGAGCCTAGTAAGTCTTGAACTAATTCTGATGGCTTGTCACAGGACCACTGTTTTTCATTCTAGTCGCCAAACCTGTACTTCCCGAATTTGTAGTCCATTCTGCTCGAACATAAATGATTTGGAAGGTGGTCGGACTGATTCCGACGGCTTGCCACAGGACCACTGCTCTTCAGCCTGGTCGCCAAACCTTTACTCCTCGAATCTATAGTCCACATGGCTCGGACATAAACAATTCAGAAGGTGGGGATCTCAAACAGTCCGCCACACGACCTCCGCTTCCCTTCAAAACAGCGGACGCAAACATGAACCTAACTGAGTTAGCATCTTCACGCTCAAACAAACTGACATTCTAATGTTAAACGAAGGCCACTCGCGTCGATTACAAAGATTGTATGGCCAATGCCCAGATAAAAGCTACTTAGGATGCCAACCCGAGCTTACGAAGCCTGACTCGGCACAAACGCTCTAACACGCATCCTCAACCATCACAACTTGCTCATAGTAGCAACTACAACCAACCGGTCAAACAAGCAAGGTAACCCTCAATCAACTTACCTTGGGGACAGGGCACAACTTGGATGACTCAACGCCCAATTAAACTATTTGTAACATGCCCACTATCGGACACGACTACACCGCGATGACCCCGAGTCATTCACAACACAAAGCAATCAATCTCTTTATCGCAGACAGACCAATCAACATCCTATTGATTCAACCAACCTATGCCAAAGCAAGATGACAAGGCGAAAAGAAAAAATGCACTAGAGACAACAAGTACGAAACGGATAAAATTGTTTTCATTAATGATCAAAGACAAAAAGAGTACAAGCACACAAAGTTCACTCTTTATCAGGAGAGGGTACATAAATGGAAGAGTTAAGCCTAGTGGAAAAAGGATAAGGAGTTGTGTCCACACACGCCACAGCCTGGACATCAGGGCTCAAACTGCCTTCCTCGCTCAATGACGTCGAGGTAACAGACAGGTCCACATATGACATCTTATAACGGCTGAGATCCCACTCTGGATGTTCCTCCTTCATCAGTGCTAGCAGCTCTATCCGTCCATGTACAACCCAACAGAACTCACATTTGCCTTGTTTCTGGAAAAACTCTTCTTCCCACACCTTTGCATCAACAAGTTCACGCTCCAGTAACTCTAACTTGTCAGTTAGCGTGTTGACCTGAGACTGCTATGTGGCTATACTTCTCTTCACGACACTAAGTTCATGCCACCCCAATTCGAGCTGGTTCTCGGCCTTCCTCGCTTATCGAGCATAGAACTCCACATCAGATTCAAACTGTTGCTTCTCAGCAGCCCAGTCGGCTTCATTCAAAGCACTCTCTTCAGCGAAAGACAACAGTTCAGAACTCTCCTTAGTCACAGCTTTCTGCGTAACCTCGACTTCTCGGCGGATACGGCTCAACTCCTGCCTAAGTCCATCCCTTTTGGACATCGCCTCTGTTAGATTATGCTCAAGGTCCTCCAGACGAGCCCTCTGAGCTTCAACGGCCACGGTTGACCGATCCAATAGCTTCTCTTATGCTTGTTTCTTAAGCCGCTCAATTTCATGGAGCGCATCAGAATACAACGTCTGCATATGCGAGAAGACATGCTGCAAGGTGTGTACTCTCTCACGAGCCGCCTCAATTTTCATCCCAGTAACGGCCGCGTGGCTCAAATGAGACTTATCCATCATAAGGTACTTCAAGCCCTTATCCATACACCCAACGAATCCTCCTCGGGTTTTGAAGCGTGATCCATTAGCCAGCTGTCACGCCTGCTGATATGCTTCCTTGAGGCATACTCAATGTCCACCTCTTGGTGCTAGACATGTGAACTCAGTTTCACCAAATTTGGTGCAAACAGGCTTATCCGTGCGTCCTCAGGCTCTCCTCAGAAACTATGTCGGCACTGCCCTTCACGGTCGCCACCGTCCTCAGGCTCTCCTCCGTGACCTTTCCCTTGTCAACAACAGCAACCCCTTTTGTGTGAGACGGATCAATGAGATCTAGAGGAAGAGAAGGTAGCGAAGTATCCAAAAGACCCTCCAACACCTCTAGCTGAGGCCTAGAGCAAGACGGTGAGTAATGCAGACTGCAAGAGACACGGCCGGTACCGCGACCACTATCAAGCAAAGCAACTATGGGGCAATCGGATTCTACCACCTCGAGCAAATCCTCACAAAAGCCTTTTGTTAGAGTGGCCCCACGCGAATCAGCACCAGCGAAAGTGGCCATCGTAACCCGTACCAGACGATCATTCAGAGCCTTGACCTGCGCGTCACTAAGGTTTGACCTGTATACAACTGCCGCCAATTGCATGTAATCCTTCTCCAAGCTAGAAACATCAGTCTCCGCCTCAACAGGCCTAGCAGACTCACACTCCCCCTTCACCAGAGCGGGTCATGCCGAAGACGACACAGCTTTAATGCGAGACCTCTTCCTCACGAAGGAGGCAAGAGTCTCAGACGGTACCTCTGCATCAAACATAACAGGAGCTTTGGCCCCAATAGCCTTCCTCTTCTTGGAAGGGGTCCCATCTTCCAACTTAATACGCGACTCTCGATATAGAGTGGGGGCGACGTGCTAGTTGTCCCACAGCCCACTACGGATGAAGTTGGAAACCCTTATGACATTGACTGCCTTTCTTTTCAGCATGATGTAGAACTTCTCCATGGTGTTTTGCTCCTCTAAGGTAATAAGAGTAGTGAGAAACCTTCATGCAGTAAAACGCAAGTGATGGTTAATCTACCCGCTATCAAGCATATCAAAATCACAAGAAAAGAGATGAAATTACGAAGCGGCCTGAACTGTCGCTCGAGGAGACGACCCTTGCATTGAACTTGAAATCATCAGGCAGCTTAACAAAGCAATTTAGCGACTTAATCTTACAAACATCATTACTCTTTAGCCGAGGAGAGGTCAACAACTGAATCACCCTCAGAGTCACGCTAACGCCGGCTTCCTTATCACTAAGCAAAATCATGAGGATGGTCCCTATATCCATTGGGCCTCAGCTGAGCCTGAGGAATCCCTAAGAAGTCCATGAACTCCCATATCACATCCAGAACCGAAAAATGCACTCCTGTTTGAAGCATCCCACGGTGCAAACAGATAAAGCCAGCCAAAGGGGACATTGGCCTCTGGTCGCCCGTCAGGAGATACAACGGCAGATCTTTAGGGACCCCAAACTTTGTAGGGATTTTGGCAAGACTAGGTTAGGACAACAACCTGTCTTCAAAAAACTCCAGGCCCTCGGCCAATACAGCGTCATCAAGAAGGTTTTCTTGAGCTATGAAAAAGATGAACAATATTTTCTAATCAAAGCGATAGCTTCGAAAGTAGAAGACTCAGACTCTACACAGCGGATGACCTAAATAGAGGTTGTATTCCTACCTCTTTTCCGTTGAACCAACGTACGTTCAATTAATGCAGCACGTGACTCAAGCAACGATTTAGTCTCAATCATCATGAGCGGCGCATCCCTTCAAGAGATGACTTAGCGAACCGATGTGACGACCCACTAACTCGGGGGGGAGCTGATGATACATAATTGAACGGTCACACCCTGGAGCCGTACATGTGTCATGATGATCTCGAGGAATTACGATATCAAGCGTCAGTCCAGCACTGATCCGGCCCAAGTAGTTCTAAGCCCGCCAACTGCAGTCCGCCAGGCGGACTCGAACTCTCACAGCATGCTAGGCCCATACGTCTCACAACTATCCTCAATACACGTAAGCTCTATTCAGGCAAGTATCTTAAGGATCAACTTCGGACGAGCAACTACAGCTGCTCTCTGCTTCCAACTAGGAAACAAACACTAGAGTATCTTCCACACAAGGAAACTCTCTTCTATAGATTGCTCTTGGATTGGAAAATATCTCCCGCGTATCTAGGAGCACAAAGCTAACATGAAACTCCCCTCCTACAACACGATTCCTAATTAGGGAGGGATTTCCACAAAGATCTCCTTCCTAAACTACGCCTACGATGGCCTGGTAGAACCAAGAATCCTTGCGCTATAAATAAGACACGAGGTTGGTAAGCTAAGATACGCTACAAATTCCCTGTTACAGCATTACACATTCTCAGAGTTCTGTCTGATTTTAGCATCAGAGTGCCATTGGCCACCCCACGGTGGTTTGTGGCTCACGTGCATTACTTGTGCAAGTCAGCAGGACTAGGTCAAAGCAGGGAGCGAAAAAAAGATTGCATCAATAACAATAAAGTACCACTCATAGGTGCCATAAGATAAGATGAGCAATACTAGAGGGGGGGTGAATGGTCTCTTTTTGAAACTATTTTTTCTTTGAAAAACTTTTACGGAATAATGCAAAGATCAATAGGCTATTTGAATATTTTATATAAATATCGTGTTCCAAATAATCTCCTAGACCTTAACACCAATAAAATAATAAAATTTATGTAAAGAGAATGAAATGATTCACCTCTTGGTCTGTGTGGTCTCACAAGTCTTGGAATCTAAAAATCCGATTATAAGGAAATACTTTTGCAAAGTGGATCCAAGATTTAATGCATAAATCAAGCAAACTAAACTATTATTTGTAAAAAACAATACAACTTAAAACATGCAAAATGAGATATCAAAGGCAATAGGATAAGTAGACATGCATAAGAATGTAATAAAAGTGGAAGAGACAATACTACACACATATATATTGAGGTTCACTTAAGCCGGGGTTTGATTGGCCCCGACCAATTACTTTCTCAGTTGAAAGGGCTCAAAATCCTCAAGCTTCTATTATCTTGATTAAAATAGAACTATACTATCAAGTAACGTTCCACAACCTCGTAATGTGAAGTAGCTATGTTCCTTTGAGACTTATCGACATGAACCAAATATTCTACTTCGTGAGACTTATTAATACCTTGGCGGTCACGTGGGATGCAATACAACCAAGTCTTATGGACGTGTGCATGAGATTTTGAAGAAACCACTTGGTCTTATGTTCGTGCTTCGTGAGACTTATCGAATGACCAAGTATAATAGTTACTACCTGCTTGGGATATTGTGTGACACTTACTCGTAGGAATCCAATCCACGGATTTAAGAATCCACACAGGGTTGGTTGAGTTTATGCAAGCTAACACTAAAAAATGTCTTTAAAATAAATAGATGAGAGAAAATTTAAACTTAGTTCCCTTCTTTATTGAGTGGAAGTGAGGTTAATTCTTACAAATATGAAGGTTTGGGGTGACACATGAAGGTTTTTCTCTGGGACTTTTAGATCTCAGACAAAGAAGTTATTTGGTCTAGGTTAATCACTCAATTGGAGCCCTAAGTATTTATCTTTTATTTGAAGCTCACCCAAAGATGGTATGGACATATGGAGAGATTTTCAATTGAACAGTAGGGATAAACTTATTATTCTTCTTGTTGGATCTGTTGTTCTTCAATAGTTTTTAACAAGTTTATCTTGAACTTCCAAAGTTAATGAATGCAAATGATGATGCAACTAGTTATAAATTGATCATGGAGTGGTGAAGTCGATTTCAATGTTTCAGATATGCTTTTCAGAATGACTCTTTGCTTTATCAGAACAGTCAACTGTTGACAGTGACACTTCACGAGTAAAGTCGATTTTGCTACCAGGCAATTTTTTTAGACAAAATTTTTCTCTTGGTCACATGTCATTGTGCTTGACAAGGACATCTCCTTTAAGCACATGGGCATATCCAAAGTGATGGAATATTCAAGAGAATATTCATTCTCATGTGAGAGGATGACCCAAATTCAAACTTGAAATTTGATTCCCACACATTTTTGCCTCCAAATATATTTTGGCACGTAATTTATACATAAATTACCTTGTAACTTATATTTTCTAGTGTTTCAAGTATTATATTTTATTCTAATTATTTCGTTTTTATGTTTTTGTAGGATTTAAAGCTTAAATGATGAAATCATATAAATGCAGCAATTCAAAGAACAATTAGTTGGTTGGTTCAAATGGCATTACAAAGTGACATTGCAACAATCCAATAACAACCCATCCAAACCAAACCCAAACCCAAACCCAAACCCATGTGAATTAAACCAGGCCCAAGCCCATCCCCTCTCCCTAACATCACACTACCAGACCACAATATAACTCCTTATTCTTTTTCACGCCAACAACCACCCTCCTTTTCTATCTCTGTTTCTCGCCTACTAACATCCCCTTCTCCCTATTCTTTTTCAATCACGACCACAACAGCCAACCATCTCATCCTTCTTCTTACTCAAACCTCACCACACTACCATCTCGTCGCCCTCTCCTTTTTCTCTCGTTTACACATCACGTCGCCACCACCTGCCATCATGCCAACAACGAACGTCACATACCACCTCATTTCACCTCGCAGCCATCACCTCCCTCTTCTTCTTCTTCTTCTTTTTCTTCTTCTCCATCCCGCTTACCTCTCCCTCTTCCTATCCAACTCACTTTCTCCATGCATAATCTACTCCACATCTCGCTAGACAAACTAGCAGCCATGATCGCCAACAGGGAATCACTCCACAACATCTCGCCATCATGCCTTTGTTTCCTCTCTCCCTCACAAATCCACCATCATTTAGATAACACCATCGCCCCTTTGCTTCCTCTCTATTCCAGATACACCCAAACGTAGAGATGAACAGCCAACAACAACGATTGTAGCCACAGATCCATCGCGCGTCATTTGGTGAAGCAAGTTCGTTGAGGAGGAGATGGAGTTGACCAAAGCCCCGCTGCGAGCATCTCCATCATGAGTTTCTAAATCCCGCGTCAAGGCAAATATGAAACTGTGGGTTTCTAGAGTTTGTTTAACTTAATTTGTTGTTTCAATTGTACTTCATTGTTAAATACAATCAATTTTTGAATAATGACAAATTGTTTTCGACAATTATATCTGATGAGATATCTAGACTAGTTGGTAGTAAGAGTACCTTTTGTTAATATTCTAAGTATGTTTTAATTGATTATATTAAACCTGAGATTGTGTATGTCGCTGCAAGACACTCAATGCTAGGAGTTTGAACTTTTGCTGAAAGTGATTGTAAATTTAGAAAAATCCTAAGATTATTAACGATTGCATCAGCGATGCACGCAATTTGATTATTCATCCCTAGTGCTTTTCGCTTTATGAAAACAATAAGTTATGTTTAAACAATTATCGAAGAAGCTATGGTGGATTTGGTGTCTTGGTTCACTTTCCGATTGCCTTTATTAATTATATTTTTAGTTGTTTAGTTTTATTCCGTTAGTTTATAAATTTTCAATCGTAGTAACCCCCCTTTTACAATAGTCTAAATAACTTTTAGTTTTCGGTTGTGTCTTCAATCCTCGTGGGATCGACTCGTATTTGCCATTATCTACTAGTTAGACAACCATGCACTTTCAGTATAACAATTAAGTTTATTTGCCTTTTAATTTAGGTTAGTAAAATCTCTATCAAGTTATTTTTGCCTTGTCATCCATATTATTTTTGCCTTATGTTCAAATGTCACTTGATATAGTTGACCTTCCTGGACTTCAACCATCTTGGACTTGTTTTTTAAGCTTTAAAATTGCTTGACTGTTCCTCATATAATTTACTTTGTTTTTTTTAATTGACTTCATCATTGGCTGACTTGGCATTAACTTTGATTGGTGTATGACTTGATTATTCTTTTTGAATTGTCTTTTCGGTTGAGTCTTCACGGTCGCATTGGAATGATCTAATTTCATGGATCACTCAATTTAGTCAATACATTTTTATAATAGCTCCATGTTCAACCTATATTGGTTTCACAAGTTTAACCAATATTGTTTTGTACTAATTCACAAATAACATTTTACACTACACCAAAAATGCCCATCTGCAACGGTTTGGGAGCGTGGGGGTAAGCTATTGCCACGGCTTAGAGGAGTGGCCATTTGAGGCGTCGCCAAATCCCCATTCACGGCTAAAAACCGTGGCAACACATATTAGCAACGGTTTTTCGCTTGATGATTTTCTGCATTTAGCCACGGTTTTAAGCCGTTGCTAACATGATGGCCACGGTTTATAGCCGTGTCAAGTGATGGCCACGATTTTAAGCCGTGTCAAGTGATGGCCACGGTTTTAAGCTGTGGCAATCATGAAGTACCACGGTTTTAAGCCGTGGCAAGCATGAAGTACCACGGTTTTAAGCCGTGGCCAGTCAAAACAAAATTAAAAAAAAAAGAAATCTGGTTTTTGTGAGGGTTTGAAACCGTTGCAAATTAATATAATCGAAAAAAAAAATTACATTTTTTTTTGCTGCTGCAGCAAAATCAGTCCTTACTAAGATGAATATTTTCTTCAAGTTATAGAGTATATCGTTAGCAGTTCACAATTGTCAAAGAACAAATGAAAGAACTATATGGGCTAACTTTCAATCTGATCAAAACCCATGTACCAAGGACATTTTGTATTCAAAATATTCATATAGACAGAAAGAAAAGCCAAAAAAACAAAAAAAAGCAGAGTTAGCAACTCTGTTATGGAGTTAGCAATCCATAACAAAGAGCACCTCCCTGCTCAATGCACGTCCTCGCACCTGCAGCTCCAGCCCACACTCGCACTGCCAATTGGGAACTTAGAGTAAGGGACCATTTAAGGTTGCCATCTCTTCTAAATTCTCTTCTTTACAATAAATTTTACCTTTTAAAAAAAATGGCACTAAAAGAGCTTTGTAGTTGGACATGATGCTCAACATTTGAGAGAATATACACAAAATATCTGGAGGAAAAAACTTGCCATCTTTTGAAGAATATCGCACTTGAGGACCACTATAAACCGCTTTGTGCACAACTGCTCTTTTCTTAACTTCTTTTTCCCTTGCTAATACACGCTCCAAGTTCCTCAAGTTCATGATTTCTGCATTATGTCATTTCGGGTCAATGGAGATTGCAACCAACAGAACTCAAAGAAACCTCATTACTTCCAAACTCCGCAATACAATATTCCTTCTAAAGAGAATGAAGAACCACTACCTGTTTGTGTTGCTTCTAGAAGCATCTCTTCCTGGTTGCTTGCATGGCTGCTTGTATAGCTTCTCTTTCTGCTTGCCTCACAATGACTGAAGTTCGTGTAGACTTCCTCACAATTCTTTCACTTTCTAACTCGTCGTGATGATCAGAGGGACTAGGTTGCTCTGTATTGGAAGGCTTTTACAAATATAGACAAAGCAAACCATTCCAAGGACTAACCCATGCTATAATTATCAGCACTGCAACTATACATAAATCACCTTATTAGCCAAACTTAAAGACTGTCCCTTGTTTTTACTCAACTTCCACAAGCCATGCACTCTTCCCGGTTCTCCAAGGAACAAACAACTTGTGCCATCTTTGGACCATCATCAGCCTCTAATGGCTTAGTCTTATCCTACAGCACCCATAAAAGGCAACTAGGTGTTAATAACAAGAAGCATAGTATAGGAAAAGATATTGTTTAACAATCTTACAACTACAATAACAAACTGAAAAGTCGGGTTAATTAGTAAAACCTCGAGCATGGAGGTATCAACAGTGAACTTGATAGCATCGGCAACAGCACGTGATCGCAGATAGTACATTCCAGTTTTCAGACCCTAGGCACATCCATTAAAACTCAGCATATTGCATGTACAAAAATAGAATTGATAATTAACACCAAAAAATGAAAGAATCCAACAGCATAGTCAAACATATAAATTTTAGGGTCAAGACTAGGAAAAGAACTAATGAAATATCTCAAGCATCGACCCCAAGAATGAATAATGCTAAGATACATATGGCTTCAACCTAGCAAACACACATGTGGAGGACCATGGTGCAAGGGAATCAGATGAGCTTAGGTTTTAAATAAGAGTCCTATGCATTCTGCAAAACACTCTGTATCATAAGCCTATATATATACATTCAACTCCTGTTACCATGATATCTATTGTTTCAACACTATCATTGGTAGGCTGTTGGTGCAGCTAAGCCGCGAGGCATTGCTTATATGCTCTCAACTCCCAATCTCCCTACAGAACCTTCCCCACCCCCAAAAAAATAAACAAAAATAAACATAGGCTACAAGTATAATTCTTTTCCTCCTAAAAAGGAAATTATAAACCAAGTAGCATAGATGTTCTACCTTGGACCATGCGTAGAAGTGCAGTGATGTAAGTTTTCCAAAGTTAGGTTGGTCCATGTGGATATTCAAACTCTGGCTCTGATCTATGAAGCACCCATGAGCAACAGCCATATCAACCAATGTCCTTTGCTTAATTTCCCACACAGTCCTAACATAATTGAGCAACAGTTCATAAGCTTCTTGAATGGATAATTTAAAAACTTTACAATTGGAAAGCAAGAAAGTATCATTGCAGTACTTGTAAATTTTCTTTCAGATCATCAGGAATCTATGGTATTGTTTGGGCTGATCCATTGTCATAAATTATCTGGTTTTTTAAATTAGGAGACCAAAGACCCATCTCAGTTAAGTCATGGAGGAGGTGTTTGTTCACAACTACAAATTCTCCATTGGAAAAATAATGAAATTTAGATACTATGCAGTGCATATTTGCTATTTGGAAATTGAAAAGAATGAAGAGTAAATAAAAAATAAAATAACAAGAGACCTCAAAACTCGACGACTATAGATATTCGAGGTATATGGCTCAAAGCATTCATTGTTGCCTAGAATCTGACTAGTTGAAGCCGTGGGCATGGGGGCAACAAGAAGTGAATTTCTCACTCCATTCTTGGAGATCATTTCTCTTAAAGAAACCCAATCCCACCTATCAGATGATGTTACACCCCACATGTCTGGTTGAAGAATCCCCTGCCAATAAAGAAAAAACATTAACTTTATACCCGATGAGAATGGTATACATGTATGTAATTTTATACAAATGTTTACTTTGATTGACCATCCAAGGAAGCTAATCGCAAAATGGAAGGGGAAATTGTTTTTTGTTTTGCTACTTCTATTCATGATGAATATGGGGAAGCCACTTGCATACAGGGAGCATGCATCTTTTGAACAAACAATGCTACATCCTTATAACATTTGAAAGGGGAAAAAAAGTAAAAACAATTCAAACATTCTGAAAATGCTAATGAACACTATGTAAGTTACAAACCTTGCTAACATGACTACCATGGTATGTCTCATAAGGACCTTCTCTTGCAGCCAATTCACAAGAAGCTTTCAAGGAATGGTAATTTATGGTCTCAAATATCTCTTTATTAAGCTGTTGAGCCTGCAAAATTCCAGAAATCAAGTGAATATCAATTATCAGATACCAACTAAAAGACAAATGATTTACAACTCTCAGAATAGAAATACCTCTGGCGAATCAAATGGCATACCAAGCAGGATAAAAGTATCTGCAAGACCCTGAACACCTATTCCAATTGGCATGTGTCTCAAATTGGACGTTTTAGCAGTATCAACAGGGTAGTAATTAACATTAATTATCTTGTTGAGATTTGTTGTCACTATTGCAGTAATCTGTCAAAGGAGAGATAACACAAATTGAGTCATTGCTATTCTTACATTCTGTGATATTAGTCAAAGCAAGAGTATTCCATAAAAAGGAATCAAAAAATGTAAAAACATAATAGCGTGCACATAAAGTATAAAAACAAATAAATTACAAAAGCACATAGCCACAAATCCTACCCACATAAGACAATTCCTCCAGTTGATTTGCTAATAACATCACACTCCTTCAGCGCATCATATATTCCCTCAATACTATCATCTTTCATGCACACAAGAAAGCAACTACTCAACTGACAAACCCAATAAGGTAATGATTAGACAATGAAGATAACTAGAGAAGATTGAGAAAAGTAGAGTTTAAGATTTATAATGTAAGAAACATATACTTAGGGTCTTGGAGTCCCAGCATTGAAAAGAGTCGGAGATGCATGGGTGAACCATCGCTGGGACATCAAATGATATGTTTTGAGTGCAGAGTCAATGTCATCTTTGTGGATTCCAACAACAACTCTCATCAACATGTGTTGTGGCCTTTCTACAACCTTTCCTTGAACTTTCAGTAGGTAGGACCTCTCAAGTGTTTTGAACCCGAAGTAATCATAATCAAAATCTCTATCATAAATGATTTCACTATCCAAAATTGAAGCATTCTGATGCAAACAAAAGTACAATAATCATTCTTAAAAAATCTGACATAAGAAAAATATAAGTAATGTGGAACATGCTTCTAATTTCACCAGAGAATATGTTTAGTATAGAATGTTATTGCTAAAGTAGCACTGAGATACATAAAATTAATACCCTTGGGGCCAAAAAAAAACCTCTATATATATATTTCTTTAGACAAGGTAATCATACTTAAAAAAAAAAAAAAGACAGATCATACCATAGCAAACACTAAACAAGGTCATATTCATATGAACACTTTATCATTAATCAACTACAACATAGAAACTGTAAAACTCATCAGAACACAAATAATCTGCACATAAATAAAATGCAACAGCTGTAAACACATGCCTGGTGAAATCTCCACTTGCACGACGAAACACATAACCAAACTCGCAAAAACAATCAAAAAAGCACAACAAACATTGCAATCCAAAGTCAATACTCACTTCACCCCAATAGCATTCTGCATCATATTAAACGACCGATCCCCTGCTGAATTCCAGCACACCATCACACTAACAGCAGAAAAAAAACCAAGCAACAGAGTGCATCAGGACAGAGCACTCTGTCAAAACAGAGCGTGCTGTCCAGTGTATTGCAGCACCGAAAAAAACTGGACAGAGCAGCTCCAATTCTCGGCAGACCAGCCCTGCAAGCAAACTTCGCTACTCCGAGTCCAACCATTTCAACAAAACAAAACATAGCAAATACTGCCAGATATACTGTCAGAAAAAGGGAAGAAAAAAAATCATTAGTTCATGACATGCATTTAGGCAGCTAATCATAGGAATCATTCGTCGGTGCTCTACAATGAAAAAACACAATGTAATTGCTCCCTAATTGCTCCTAATTGCTCCCTAATTGTCACCTTCACCATGATCACTAACAATTCATTCCATTTTCCGTGCAGGGATATGATTTCAGATTGCAATAAACGATAAGTTAGTTTTTTTAATTGAATGAAGAAACACTTTCAATCAAAATGTCAATCCATTTACTAAACCAAGATAGAAAAGAAGATGCTCATGTATTACCTGCTCTCACCTCCAAAATGCAGTCCCTTTCATCTGCATCATCCTTAGGAAGCATGGACATGAGCAGCAGGTTCTGCAGTTGTGCTTCCTGACTTTGAGATAGTTCAGTGCAAGATTTTGTCCTTGTGATCCTGCATATACGATCAAATGAATTAATTCATAAGCTTTTTCCTGTTTTTTTTATTTAGAGCGTAGACTCCATGAAAGAAGGGGGCAATTTACCTTAAAATGAACAATCACGTGCCCGTAGTGTATTTTACTCAGCTCCTCTTTTGCTGCCACCATTACATTGCTTCCAACATAGTTGTAACTATCAATCATCAAGTTCCACATGATTTTTACACCATACGAATAAATCACCAACGTCCAAATCCCCCATCATGTCTCCTTTTGGATCACTCTTGTAAAGTTTCACCTCAGTCATATATTTGAAGCATAAGGAAAGTCTGATCTCTGTTGCAGGGTTCAATGATCCATGGCAATCGCAAGAGAATCGATGGATAGGATCTACAACCTCTATTGCTATCGCAATGACATTCTTATGCCAATCACAAACTTTGTAAGTCCTTGACACTAAAGGAACGGGATTGCTTGGAGAAGGAAACCTCGCAATACCTTGAGAAGATGGTGGTAATGGAGATGGAGGTAATGGATTTTCTGGTTGCCTTGTCGATGGAGGTAATGTATCTTCAGTTCTTTGTGTCCCTCCTTGTGTTCCCTCACTTGTTGATGGTCTCACATAAGTTCCATTTTCAAGTCTCTCTCGTATCCATTGAACATTTTCTTCCAATCTATCATATTTTTCGCTAAATTTTTTTACTTCCAATGTTTTATCGAAAAGCAATGAACGAGCGGGAAGTGAAGCATCATACTTCCTTTTAGAGACGGTGGTTCCAACACAATGAACACGTCCCCTTTATTCTTGGCCAAACACTTGGCTTAGAGGATCATTATCAATAGTGAGGTCAGTGGTACCCTGGGTTGAAGATTCTTGCAAGGCGGCCTTTTTTGCTTTAACTTGTTCCTTCAAAAGAATGATAAAATAAAATAACACAAAACACAAATAATATTCAAACAACTACAAAGTAAATTAAGAATTGTGTATAAAAGACAACATTGGGCACATACCATATATAGTTCAGCACCATGTGTGGGTTTTCCATCCTTTCTCGTTTGACAAGCAATCCATATATCAGTGCGTGTGACTGGTTCCCCATCAGGGTTCTTCTCAACCTATATACTTGAAAGATTTGTCTCAGCCTATATAGTTAAATGGTTATTATTGTACTAGTAGCTAGAAACTCAATTACCATTTCATACTCTACTTCTGCAGCACTCTTTTGGCCACCCCCCATACATACTTTGAAGCCTTTTTGTTTTTGGCATTTTGGGTTCTAATTGCCTTCGCTTCAGGGGTGCTCTCATAGCGAACAAACTCTTTCCAATCCTCCTCTCTTATACCATTTGGAACATGCTTCTCTTGTTCCTCAATGGTAGGATACTTATCCAAATAGTCCTTCCTAAGATCTGCCTTGAACCTTCTGAAATATTCTGGCATTTTCAAATGCACATTCCTTTTCACATAATTTGGGATGTCATAGTCACGCTGCAAATAAGCCATTGAGATATAAATTGACAATAAAATAAGACATTATGAAAATCAATGATGTAAAATCTCACCTTGAGGCCATTCCACACATCCTCTTTGTAGTTGTCAGTAACATGGTGCCAACCCTTGAATTTGATGGGCACAAGGGTTTCAACAAGCTTTCCAATGTGTTTATTGAAATTTCTAGCACCAGGTCCAACTGCTAAACCATGGACATTGAACTGTATGGTCTTTTTAACTTCACTGTCATCATTTGTAGATGTAGTGACATCATTGGTGGAGAGATTGTCGCGAGTACTACCCATTTCTATCAATGACATTATAGATATTAACCATTATCAAACAAAAAGAAATAAGAAACAACTATATACACTACATTTATAGATAGTTTCCTTCCACAACATATCACCACAAATAGATTTTTATAAAGCATGGGAAAAGCCAATCTGAATACTTAGCTACAAAGCTTCCCTTTCCCAACTCAAAAGTCAAAATAAGAAACAAAGACAAAATAATTGGTCTCAACCAAAGAGGATAATCAACTAGAATAATATCTAAGAGTGTCTGCTTAATTAACTAGTATTCAACAGACATGGAATACATGGGAGTACCCTACTACCTCCATCTTTCCAATCAGTTTCAGTTCATCTGATACCAATTTTGCACCCAGGACTACTAAATTTCAGAAAGCAAACTAAACTTACAGTCTAGAACAGATAGTTGAACACAGGAGAAAGAACATACAGAAATAGTAAAACACACAGATAAAAATAGACAAGAATAACAATAATCATTTGAAGATAATTCTTTGAACAGTTCAAGAGAACGGTGCCGATACTAGGTTACCTCTAGTATAACGAGGTGTTCATCCAAGAATTGTTCTTAGAATGGTTTTGAGAAAACAAATAGAAATAAAGATATGCTTTTATTTACACTACCTCCATCTTTCCAATCAGTTTCAGTTCATCAGAGATTTAATATCCTGAGGAGTCCAGCTGTGTAATTGCAATTTTTGCTCCTTGAAGATTGCATGAGATTGGTTCGACAAGTTAGGTTTCAATATTACAGGGCAATGTTCAAAGGGTTACATGCTTCATAGCTTAATTTTTTCTAGGATTTAAGTTTAATGTAAAGTTGCTTACTATTTTAGTAGACCAATCTCAAGGGAGTTTTTGAAAAACATAAAAATTGTCATGTATAAGGTCTACTATACAGTCCATACTAGATATATGCTCAAGTAAAAGAAGGCCACCCAAAATAATAATGATAATAATAATATTAGTAATAACAAGCACCCTGACCACAAACCAGCACGTAACAGAGCAGCAACAGCACGCATCAAAAATTCAGCACTCTGTCCAGCACAATGGACTGCAGAATCGCTGCTTCGTACTATATCATACCTTATCTTCCCTTCCTTTTTTTTCACTGAAAAATAAGTATAGGTGTTAGAGAAACATGTAAAGACTAATGACCTCAAGCAAACTAAATCGAAAAATATAAACACTCTTCAATGTAAAGACTTCAAAACATTTCATAAATCTGAAAAAAATGAAACAACTGATATGATAACATAGATGTATTAAGGACAGTTATATCAACAACACTTTAATCAAGCATCTAATTGTCTTAAAAATGTGACCTCATTTGGGAGAAAGTCGAACTAAAATAACTAAGGAATATGACTCTAGAATGAAGTCTTCTAATCTGTCTCGATTATTTCACACACATTTGTAGAATTCAATGTATGTAGACATCAAATAGAGCAACAAAAAGCTCTTTATCCACTAAGAAAGGTTACCTCTAGTTGGAAGTCCTAGACATGTAATAAGTGGTAACCAAACCTTTATCCTAATGGACAATAATCTATTTGAGAAGAGTGGCCATCTTTTTTAGCCACGGTTTTAGGCCGTTGGTCATTATAGCCACGGTTTTTTGCCGTGGCAAATAAACCAACGGTTTAGAACCGTGGCCATCTCCGCATAGCTAAACAGGCCTTTTGTGTAGTGATCAACTATAGTTTTCATTAACATAATTCAACCTTCAGGGTCTGCACTAACTGGTCTATATGAATTTTTCAAAGCTAAAAGATGCAATAATAGAAAGACATAATTCAAGAATCTACTCCCAAGTTTTAAGTCGTATTGCAACACAAAATGAAGTTGTGATGCATAGTGACATTGATCTTTCACCTCTGGATGTTAGCAATACATTTGAGATCTAAGCCAGTGATATGACTTTGAACACTCGAACAAAACTGTGAGGTTGCAGTGGTTAAAGTCCAAAATAGAGACTGCCAATTGCATTAAAAATCCGCTTTGCATTAAACAAAGTCTCAAATGCCATCCAACAGTCTAAACTAAGAAAACCTGAGGTACGGAATACAATACTGTTTCTCATCTCTTACATCCAGACAAAAATGTGACCATGAACAAGCCATTAAGCCAAGAATTATATTGACACTAGCGAAGATTGATAACATGAAGCCATGGAAGTTGGGCAAACAAATAAATTACACGAACGAAATTTCTTGAAAAAAAGAGCTATATTTTGACAAAAATAGACGTCTAAGTGACAGAAACAAATTGCCAAAAATGG